>JBBBDQ010000233.1:60000-545000 GCA_037127315.1 Ascarosepion bandense | reverse complement strand
TTTGTATCCTCAGTAGTACATGCTTTGTTTCTATAATTTTTCTGCTTCGCATTTTAAAAGGTTTTTACAAATTCTCATGATAGAGAGTTTCTTCATGAAGTTTCTGCTAGAAAAACACAATCCAATTTCCAAATTGTTTTGTCTTTTAAGTTTATCGCTTTGTGTCTCTATGGACAAGTTTTGATATTGACTTAAGTGAAGTGGCTCTCTCGTGATTTTGAAACCGGATTCCGTTCTGGTATCATAACTCATTTATTCAAAAACAAAATCAAGGCAAGTGGAAATATTTTGTTTGAATTACTTTCTGTAGCAGCAATAATGCATATATCGATAGAGGAGACTAATGCTACTTTGTACTTTACAGTGGCCCACCGGTAGGGGTTTTTTTTTGGGGGGGGGGGGGTCATATTTTTAGTTAATCCTTCTTTACACTTACTATTTGAATTTGATAAACGTCTGTACAGCATAAGTAAAAATGATTATAAATTTAAACAACTTCATACTTGGATGAATTAGGTCACGTTAATACACTACACTACAGGTGATTCAATTTCAGAATTTTTCCAGGATTTAAAGATTTATTTTTCTTTAAAATGGTTTAATTCTCTTTTTTTCTTTAAGGTGAATACGAGTAGCTATAAATTTATGCTTATTTGTTGGATATGTATTTATGAAGGAAGGATTATTTTAATTAAAACACCTTAAAAATAAAAATTTCAATCCTTTCTAACATTTTCGAAATTTTGTCAGAAAGTTTTGATTTTTGAGTTAGAGGCTAAGAAACGTAACAACTGTTTTACAATGGAAACGTATTACCCACTTTTTCGATGACACACATTAATTTGGAAATTCTCGCAAAAATCAAATAATTGTCGGATTTTAATGAAACTTTTAGTACTCATTCACAAATGAATTAAATTATCTTTGAAATTATTTTTTCAAAATCTTGACAAAAATATTTTTTTTACCTCTGTTCCCCTGTAAAACCATGAAATCTTAATAAATTTGATACTGATGGCTAACTTTTGTTTTATTAGTTCGACGCAGGACTCATTGGAGAATATAAATCGTCTCTTTAAGTTTGTACTCATTATCCGAAAACCTCCGAAGAGTAAAATAAAAAATGCAATATTTAATTTGATAAGCTTTTAATTGCTGGAATAAATAACTATTGAGAACATTTACTCTGAAGAAAAAAAATTTTCGATTAATAATAGAATTTTAAAAGAATTGTTTTCATTTTATTATTATTAAATAATTTAATAATATATAAAATTTTTTAAATATTTTAAAAATCTTCAAAGAATTGATTGTGAGTAGACTTTTTAGTTAAGAACTGATGATTATATTGCCTATCTAAAATTTAAAAAGTTTAATAAAAAAAATAACCGTTTTGCAGAAATAATTTAAATTAATTAAAAAAAATTTTTGTGTGTAAATATGTTCATTTTAATTAAGTACAATGTTCCATTTGATTAAGTATAATGTTCCATAGGAGTCATAACAATAACATGTTTCTATAAAAATTGATTTTTACCATGCCTTAAACTTAATGATAACTTATTAATAAATAACATTACTTAGTTCGGTTATTTTAATTTCATTCTTTCTTATTAAATTAAAGTTATTTTAAAAGAAATTTAAATTATTTTAATTTTTATTTATTCAGAAAGCATGTTCAAATGTCTGGCTATAAATCTAAACTAAAATTCTATTTAGATATTATATAACTGCTGAAAATATTAAGTTAAATTTGTAATTTTACTATTTAGTTAAAAACCAAGAAAAAAAATTAAATTTCAAAATTTTGTTTTTAACCTAATTGAAATTTTAGCACGTTTAGTCATCACCCTTTTAGCGTTCTTGACAAATTCCAGCTGTCATATCTTTCATCACCCCGATAACGCAGATAAGAGAGCTACCAGAGTTAAAAAGTGTTTTTATTGCAAATTTCTGGCAGTAAGCAATTATTACTTGATTGAAATCAGATAAAGGTAAGTTTGAATTTTAAAAATTGACTTAAATGACTTGTCAGTTAGGTATATTTTATTTTTGTACAATTTTAAAAACAAAAATTTGGCTACTGTTTATGTAATGTATCAATCAATCAAAAATGGTGGGAAATTTAATTTTTTTTTTTTTTTTTTTTTTTTTTTTTAAATTCAGAAAATAGCTGATTGGCATCCTTTTTTAGTCATCTTTCATCACAATTCTGTCTTAAAAACTCTTGCTAAAATATAGTTTCTGAATTTTTTTAAGGAATATTAGCTGATTCAAAGTATAATTAATTTGATTTGACAAAAATATTCAGATCTTAAAATAACACAATGTATTTTTTAATTTGAAACAGTTGCTTTTCTTTTTTTCTCTTAAACCAACATTGCCATGTTTTGACGTAATTGAGCAAATGGCACAAGCTCCTTTATATATATATATATATATATATATAAAAGTAATCAGTAATCTTAATGTTGGCTATTCTCCATAATTTAATTTTAGGAATGTTGATTTTAAACTTACTATAGTCATTGCTCTTATTTTCTGATAATGTTGTGTATGGGCAATGATATTCTCAAATATGGAAATGTTATGTAATATTTCAAATGCATAAAAAAATGAAAAAAAATTTAAAAATTTTGCTTCAAGACGACTTGTATTAAGCTTTTCTATTTTTGATTAGTAAAACTAGTTTTCACTTGATAACAATATCAATTAACTGGATGAAAGTAATGCAGAATTTTAAGTTTTATATATTATAAATTATTAAAAATTTTAACAAAACTTGTAAAAATTAATCTTAAATTTTTTTCTCAAGACAATAGTGCCCTTTAATAAATTTTATTTTTAAACCTTTTTTTAATTAAATCATAGATTATTTTTTTTTTACAATTAAGAGCAGATTTATGAGAATTAGTTGGAAAGAAAAAAAAAACTATTAATACTGTTTTTAACTTGTAAAAAAATTTTCAGATGAAAGTTGAATTTCTCAGACTTTCATGAAATTGGTGGTTGGTGGGAGGATAACATGTAAAAGAATTTTTCAAAAATTACCCAGATTTAAATTCAAACATGCTAGAAAGGTCTAAAAAATTTAGTAAACAATACTTTCATCTTAACATTAAACATTTTGGTGGTGATAACTTGGATTTTACTAAGTTTGGGGTCTTTTTTTTTTTTTTTTTTTTTTTTTCATCATGCTATGCTGCTTTTTTAGCGAAAAGTGGAGATACCTATTTTACATGCTCATTTTGTGTAGTATTGTACTGACAGCTGATCTGTTTCCTGATTTTATATTTGCTTGTTCAAATATGCTAAAAAGTTGGATTGCTATAGTTTTGCACATATACAGCATGGCACTTTTTAAAAACGTGAATGTTTTTGCATCCATTCTTAGCTTTTTTTTTTTTTTTTTTCAAACAGCAGTATGGAACTCATGAACATAAGAGCAGAAAATAAAAACCATCTTTGCAATAAATGCCATCTAATTATGTTAAATAACATAAAACATGTCAACCATCCTTTTTGTAAACTTTTTAATATATTTACATTGACATAGTGAAAAGTAGTCAAAAGTATTGTGCTTTATTTAGCATATCCTATGAATCCTCATTTTAATCAAACAATTGAAAATGAAAATATTCAAAGCTGAAACCAATTGAAGTTTCATGTAGATTGAATTATTATTATCTAAATTGTCTACTTAAAACAAAAGCTCTGAAAGTAAAGGCAAATTTGTTGTTTTTCCTCTTATTTGCAGCAATCAAAAAGTTTGTTGAAGCATAAAATGAGCATACCTACAGTTGGGATTCCAGAAAGTTGCACTATTAATAGTGAACGAACCATAGCAGGAACAGCAGCAAAGACTGAAAAGCGAACTGCTCATGTGCCTAAGAAGGTAAATAATCAACAACTTCACAGCCTTTATATTTTTATTTTTTAATTTAAAAATTTATTCATTTTTAATCTTAATGTCTTGAAGTTGAATCGTTATACATTTCTAACCAAGTATAAATATAAAAATAACCAAAAAAAATAGATAAATAGAATTCATAAAAAATAAGTTACATATCTCTATTCTCATTAAATGCTCAGATTAGCCAAATTTATTTTAGGGGTGGCTTGCAAAATTAAAAACTTATAAGTTTGATTTTAAAAAATTTTCATTTCCAAATCCATCTTTTATTTAATTTTCCTATTACACAAATCGGTATTGGTCATCATTAATTTGACTTGTAGTTACTTCATCTTAATTTTTAATTGACTTATTGCAACTTTTACTCAATCTATAAGAGTAACTACACAGCATACAATCAGAAATAACAAAAAGAAAAAAATCAATTAAAAATTGGTACATTTGTAATGTTCAAATAAACTTCCCAATATAAGATGAGTTTTTATTTTCAAAGATTGTTGTGTAATAAGGGAAAGCAAATTAAGATATCTCGAAATAGTAATAAATTAAATTGGATCGAGTCTCATTGCTAATTCTAAATTGTATATATTTGAAATTCATAAAATCAAATACTTTTGCACAAGATACCTTCTAATCATCACTTAATTCATCAACTAATGATGAACTTTCAAAAATGAGAATAAAGAATAGGTTTACTTTCATGATATTATTTTATGGTGAGCCTAACAATTTGGTTTTTGGCAGTAAATAATGACTGGCTAAATAGTAGTTTTCTTCTGATGCTCTTCTGATAAGTTTATCCAAGTAGTAAAGTTGCCATTTTTGAGCTGATTTGGATATACTGCATTTTCTTATTTATTGCATGAAGATACTTTCTTGATATCTCAGTTCAAGCTGAAAAAAGATACACGATTTTTGTTTGAATTTTATAAGTATGTGATTCACAACTGAAAGAATACTATCCAATGCTTCATTCCATTTACATTGAAATATGATTGTTTCTGTGCTGTTAGAGTACAAAGCTATTATGAAATAAATGCACAATTACTTTTATACTTTTGTAGTAATTTGTCATTCAATATATTTTATCAAATATGAGTCAAAATAATTGGGTGTAACAGATGTTGAAAAGTTGTCTTGGTTAGAACTTTTTTCCAGCAACTCCTCTTATGTGTACAAAAAGTTCCCACTGCATTAGAACAGAGTGCGAAGAACTTTTGCACACACCTCATAAATGTATACACATACAAAGATTCACTCACACAAACACACACACACATTCACGAGAGGAAAATTTTTCAGATAATGACTGATGTTAAAATTGTCTTACAGTTGGTTTTATTTTTTAAATATTTCAATTAATTTTATTAAAAACTGGTTACGGAAATGTTTATCTTTTTAAACAAAAAAAAACTTCAGCTTTTATCAAAGTATTGAAAGGAATGGCATCCTGTTTTAAACACATTAAGCAACACAAGCTTTAGATTTGTGTTTTTTTTTTTGTTTTTTTGTTTTTATGGGAGAAGTCAATTACATTTACATCTTCCAGGAAGTATAAGTTTGTCAGAAATTTAATTCTGATTGGTTAGGTAACATTCTTAAAATAACTGATGACATCACTTCTGTTTTGTCAAATGTTTTAAAAAAATGTTTTTCCTCTCTCTCTCTCACTCTCTCATTAAGGTATTTGGTATCTGCACTTAATACAAAAATTAATTTTGATAAATGTTAAAGAAAATCCCAAATGTTATATTTGATTTATCTTTTTTTTTTCTTTACCAAATAATCGATAATGAGGAAACTAATACTTTGATAGGAAATTTCTGTAATGCATATCTTTTAAATGAACGAGTAAATGGAAACCCTTGGAGCACTCCCATTATTGCTATCAGATTATAGACCAAATTAAAATGGCTACAATAAAAATGTGTATGTTCTGTGTAATCCCTAAAAAAAAAAAATCACCATAAAATTATCTCCATGTAGTTGTAGGGTTGTCTTCAAAAAGCATTAAAGAGCTGTTTCTCTTAGTTGGATATTTCATCAAATATGCATATTTTGACAATTTATTAACATTTAAATATTAGTATTATTTTCTATTACTAAAATAATTTCTTTCAAATTTATTTTTTTATTGAATATTTACTTTAGCCTACCATTATGTTTCAAACTTAATTTGATTTTGAAGCTTGAATTTTAAACATTCATTAGTTACTTTGTTTACATAACTTTGTTCATCATTAACAGTTCTTATATTTTTAAAAAAAGTAAAATTGAATGAGATTACATTTTTATTTTTTTACAATTAGTTCAATAGTCTAAGAAATGTTTTTCTCTCTACATACTACCCTTAAAAAGTGTTTTGTTCTGTTCATATTTTTTAAAAATTGTCAAAAGTAAAACTGCTCAATCTTTTAAAAAGGATGCAACTTTAAGCTTTGTCTAGTAACTTTTTTTAACATAGCTTGTCCTTTTACCACTTTTAAAATTGGATGTTTTTTACCACAAATTGGTTTGTTTTTGTTAGATTTTCATGTCAACTCTATCTTAAGGTACATGCTAAAAATTGAAACTTTTTTACTTTTGCTAAGCAAAAGAAATTTCATAAACTACAATAAAATTTGTTTCTAAATTTATCTGTGGAAAATTCAGTTTTACTGAAATGATCATGTGATAATTTTGGTTCCTTTCTCACTAGTAGCAATGGATTTTTGCTTTACCAATGATCTAAATTTGAGCTTTTTTTCTTTTAATTTTTAGTATAATATCAAAATATTACATCTTGATCACCACTTATGTCTAGGATCAGTTGTATTATAGGTATTTAATATTCTAGGAAATCGGTATTGTAGATACTTAATGTTCTAGGAAATCGGTATTGTAGATACTTAATGTTCTAGGAAATCGGTATTGTAGATACTTAATGTTCTAGGAAATCGGTATTGTAGATACTTAATGTTCTAGGAAATCGGTATTGTAGATACTTAATGTTCTAGGAAATCGGTATTGTAGATACTTAATGTTCTAGGAAATCGGTATTGTAGATACTTAATGTTCTAGGAAATCGGTATTGTAGATACTTAATGTTCTAGGAAATCGGTATTGTAGATACTTAATGTTCTAGGAAATCGGTATTGTAGATACTTAATGTTCTAGGAAATCGGTATTGTAGATACTTAATGTTCTAGGAAATCGGTATTGTAGATACTTAATGTTCTAGGAAATCGGTATTGTAGATACTTAATGTTCTAGGAAATCGGTATTGTAGATACTTAATGTTCTAGGAAATCGGTATTGTAGATACTTAATGTTCTAGGAAATCGGTATTGTAGATACTTAATGTTCTAGGAAATCGGTATTGTAGATACTTAATGTTCTAGGAAATCGGTATTGTAGATACTTAATGTTCTAGGAAATCGGTTTGTAGATACTTAATGTTCTAGGAAATCGGTATTGTAGATACTTAATGTTCTAGGAAATCGGTATTGTAGATACTTAATGTTCTAGGAAATCGGTATTGTAGATACTTAATGTTCTAGGAAATCGGTATTGTAGATACTTAATGTTCTAGGAAATCGGTATTGTAGATACTTAATGTTCTAGGAAATCGGTATTATGGATTAGCTCAGGTGCTATAGTTCTCAGATCAATCAAGCACTTAAAAATATATTAATAAGAGAGAAAGTTTATATATGATCAGTTTATTTTTATAATTGTTTTACATTATTTATGTAGATTTTGTTGAAATAAATTTCTGGTTCAGATTTCGACACTCATTTAATTTGTCAGGCTCTCAGTGAATCAAATGAGTGTTGAAGTCACAACTGGAAATATAGAAATGAATAAAGTAACTTGTTTCATGCAACTGAACAGCCTTAGTTATTTAACAGGTAAATAAATAGTTCCGCATGGTTTTTGTTTACATTGAGTCTAATGTATTTGTCCATTAGGAATAATAGTAAATTTATATAATGATGTAGTCATTAATATAGCATTAATATAGACTAGTCCAATATAATGAATCATTTGATGAAGATTAATTTTAATGTCTTAATTTGTGAGGTTACTTCTGTTTAGTTTATTAATACATCAGTTAGTCACTTAAGTGCCATACATAATACATGCTTGGGCAATCATGTCTCAAAAGAGATATGACTGACTGGGCAGAAGATTATTCCGCAGGAGGTTGCCATTACTTGCTGCGGTAGACTGGTTGCCTGCCAAGGCTACAGAAGCCAATTTGTCTTGTTATTTAACCTTTAACTGGAGGGAAGAGATGGATTATTACCTTTCCAAAGGGTATTAGCACGTAACAATGCAAGGGATTCAAATGGAATTCAAACTCAGCTTCCCGATTTGTTGTTCCGAGCTGATATCCACTGCACCACAACATACATCCTATAAACTATACTAATATATATTAAATTTTTTTTAAGAAAACCTCAAATTATGTCTTGATTGTGATGTTAATTTCATTGAGACAACATGCACGCACTCCCGCACGCGCTCCGTCCTCTCTGCACGCACTCCCGCACGCGCTCCGTCCTCTCTGCACGCACTCCCGCACGCGCTCCGTCCACTCTGCACGCACTCCCGCACGTGCTCCGTCCACTCTGCACGCACTCCCGCACGCGCTCCGTCCAACTCACGCACACGCTCCGTCCAATGCACGCACACGCTCCGTCCAATCTGCACGCACACGCTCCGTCCAATCGCACGCACACGTCCGTCCAACTGCACGCACACGCTCCGTCCAATCTGCACGCACTCCCGCACAACCCCTCCCATCTATATACACACACACCCCTGCCCTCTATCCTTACCGCCATTTTCTGTGATTTTAAATCCATGCATTAATGTGTGTCCAGCTTTTCCAATAGATAAATATAAATCAATGGGGGTTACTATTTGCCTTCAGTTTTCAGTTGTTTACTTGAGGATGAAAAATTAATTTGGATCAAGAGTTGCTTTTGTAGAACTTTATATCACGTGAAAACAATTTTGGGACATTGACATGTACCTATGTTTTATAGATTATGCGAAGGCATTCGACAAAGTACACCACAAAAAATTGATAGAAATGCTCAGCAACCTCGACATATTTGAGGATAAACATTAGAGTAATCAAGAATCTCTACGGGCAGCAAACCGCCTGCATATGGACAAGAAACGAATTAAGCAGACATACAAAGATAGAAAGAGACATAAGACAAGGATGTGTCTTTTCACCGGATCTGTTCAATTTATACAGCGAGACTCTTCTGGAGACCCTAGAAGTTATGCCAGGATTCTTCATCAGAGGCTGCAATCTGAATAACATAAGATACACAGATGATACAGTGCTGATAGCAGACGCAGAAAAGAAACTACAAGCCTTATAGAAGGTAGCTGAAAAGAGTGAAAAGAAAGGACTACAAATAAACTACAAGAACACTGAATGCAGGATCATCAGCAAAAAGAGTAAGTAGAGGATACTAAAATCAAGCAGGTACAAAACTTTAAATACTTGGGAAGTCTTCTAACAGAAGACAGAAAGTGCGACATTGGCGTGGCAAAGAACGCATTCCAAAAGCTAAGTAGAGTATTAAGAGACAGAAAAATTTAACTAGAAACAAGAGAGTATTAGATTGCTATGTGATGTCAGTTGTTCATTATGGTAGAGAATGCTGGACAATCTCAGCAAAGACGAAGGAAAATCTTGGAGCAACATTAATGTGGCTCTAAGGAAGGATGCTGTGAATATCTTGGATCAAGCACGTGGGCAATGATGAGGTTTTGGAAAGGCTGGAAATGAAAAGGAAATTTATACTGAGCATCAGGAAAAGACATTTAAAATTCCTGGGACATATAATGAGGAACAAGGGCTTGGAGTATCTGATACTGACAAGCCAGATAGAGGGAAAGAGATGGAAAAGCAGCATGTAACATACTTGATAGGCCTGAGCAGATGGATGGCAGAGTGGGGTTTGGATGGTGTAACAGGAGAAAGCATGCTAAGAGCTACCAAAGATAGGGAGATGTGGAAGGCCATGATCACTTACGTCCTGAAAGAGCATGGTACATAGAAAGTAAATTAATACATCAATCTTTTATTTCAGTTTTAATAGCTTAAAATGTTTTATTTCCATATATATATATATATATATATATATATATATAAGAACTTGACACAAATACTGCACTCAAGGGAAAAAATTCAACTGATGTATTTATCGCAGCAGACAAAACTAGAAATTTATACAAACTACCCACCCAACTACTCCTCAAGGATATCAGTAAAACACAAAAATCACCAAAAACGAAACAGAATACAATAAGGAAGTTAAAACAATCACCCAAACATTAGACCACTGCTATTTGACATTAAAGACATGTGGTTAAAGAAAGATTTTTGACACTACAATGTGAAGCTTTGATGGCAAAGAGACCTGTGAACTCATAGGTAAATATTTTCTGCACAAACTAAGTAAAATAAAAGATTGAAATAATACAGGTTTCTTTTCTTAATTTTATCAGTCTTGATCTCTTAAGTAATGTTGGTAAAAATTATTTTGCAGAGTGCGATGGATAAATTGTCCAGATATATTTGACGTATATATTTACCAAAATTACACAAAAATATCTTTAACTACTAAAGTAAATTTATCCAATAAAATTGCCATTAGCTTCAACCACTACCCCTGATGACTTTGGAATCTTCTGCAACTCTTCTGGATGGTCTCTCTGCTTAAATTGGTGAATGTAAATGCTACTATAATCCTAGTCTTTAATTCTTTGTTGGTATTACAAGGAGTTTTGTTGGTCGCTTACTAAACTTTGCCACACTCATAATCAAAATGGTTCCAGTCTGGGGAGTTAGGTGGCCAGATGTAAGGGGTAAAGTGGTTGCAGAAACTGTCTGACAGCCATGACTGGGTTCCCCTGATTGTGTTGCATGGTGCAAAGTCCTGTTGCCAGATATTATTCCAGCAGCCACCCTCTTAAGCCTCCTCAACGCACTTGATATTGGCCTTCACGCTGAGTTTGAGGCCCTGTGAGAAGATGAATGGAGGCATAACAGTGATCACTCCAAACACCTTCGTAATCACTATTAGACTCATCCAACTCTTTCCAAATCCTCTGCACTGTCCTCTGATTGATACCCAAACACTATGAAATGTCTGTATTGGAGCTTCTTATGCAAATGCTAACCAGTACATAATGCTGTTTCCAAATTTCTGGCAGAGTGAATCGAGTCATGATGCTCTTTTTCTCGGACAGTGCCTAACTAATTCTACTATGCTGTACAGTTGACAAAAACAAAACATATGCGCTAAATTAAAAATATAGAGGTGACAATTTGCCCATTGCACTCTGTATTTCCATAACTAAGCAATTTTGTTGCAGAAAATGACTAGCTTTTTTTTTTTTTTTCAATGATGCTACCAGTTTTAAGTTTGCAATGAGATTTGCTAAAGAAGTAATTGACTCAAATTTTTAACATTTTGCTAGAGAATCTTACATTTATCAACTTATTTTTTCCCTAGGATGTACTGAAAAGGCCAACAATTGTTGCTGAATATGGCAGTAAAATAACTGCTATGGTCCGTCAAAGATATTTGAATTTGATTATTGATGAGTATTCAAAACTTATACCAAGTCAAAAGGAAGCAATAAGTCTAGTAAGTTAAGTTTTGAATTTCTTGTATATGCTTTTTGTATTAGTCATTTGTCTGTTAGCAATTTTACTTTAAGGTAATAAAGTTGCATAAATTGTAATATAAACATCTGTATTTTTTTTTGTTTCATCAGGGCGTCCATGATGAGAGCGAAGTATATAAAAACTGTAACAGTAAGCTTGGATACTTGAACAAAGCTATTCATTTAATCAAAAGGTTGCGCGGCAATAACGTCGACATTATGAAAGTATCAAACACAGATAATCAACTGATTACAAACAAGATTCCTGCCCCGTTTCCAGAAACACGGAAACTGGAACATCTTTTGACAGGTTTGTAATATAACCTCTTGAAAAAAAATTTTTTTCGTCCTTTTTATCTTTTTTCATCCTCTTTCTCCTTTCATTCTCCCCCTCTTTCTTTTTTTCAACTAAGGTAAAAGAAGTGTTAGTATAACATTTCCTTTCAATTCTGTGTATCACCCTCAAATGCTAAGATCGCCCTGTTGGTGGGGCTTCAGAATATGCCAACTGCACCTCTGCAGGGGGTAAAAGTACCCCAAGGGGGCCCACCTGTTGGCCGTGGGTGGTGACCTGTAATGTCTGGGGATGGGATCCTGGTGGTTGAGCAAGTTGTGGCCCAGGTGAAAAGTGGTCATGATCTGCAACATACCACTTTAGCCCTTACCTGGGCTAGACGGGCAGTCGGATTGGGCCCGATCTGATCAATCGGCTGGTCCCGACATCCTCTAGCTTATATATATTTCTTTTTGTCCCAACTGTATTATCCGATCTGCTTTTGCAGAACACTTTCCAACCCTTCATCTTATATGTGTTAGGAGAAAAAGACTGATGTCTCCTGTTATATTATTGAGTAATAAAACCCAGAATTTGGCAGAGGATTGAAATTTTATTCTTGGCACAAGTATACTGGCATTGTAATCCCATCTCGGCCAAGGCAAATGGGTTTACTCCTGGTTCATTCCCAACCCTAGTTGGACTCCGTGGTGGAGCATTGGACCAACGAAAATCAAAACCCAATTATGGCTTCTTCCTTTAAAAAATCTAAAAGGTGTTTATCCGACTCGGATTCTGAAACTGACATAGACTTTTCAAGATTCATTATCATTGAATCACTGGATGAAATTAAATTAGACCAATTATCTCTTTTTTTTAATTGAAAAAGTTATATCAAGTCAAATCCGAAAAGTGTTAAAAAACTTAGAAATGGTAACCTGCTAGTGGAAGTTCAAATGAAGAAACATGCAGATAATTTACTCAAAATGGATACATTTCACGTCAAATGCAGAGCGTATCCACATGCTAGATTAAATACTTCAAAGGCATTATAAGAAGCAAAGAGCTTTCATCAGCAACACAAGAGGAAATCGAAACAGCATTAAAAAAAACTGTAAAGGAACATAAGAGAATTACCATCAGACAAAACAATGAAATTATACAGACACACACACACACATATATACTCACTTTCAATAAACCACCCATACCAAAAGATATCAGGATTGGGTATACAATAGAAAGGGTAGAGCAATTTATACCAGCTCCCCTCCAATGTTTCAAATGTCAAAAATTTGGTCATCACAAAGACATTTGCAGAGGACACCAAGTGTGTGGGAAGTGGAGTGAACGTGACCCAAACCACACAGTGAGAGAGCAAAAATATAAAATATGCAAACTGCCATGAAGGACATCCTGCCTTTTCAAGGACCTGTGATGTCTACAAGAAAGAAAATGAAATAATATATGTAAAACACACCAAAACTTTACCTTTCCCAGAAGCTAGAAAAATTATTGAAAGCTATATTGGAACAAAAACACATGCCAATGCTGTACAAAAGCCAAATCAAAGATCTCGGGACACCACTTCAATAGATAACTACAAAAAACTTACTGAAAATTTAATAAATTTGAATACAAAGAGAATGGCCAACATTCCAAGAAAACCTAAAAAGCAATGTATTCAACAGAAACAAAACCAACAGAGTTTAGTACAAAAACAAAAGTAAATATTGATAACCATACAGAACTGCCCAAAAAGAGTTCCAGGAGGGCTAAATGTACAAGTGAAAGGCACCAAAGATCACCAAGCCTACCTCCAAGCCTACCTTCTAAGAAAGATATGATTGAAAATAAAAGATACTATTAAAAAGAAGACCTCTACTACTACTACTCGGTTTTTCTTCTTTGTCTTCCCTGTGTCCGAGGGTTGTAAGTTCTGCCATGCTGTCCAGGTCTGATGTTCATTCACCACCACCCCCGATCCATTGCTTGCTCAGGCTTGAGGCCGGTGCTCCTCAGATCCTCATTGATGCAGTCGGTCCATCTTTTCTGTGGGCGACCTCTAGGGTAGGAGCCCGGGATGACAATGCTCTCAACTTTTCTAGGCCACACATCTTGGTCCATGTGCTGAAGGTGGCCATACCAACGCAGTCTGTTCCACTGAAGAACCTCCTCCACACTAGCCAGACCCAATCTAGACCTCAATGATTGTAAGGGGTCCCTGTCAGAGAGTTTCGAGGCACAGATCCAGCAGATCTTGACGTGATCACTACTGGCTAATCTGGCTATATCCTCAGCTGTAACAGGCCATGTCTCACTAGCGTGGAGAAGGATGCACCTCACACACAAATTGTAAACATGGCCCCTGTTGTGCAGAGAGATGCCACGACCTGTAAGGGTGGGGAGGAGCTCTCTAAATTTTTCCATGCTGATCTTAACCTCAACTAGAAGAATAACACAATCCACCCTGATAACTACATAAAAAAAAACACATAAATCTCCAAATTAAATCTAAATGGAAAATAATTTAATCCAATGGAATATCAGAATTAAGGGCCAATTGTTCAGAATTGTTATTGCTCATCACTAAATACTACCCAGCAATCATATGCCTTAAAGAGGCTCAACTCAAAAGCAGCTATACCATTAAAATTAAAAACTATCATTCATACAATTATATCAAACATCACATTGATAAGACCTTCTGGTGGGTCATCAGTGATCATAAACAATAATATCCCACACAAGGAAATCAAACTAAATAAAAGTCTACAAGCAGCCGCTATATCAGCAACTCTCATAAAACAATAATAGTATGTTCATTTTATATTTCTCCAAGCCAAGAACTAAAAGAATCAGTTAGATGATTTAATAAAACAATTACCAATTAATGGGTGACTTCAATAGCCACAACTAGATCTGGGGAAGTAAGAAAACAGATAAAAGGGCAAAATAATAGGATCAATATTAAATAAGCATCAGTTGTGCATATATAATAACACAAATACATATTTGCACCCAGCAACAGGCACATACTCTACAATTGATTTAGCAGTATATAACCCTAACCTGTTTTTAGATTACAACTGAAAAGTGCATGATGATACATGTGGAAGTGACCACTTTCCGATTCTATGAGAAAACAAGATTAATAAATTAAATAAAAGAACTCCGAACTGGAATCTGAAAAAGGCGAATCAGGATGGTTTTAAAACATCATGCCTTGCTGAATTAACCCCAGTAGCAAATAAAAACAAAGAGGAAGACATTTTATATTTTATGAACACACCACTAAATATAGCTGGAAGATATATACCAAAAAGCTCCACCTCATTAAAATACCATAGGCCATAGTTCAACAAAGAATGCCAAAAAGATGTAAGACTATGCAGAGCAGCATTAAAGAAATCTTAAACTCATTCAAAAATAGCAGAGCCAAAGCCTGAAAGATCATAAAAGACTCCAAATGAAATTCATGGAAAAATTACATGGCCAAAATAAACAATAACATGAAACCAAAAGAAGAATGGCAGATGATCCGAAAAATAGCAGGCAAAAATAACAATACTTCCACAAAACACCTCATTCACAATCTGAAAATAACTGACAAGAAAGATATAGCAAATCATCTTGCCGAAACTTTCTCGCAAAACTCATTCGCTAAAAACCGAAGTAAAAACTTCCAAACCATCAAAACCAGAGCAGAAAAAGTAAAAAAAAAATAAAATTTCAAAACAAAAATACAGAAACCTTATAACAAGCTTTTTTCTATAATAGAACTAAAAGAATCTCTTAACAAGGCTCACAATGCTGCAGTTGAACCAAATAAGGTCCATTATCAATTCCTAAAAGAATTACCAGAAACCTCACAAAAATATCTCCTACAAATATACAATAACATATGGAACAGCAGGAACATCCCTAAAATATGGAAACAAAGCACAGTTATACCGATACAAAAACCATTCAAAGATGTAACAAATGCAAAAAAATTACAGGCCCATTGCTCTTAGCAGTTGTGTGTGCAGAACACTAGAGCGGATGATCAATGCCAGATTGACATGGTACCTAGAAAATAACAAATTAATAACCAAATATCAATCAGCTTTTAGAAGCCGAAGAAGCCCAATAGATCATCTGATCAGATTAGAAACATTTATCAGAGAGGCTTCTATTAAAAAAAAGAACATCTAGTGGCTTCTTCAATCTAGTAAAAGGCATATGATACAACCTGGAAATACAATATAGTAAGAGACCTCAAAAACCTTGGGCTAGAGGGTAGAATGCCGGTGTTTATTAAAAACTTCATAGAAGATAGAAAATTTAAAGTCCGAATAGGAAATATCTTCTCTGAAGAAAATGAACAAGAAATGAGTGTACCTCAAGTTAGTATATTGTCTGTTATGTTATTTAATATAAAAATAAACAATATTGTAAAAAAAAAAAAAACTAAACAACGGAACAAACTGTACTTTATATGTGGATGATTTCCTGATATGTTATAAAGCAAAAAACATGAACCACATTGAAAGACAACTTCAGATCTGCTTTGATAAGCTAAACAAATGGACCACAGCAAATGGACTAACATTTTCAAAAGAAAAAACAAAATGTGTCCTCTTCTGCAACCTACGTAAACTCCACCTTGACCCAGTCCTGAAAATCGATAATATCCAAATCCCAGTAGTAGATCATTACAAATATCTGGGAGTCATTTTTGACCGCAAACTCTCCTCTCCTTCATTCCTCATATTAAATACTTGAGAATGAAATGCAATAAAACTATACAATTACTCAGAACTATAGCACATACTGATTGGGGAGAAAGCAAAGAAACATTAATAAAATTGTCTTGCACTTTAATCAGATCAAAACTTGATTATGGCTGCTTCATTTATGGTGCAGCCAGAAAAACATACTTGAAAAAACTAAATGCGATACATCACCAGGGAATTAGATTAGCTCTTGGAGCATATAGCGCCTCTCCTGTTGAGAGCTTATACACAGAAGCAAATGAACCACCTCTTAACTTGAGACAGGAAAAACTCACTCTGCAATATTACCTTAAACTTTCATCATGCCCTCTAAATCCAGCTTTCAGTACTATTTTCCAACAGCAATACACAGCTTTTTCAGCAAAAAGAAACAACTATCAAACCTTTCAGTTTATGGATTAAAGAAATCATACAAACCAAATAGATACAACGCAAGTTCACGAATCAACTATATCTTCGACACCACCCTGGATAATAAATCAACCAAAAGTTATTCTTGATCTGACAAAATACAAAACTAACCCAATTATATACCAATCAGAAATACTCGACATAAAAAATAGCCATCCAGACTACCTTTATGCATATACAGATGGAGCAAAAAACAAAAATAAAGTAGGATCTGCTGTCATATTTAAAGATCAGAAGAAACGTAAAAGATTACTAAATACAGCTTCCATATGTAGTGCTGAAATAATTGCTATTAATTTGGCACTTGATATCTACAACCCATCGCAACAAATTCATAATCTTCACAGACTTGTTATCTGTGCTTACTGCTTTAAAAAACAAAAACCTTTCTGATCCTTTAATCACACAAGTATTAAACAGTGTATAATTTAACTAAAAGCAAAGAAATAATCTTTTGTTGGGTCCCAAGCCATCTAGGTATTCAGGGAAATGACAGGGCAGACTCGAAAGCAATGAAAGATAAAATAGCAAAAATCAAAATTCCTTGTACTGATTTTAAAGCTGTAGTGAAGAGAATAATTTTTATAAAGTGGCAAAATTATTCAAATAGATACACAAATTCCAAAACATAAAACCCACTATTGGAGAATGAAATGTTCAATACAAAAATAGAAGAGAACAGGTTTTGCTGACCCACCTTCACATAATCCATATCTACATCACGCACCATCATTTATTGGAGGGCACAGAATCCCCAATATGTACCGTTTGTCAAAAAAGATTGTGTCAAACATATACTTTTAGAGTGTACAAACTTAAATAGTGCGAAAGAAGTATTACCAAACAAGTCGTTTGAAAAAACTATTTATGGAAATGAAACCAAGCAGGATATTTGAACTCTTAAAAGAAATCAGAATGTACTCAAAAATATGACTGGTTGAATACTGTCTCACACAAATATATATATATATTTTATATATTTTTCTACCAACTTGCTATATATTCCAAAACTTTGTTCTACCGAATGTGTTTACAAATCTTGTATATGTAATACATATAATGTATGAGAGCTGAAGTTGTGATTTTATTGGCCACAAGGGCCAGAAAACTAGATTTGCTTAGACATCCAGTGTCTGTCATTCCCTCCCCAGTAAGGCAGGGACAAGCATAAAACAGCATCCCAAGGGGTCAAAGTTAGTTGAGTCTCTGCTTGGATCGAGGAGCAGCTTGAAGTATCAACATCGCTGCCGGCCTTACTCGTCATACTCAAAGACAACTCTTTGGCAGTTTCCATTAAGTGAAACAAAGACATTTCGAATCACCACAAACTTAAAAATCTGATTGGAGTGAAGTGATATTGCTAATCAGAAACTTAAATTAAGGATAGGAAGGAAAACATTTCACAAATCACTACTTAGAGAAATTGGTTGAACTTCTATTCCATTACCATCTTGATAAGAACAGGGCTTGAGAAGACAGTTGGTGATTGTTTTACTCTAATATTTTTTTATTTTATATAAAAACTTTTCTTCAACTTATTCAGGTGTCATTCTGTTTATTTTTAGTGCCATTTTGTTTATACAGTTGTGCCCGCGCGTCCAGCTTGATTGGACTTGGCAGAGAGACATCTAGCGAAAATTCCTCGTGACTTACTTGTGATCAAATTTCACAATGCTGACAAGGGAGATCACCATTGAAAGAGTCAACTCGAAGACTAGCTACCAGATTGACGCAATCAACAACCATTGCAGGCGGGGCGTCACATATGTACCCCCCTGCGCATCAGTGGCTTAACTGCCTTGCTTGGGGTGAAACGATTAAAAAAAAAAGAAAATAAAGAAGCTTTCACTAAAGCTGTTACAAATTCTGCTAGAAAGATATTCACTGAATGAGCTGTTAAATAGGAGACTGATGTGAACTAAGCTAGATGCACTACACTGGTGCCATCTCCTGCTCTCAAGGAACTTTATTAGGGAAGTTCTGAAATCTTTACAGTTTAAACAACTTGAAGCACTCTCAAAGTTGACTTGCCAGAACAGTTTGAGTACCATGCTTGCACTTGGTTTTGGAGATGATATTGGCACAGCAATCATAGATGTCACTCTATATTCAGAAGGTCCACTTGAAATATACATATTGAGGTTGAAGATTCACCATAGGAAAAAGATAACTGCAAGCTTTTCTTCAAAGTTATTGGGAAGATATATTACACACACATCAAGTCCCCATCATCTGAATTCTTCCTAAGATATGGTTTTTAAAAAAGGAAAACCAGGTGCTGAAAACAAAGTGATATAAAATAGTTTGTAATTATATATATATATATAAGATTCTGTACTCTTATTTGTAACTTAATGTATTGGAATTGTTTTGTTTAATTTTGCGCATATACATTGTTTTATCTTTTATTGCATATACTTGTGTGTCAAAAAGCAATTTATTACATCTTTGATACATAATTTTTATTCATATATATATATATATATATATATATATATATATAAATACTCATTGCAGGTCGTGCATTGTATGAGAAATTAAAAAACTATATTTTAAGTGAGAAAGACCTCCAGGAAAATCACTTTCCTCGCCCTGAAGGTGTGGGAAGGGCAAAATTTTATCTTTCTGATATCACAAAGGATCCATACTTACCAAGTAAGTTAGTCTTATTTTTCTGAATTCCCTAAAATGATCATTATAAAATAAATAAAAACAAGTTTAAGAATTTAATTTCTTTTTTTCTTTTTTTTTTTTTTTTTTTTTTTAAATTTTTTTAGGTGATGAAAGATTTTGTGTACGCTGCACGAAGTCATACAGAGTAAACAGTTCAGGCAAACCAGTGGTTGAAGATGAGTGTATGTACCATTGGGCTAAGCCTGTAAGGAGGAAGTGTAAGCTTTTTCTATTTAATTTTTATGCATGAAATTATATTAACTTACATGTGTTATACTAGGAAACATTGCATGTAAAATAATGTACCCTGAAATATTATATACGTAAATGACTGTATGCATATTTAAACTTATTTTCTAGTCTTGCTTAAATTTGTGCTTTTTAACTGTTAAAAATCTCAAACAAATTTTGATCCCTCCCTTGAATCCCTAGAACAATGTTTTTTTTCTTTTCCCTTTGCAATAATATCACATTGAAAATTATCTTCAGTAATTTTATTTTATCTTATTTATTCATTTTTTTTTTTTTATTATATATATATATTTTGAAATTAAGACCTGTAAAATATAATAGTCGAATGGAAGTGTATTATAATTGCTAGAATGGTTTAAATTAAACTCTTAAGCCAAAATGAATCCTCAAAATGATAATGTAGAGTTAATTTACCAACAACATTCTCTATGTATCACTGAATTTTAACTCTTAAAATCTTTCTATAGTTGGTAACAGTTTTGATAGTCGTTACCGATGTTGTCAAGAAGAAGCTGGCTCCACAGGATGTGAAGTTGCTCCAGTAAGTACAAAGATATATATATATATATATTCTTCTGTGTGCTTTGTTCTTTCAGAACGTAGGCAATCATGGCTGTCCACATCTCCCTATCCCTGGTGTGTCTTAGCACTCTTTCTCCTGTAACACCACGTGAACCCTGTTCTGTTATCCACCTGCTCAGGCCTTTCAAATATGTTATCCGCTGCTTTCCTCTGTCTCTTTTTTTCCCCACCTCTATCTGGCTTGTTAGTATCAAGTTCTCCAAGCCCTCCTTCCTCATTACATGTCAGAGGAAATTTAGTTGTCTCTTCCTGCTGCTCAATATTAATTTCCTTTTTGTTTCCATTCTTTCCAAAACCTCATCATTGCTCACATGCTCAGTCCATTATATCCACAACATCCTTCTGTAGAACCACATTTCAGTTGCTTCAAGTTTTTCCTTCATCTTTGATGATATTGTCCAGCATTCACTGCAATATTGAAGAACTGACATCACACAGCAATCCAGTACTCTCTTCTTTGTTTCTAATGAAAGTTTCCTGTCTTTTAATACTTTACTCAGCTTCTGGAATGCGTCCTTCGCCCTGCCAATTTGCCTTAAATTTCTGTGTCACACTTTCCATCTTGTTAGAACACTTCCCAGGTATTGAAATTTTTGTACTTGCTTGATTTTAGTATCCCCCACCTGTATTTGGCATTTTGAGCTGCTCTTTTTGCTGATGACCATGCATTTGGTTTTCTTGCAGTTTATTTGTAGTTCTTTTTTGTCACTCTCTTCAGCTACCTTCTGTAGGAACTCTTGTAGTTTCCTTTCCGTATCTGCAATCAGCACTGTATCATCTGCGTACCTTATGTTGTTCAAATTGTGGCCTCCAATGACAAATCCTGGCATAACATATAGGGTTCTCAAAATAGTCTTCCTGTACAAGTTGAATAGATCCAGTGAAAAGACACATCCTTGCTTTATGCCTTGTCTTTCTAGCTTTGTATATCTGCTGAAATTGTTACCTGTCCGTATGCAGGCAGTTTGCTGCCATTAAAGATTCTTGATTACTCTTATGTCTTTCCCAAGAAAGGCTGCTGAACATCTCCATCAATTCTTTGTAGCATATTTTATCGAACACCTTTTGTATAATCAATAAAACATAGATACAAGTCCTACTTCATCTGTATTGCTCTTTTGGAGAGCATCCTCATCATAAATATGGCCTTCCTTGTTCCAGTGTCTTTCATGAACCCACACTGTTCTTGTCCTATCTCTGGCCTGATTCTGCTTCTTGCTCTATTCATCAGGATTCGGATGATCAGTTTTGTAATATGGTTCATTGAACTGATTGTTCGGTGGAGTTTGCACTCATTTGCACCTGACTTCTTAGTCAATGCTATGAAAATTGACTTGCTTAGGTCATCTAGTATTACACCACTATTATAAATTTCATTTATTATTTCTGTAATTTTCTTTACGCCAAATTCTTCCAGGGCTATCAGCAGTTCTATTACAATGCCATCTTGTCCAGCTGTTGTTTCTATTTAGTTTTGCCATTACAGCTTCAACTTCGGACTTTAATATTTCCAGTCTGTCCTCATCTTTGTGTATTATCAGTTGCTCTCTCTTGTCATGGAAAAGATCTTTTATATATTCTTTCCATTGATGGAGTATTTCCTCTTTCTCCAATATTATCATTCCGTCCTTGGATTTTATACATCCTGTTGAGGAGCAAGTTTTTTGTTATGTCAGTTCTCTTATTTCTTTATGCATGTCTGCTTTATTAGTCCTGCTCAATCTCTCTACTTCTGCACACATACACTACCGGCCATAATTATTAGCCCACCCCCAGTTTTTTAAAAGAAATGATGTATTTCATACTATTTTTAGTATTTATTGCCAAGTGGATGATTCTAAATGAAAATAGAATGGTTCTTTTGTTATTACTTTGCAAAATTTTACAAGGCAAGGAAGCAAAGATGAACTCGTCCAAATCACCCTAAATTTTCTTCATTCTTCTAGTGATGGAACTGCAATATAGGTAATTATTAAATATTTATAAATTCATTTCATGTGCATGTTATTGTGCAATATTAACAAAAGAACCATTCTATTTGAAGTTACGATTCACTTGGCAATAAATACTAAAAAGTAGTAAGAAATACATTTTTTTTTTTTTTTTTTTTTTTTTTTTTTTTTAAGCACTGGTGTGGCCTAATAATTATGGCCGGTAGTGTGTATGTATCTGTTTTGGGCTTTTTCCAAAAATTTTAATTTCTTTATTTTTAGGTCCATGTTCATCATAAAAATAAATTTGATGGTTCATCAGGGTACATGACCACGCCTCATAGAATTATGCCAGATGAAGGTCCAGGTGTTTTTGCTATGGATTGTGAGATGGTACTTTTTTTTTTTAACAATAGTATTTTCATGAACAATAAAATTGTCTCAAATTTTCAGAATAACTGACATCTTCCTCTGATCCAACACAAAGAATTATGCTAAATTATTTCAACTCTTTCAGAAAGTATTTTTCACCATTAATTTTTGGCCATTCTTTTAATTTTGTTATTTTTATCACAACTTTATAAGTGGAAGAGCCTCAAGACTAAAATTAAATAGCATGAAGTAAGGATAAAGAAGTAAGTAGCTTCCATATCCTGGGATTTTATCTTTCAAGGATGACACTTGAAATAAATAAAGCAAAGATTAATAATTGTTTTTAATTCTTATTTAGGGGATGAGAAAATTTCTAATTTTTTTTTTCCTCTCTATTTAACAGGTATATACCACAGCTGGTATGGAAGTAGCTCGAGTAACTGTTGTAAATTCTGAATGTGCAGTTGTTTATGAAACCTTAGTAAAACCAGATCATGAAATACTAGATTATAATACACGGTAAGTATTCATTTATTTTATTTTTAACCCTTGTCTTAATGTTGTAATCATGTTGAAAAAAAAATTTTTTTTTTTTTTTTTTTTTGCTAATAAATGCCAATGACATAAACATTACATTGGAACTCAAGTTCACCAAAGTTAATTGGAAATTTTAGGCAGAAGTACATGTTTAAAACTTTTTATTTTAAAATTCTGTGCTTACAGAAAAAATCAGTCTCTGTTAAGTGTAGACATTCGTCAAATAATAAGGATCAATTAATATTAAAATGATAGTTTTGAACTGTTTTCTCTTATTTGAAAGTAATTCAATTAGCATGTGTGTCTTATTAGTTAGATTAATACTGTTCAATTCAATATGAATAATCAACTTGTCTTTGGGATGTCATCTCATCTGAATGATTTTTTTTTTTCTCATTCATATACTCCCTTTTTTGTCTCTGTAGTGCATTTATTTAACTAATATTTATGATACTTGTTGGATTAGAAATATGTATTATTAAATGCCTACAACTAATATAAATATTTTTTCTTTATTTCAGATTTAGTGGAATTACAGATGATGATATGAAAGGCATACAAACAACATTAATACAAGTACAAGCAGTCTTATTACATTATTTCTCTGCCGATACAATCCTCATTGGACATAGTTTAGAAAGTGATTTAATGGCAGTTAAGGTAAGGGTTAGACATCATCTTAAATCAGTATTTTTTCTAATAAATGACTTGGGAGTGAAAAAAACCCAGTCATTTTTTGTTCTGAGTTTGTTCTAAAGTTGGTGTGATGTTTAGAACAAAAGCAGAAATTAACACTAAATATTAAATTTACCCAGATATACCTCATTTACCATATGAAAACGTTTTTTGCTAAAATATTCAATTCATTAAACTTTTCAAATAAGAAAAAGCTGCAAACAAGCTCTCCCACCTCTATGCATGTATGTGTGAATCAAGTCAGATGAGAATCTGACAAATATCTAAGACAATTTGGAAAATTTCTACTTTGATATTTGTGGTCACAAATTTGACCTGACAAATAATCTTTTATAAAAATATTTTAGATGGAAATGTATTAAAAGTGCCATGATCTACAGCCCCTCTACAATTAACTTAAATAGAAAAAAAATATAAAGAAGTTAGTATAATTTTTTTAACAATGCAGTTAAAATAAAAATTAAGTGTTTAACCACTTAACAAGATTTCTGTCTTGCTTGTTGTTGTGAGATAAAATTCCTTTTCTAATGATGCTGGTCCATCAGCAAAGCATGTCAAAGATGTTTTTCAATGTGTGTTTTTATATTTACTAATAAAATGACAGTGTGATGGTTAAGTTTTTTATGTAATTTCTCATGTGATCTTACGACTTCTTTCTTTTGAGGACATAAATGAAATAAAAGTTGTCCAAATTTTGTGTTTCTCCAAGCACTTTGATATACTTTTGCTATTTTTGAGGATGAATGCTATTTTATGTGTAACAGAATGTAAGTGGTGTTATGTATAATGTGGAGTAGTGGTATGTGTTATGTACCGAGCATCTTGTTAGTGTATTTTAGTTGTTATTGAATGTTGGGTTTTTTGTTTTTATCAATCCAAAAACACGATGTCATATTACAAAATACCCTGACTGAACCTGAATACAACGAAGTACTATAGTACATTAACCTCAGTATCTACAATACTGAACTCAAACACTGACAAACTATCACAAAAATCTTTTGTTTGTCTTCTGAGAAAGAATGAAAATTTTGTCTATATAGCAGACATATATTCTGGGTTTTGCTTTTTTTTTTTTTTTCTTTTTTAAGTGTGTCTTCTACATGGGACATATGAAAATTAGCAAAGCCAAAAAAAATGTTCTTTGATGTTCTCATGGCTTCTCTATTTAAAAAACCCACCCGTAAAAATTCCTGTCACCTTAATTTCATTAGTCAGTGTTCTCTTAGATATAAAATCAGCATCACTAATTTTTTTTAAATTTTTCACCAAAATTTTTAAAAAATAATTTCAAAAATAATTTCATTTGTGAATGAGTACTGAAAGTTTCATTAAAATCCGACAATTATTTGATTTTTTGCAAGAATTTCCAAATTAATGTGTTTGTCACCAAAAAAAGTGAGTTACCTAAAATTGTGATCAATTGTAAACAGTCCTAACATTTTCTGTAATGCTAACTCAAATCAAAACACAATTTTCTGCCAAAATTTCGAACATGTTAAAAGGGATTCAAAATTTTTTAATAATTAATAAAATTACTTTGATCTTTCCTCTTAATATTATAAGCATTTTGATGGAAAAAGCTTGTTTTAAGTTTTGGACTTTTTTATAATTCATACTATGCTGGGTTTTTTTGCGATTTAATGGAGGTACCTACATAAAATACATTACATGCTATGAAATCAAACTTTGTCTAACATTGTACCAATGGCTTGGTGGGTGAATTTCTGACTACTGTCAAATCAGTCAGGTTTCAGTCCCAGCTTTAGACAAAATGGTTAATCTTGCCGCACTAAGAGCTGTGAAACAGGCCTGTCTGCGAATTTTTTTTTTTTTTTTACAAAAACGAATCGCCTAACGAAACTGAAGATGTCAAAACCATGGTAGTGTAATTCATTGATTTTCCTTAAATATCTAAATGTTCTATACATTGAATCTTCATCTTCTTTCAAACATGTGTTAAGCGCTTTCTAATACAACCATTTATGGGTCTAATTTAAATCTGACCTATAACTGTTCGGTGTGTATGTGTGTATATTTGGGAAGTAATCTCTTTTATGCAGGTCTCATTAAAAATGATGACATAGAATGGTTAAGTTTATGTAATTTTTTTTTTTTTATTGATCTTATGATTTCTTTCTTTTTGGGGACATAAATTATATAAAAATTGTCCAAATGTTTTTATCTGAGTGCTTTTGGCGATACTTTTAGCCATTTTAGAGGATGAATGTTATTTTACATGTAACAGAATGTAAGTGGTGTTATGTATAATGTGGAGTTGTGGTATGTGTTATGTATCACAATAAGCATGCTGTTAGTGTGTTCATAGTTGATGTTATTGAGTGTTGGTTTTTGTTTTTATTAATAAGGCCTCCATTATTTTTAGTCTTTTTTGCATGTGGATGATGCTATATTTGTGTTGTCAACAAGTATGACTCGTACACACTACTCTACATCATATATAACACCACATGCATTTTGTTATTTGTAAAATAACATTCATCCTCAAAAATGACTAAAAATATAGTTGAAAGCACTTGGATAAACAAAATAGACAATTTTTATATAAATTATGTCCTAAAAAAATTTTTTTTTAAATCGTAAGATCACATAAAAAATTACATTAAAAAGTAAACCATCATGATTTGTCTGTCACTTTAATGAAACCTGCATAAAAGAGAGATTACTGCCCAAATATACAAAAACTTTTTAACTTTGGAAGAAACTCATTACTTAAAAGATTAAGATTTTTTTAATACATGGTATTTTTTTCTTGACTGTCAAATGATTTTTGGCACAAATTGAAACAGTTGAAATATACCTATCTAGACATTTTTTGAAGATTTGATGATAATTTGTTAAAGGTATATATTTTATTGATTATCATTACAGGAAAGTTTTTGTTTCTTTTTTGCATTGATTTTCTTTTTTTCTTTTATGTAGCTGATTCACAGTACTGTGATTGATACTTCAGTTTTGTATCCACACAGAGTGGGAAGGCCATTTAAGAGGGCATTAAAAAATTTAACACATGATTACCTCAACACAACAATCCAAGAAGGCGGTAATTATCTCTTATCATATCTTTATCTATGCTTAGCTCTCATTATAAATGTGTACGAGTAAAGCTGTTATAGCTTTTTTTGTTATCTTTTGTAATATTTATACAGAATATTTAAAACTTCAGTAAAGCTTAAAATTTAGGATTTTCTTTAACTTTTGTTAGTTATAATACTTTCTATTGCTTTTTAAACAATTATTGAAAGAATTATTTCAATGACAATTGTTGTTTATATAACCTAGAATTTTTGTAAATTTAATCTGCCTGACCTCATTTAATCAAAAATAAATCAATAAAAATTATCAAAACTTTTTTTTAGTTGGTGGTCACGACAGTAAAGAAGATGCCATTGCAGCAATGAGATTGGTTCATTATAGACTCCATCAAGATGGCAGCAAATCAAGACAATAAAATCAATGAGTCATGATGGATTACCAGTAAACTTGACAAACGTGAGTGCCATTGGCACCTATACTAGGCTGTTTACCAGAATAAGATTTTCAAAACAGAAAAAAAAAATTGTAACTTTCCTGATGAGATTTTTATGAGCTTAAATTTTTTTAGATATTTAAAAAATAAATAAAAATTAATTTTACTACTGGAGTTTAGCTTAAGTATTAAGCATATTTATACAGGGTGTCTATTAAAAAAAAAAAAAGCTCTCTATTTTTAAATTCATAAATTTATGATTTATTGATAAATTTTAACTGACATGAATGCTATAAATTGCATGTATTATAAATAAATTATAATTTTTATTAACGTAAAAAATAATTTAAAAATAGGTAGATATATTAAGATATTCAGCCTTCAATTACTTAATGATGAGGTAGAGTTGAAGAAAAAGTTTTTTTCTTTCTTCTCTTTATCTTGCATTTTCCCACTCAAGTTAAATTTTGTCAATTACATAAAATGAAAAAAAATCACATTTTGATTTTTAACAAGAAATAGTGGCATCTTAAACTGTAAGCACATTTCTTGCTTCCTTTGAAAACCTTTTGGATGTGCTAAAGTTGTTTGGGAGAAAAAAAATCATATGTACCCATGAAATGCCTATGTCTGACTGTTGAGAATTGTTGACTGCAGACTTTTAAAAAAAAAAAAAAAAACACACAACTTCTTCCTTTCATCAGGACTAATTTCTAAGTCTGCAATCTTTGAGCCAGAGTTGCTCCACAAGAACTGTCCAATAAATTTGAAGAAAAAAAAAAAAGGCACCTGCCACTCTGGTGCTGTCATTATTGCTCCATTTAATACAAAAAAGTGACTCAATATTTTTTTTATTATTTAAAAAAAAATTAAACACATAATCATCCACCTACCAAAAATATCACTCATTCACAAATTCATTTAATCCCAAGAAGGAAATTATATTTAGTTGTCTCATTTTTTTTATTTTTTCCAATTCTTATTTATTTACATCATTTTTTTTGTTTTGGTTTTGTGTTTTTTTTTTTTGTTTTTTTTTTTTTTGTTAAATACACAAATTTATCTAAATTATATTGACATTCTTCATTCAAATATACCAAAACCAATTTGAATTCAGACAAAGGTTTTTTCGTTTTTTTTTGTTTTTTTTCTAAAAACTGACAAATCACATGGAAAACAAAACATTAATAACATTCTACACTTTTGTAATTTTTAAAAATGTATTTTTATTATCTCCTTTTTTCAGTCTTTAAAATTGAGTTGCTAGTTTTTCGTTATTTCCAAACATGCTTGCATTAATAGCAGCCTTTACATATCTTATTTTTATTTCGTTTGTAGATTCCATAATTTTTTACTCCCTTACCTTTATGTTCAAAATAATTTTTTTTAATTTTGTAATTGATTTTAGATCAATGCAGCTTAAAACTTGAGCCAACTCAGTTTAAAAATGCTTGAAAAGAGGCAATTTAAAAAAAAAAAAAATTTAAAGAAAAAAGATGAAATAAAGTGATTTTTTTTTTTTTTTTTTTTTTTTTTGTCATTTGTAAAAGAAATTAATAATGACCCTTTTGTCTTTAAAAACAGGTCAGTGGTTTTCATTCAGTTGTGATAATAAGTATCTATCTTTTGGCCCCCTTCTCACCACCACAGTGTTAACAAAACCCAATGTCCACTCATCCTCATTTACTTTTTCTACATTCTACAAATAACAAAAACTAACTCCTAAACAGCTATTGCTATTATTGCTAATGCTCTCTTTACTCTGGAACTAAATTATTAAAATGAACTTCTCCTACAAGGAATTAATTCAAATTTAAACAAGGTTAAAACCTTTTTTTAATAAAAAGTAACTACTCTACTCTGATTTATTTTTATATTGGTATTTTTTTTTAAAATCATTATTCCTCTTAAAGTCAATTAAGAAATTGTTGGGCATATTTCATTTAGTATGTCCTGTAGTAGTTTCTAAATGTTTTGCTCCTCATAATAGATTCTGGATAAATTTATAAAACTGAAGTAGGGTGCTTTTTTTTTTTTTTTAATTTAGCATCTTAGCCAATTGGCTATTTGCTTTCAACTGTACTTGTTTTTATACAGAAAATTATGAGTGGATGTGAAGCTAGTTTTTTTTATTTATTTATTTATATATATATATATATATATGTGTGTGTGTGTGTATTTTCAGTAAGTTTTAAACATACTTGAAATATTGCCAGTTATGAGGAGGTGCTGAAAAGATATTGGCTCAATTAAAAAGGGATTTAAAAAGAAAATTTGTTTAGTCATTTGGTCAAATTTTGGGAAGTGAGTCAAGCTAGAACTTTTCATCACCTGCTCATATGTCATAAATGATAAGCCTACTGAATTTAAACATTCAAAAAATTTCACTAAACATATTTATAATTAAATAAAAACAGGAATATACAAATGGAATTTTATGTATGAACTTGCACTTTATTCTAGCAAATAGCTTAATTGTTTGTTCCTTTGGTGAATTAAAAAGTAACTGTTTTCTTTTTTTTTTTTTTTTTTTTTTTAACAGGAAGGTCTCTTGAAAATATTCCTTTTGAAATCTATTGATATAACTATGAAAAATGTACCTCTATCTGTTCATTCATTTGTCACTTATACATATGCATATATAAAGTTTAATTTTCCTAATAGTAACTTTCATTATCATTTATCTTGAAATTTATGAGAAATGGAGAATGTTTCAAGAGGAAAACATTCATTGACTTTCATTGTTATGTGAGGATATATATCTATAGATTTATAAGTTACAAAAGATAATTAGCAGTCCAAATGTCAAGGATGTTTTTCGTCATATGGACCATGTAATTTATCACTATGCACAATATTAATATAAATTTCATATATAAAATAGTTTTTACAAATGTTGCTTTTTACTGATAATAGAAAAATTTTGCCAATCTGTTTATTTCCCCCGGGTCCATAGTACATTTAAAAAAAATAAATATTTTTAGCTCCAGTTTTTATCACTGGTAAATTTTTTTTTTTTTTTTTCCCAGAAGCAAATTGATACTTGTACTGCAGGAATACTGAAAATTTATTTTTAGTGTAGGATAAGATAAGTATAGGATTATTATAAGATTTTGAAGAATAGAAAAAAATAGATACCTGTTCTTGGATTGATGCAATGTCTATAAATAAATTACTACTACTACTTCATAAGTTCTGGCACCCTGACTCGTTTAAAGGAGGAATTCATATGCTTTGAAATTTTTATGAAGATACTTCTAGACAATATCCTAATATTACATTTATGCAACAATTTTTTTCCTCTAATCCAAAATTTAAATGAGTTCTCTTTTTTTTTTTCTAAAATTATACTAAAATCATTTTAAATGAAATTAAATATAAAAAAATCTAATTTAATCAGTATTAAGATTTTTATCTGTTGCTTCAACAACTTTGTCTGCTTGTGCATTTTTGTGTTTATTTGATTCACCAAATATCTTGCTGTGCTTGAAAACAATCAGGTTGATAAATCTTAGATTTTACAAGTATTAGCTGGCTTGTACTATATGTACATTGTGTAAATTTTTTATTAATTTCCTTGTTACTGAATGCATAAGTATTCATATATTCCTAGCTTGATAGTAAGTATAGAAATTTAAATTACTTTAGATTCAGCTAATGTTCTTACATGCAAATATTAATATTTGAATAGATATAAATTGTAAGATATCAAAATTAGCTATCAATTGGGAATAACAATATATATATATATATATATATATATATATACTCTAAAAGTAAAATTTATCAGTCACAATAATTGTGATGCAATTCATTTTTTCTCAGTGAGAACGGCTGACGGCCATATCACGTTGAATACACCAGTTCTCGCTCGATCACAGAAGTTAAGCAACGTTGAGCCTGGTCAGTACTTAGATGGGTGACCACTTGGGAATGCCAGGTGCTGTAAGCATTTAGTGATGGATGTGCGTTGTGGTGCAGTGGATATCAGCTCGGAAAGAGAAATCGGTGAGCCAAGTTCAAATTCCAGTCGAATACCCTGCATTCACTTAAGCACTGGTACCCTTGAGAAAGGTATTACTTGGTCCCTTCCCTCCAGTTATGGGTTAAATAACAGGGTAGGACTTGGGGACCCTGCCCTTAAAAACAAATCCCAATGAATCTTGATACTCGATAAGAAAAAGTATTACTAAACACAAAACTTATATATAAAATAAATTGTTATAAGAAAAAGGTATTATCAACAATAAATAAAATTTAGTTGGCAATAAATGACCTGCCGAGGTTGATATGCCATAAAAACAAAGCAACCGACCAACCAACAACTCAGTGAGAACAGATTATTTATAACTCACATGCATAAAATGTGTTGGTGGTGAAGGGCATGCCAGATGCCAAAAACTTGGAAGCTTTCTGATCTAATTTTGAATTTCTCGAAATGCAAAAGGAATAGTAAACATACAAAATGCAACGGTTTTCAAGATTCAAGTCATTTAAACTTTGAAGCAAAGAGTCTAAGTTGAATCATGTAGAATATTAAATTTTCACTTTCTAGTCTTTTAAGATTGTCACTTATGTTTCTGTAATATGATTTATTATACAAAATTTAATGGCAATTTAATAATGATTATTAAACAAAAGTTAATGGTATTGAAGTATTATTGACTTCAATGCCATTAACATTTATTGGGTAGATATATCAAATCAATAGACTGGATAAATCTTTCTTTTTTTTTTTTTTTTTTTAAGTAACCTTTTCATTCATAACTCAAAAATTTTACTAGAGATCAAAATCTAAAATCTATTCTGTTTAGTTAGTATATATTTACTTAAAACATTAAAGAACCAAATACACTTTATTAGAAGAAAAATGAAAACTTCCAATAAGTTTGGGCGTAAAATTTAATAAACAATGACATTTTGCAAATGGTTTTGAACAAACGTTTAATGAGTCATATTTCTTAATTGCTGCTAACATTTAAATAGTATTTTTGAAACGTACATAAATTTTTTTTAAATATCAGCATAAAATCAATTTATTATCCTCTGAAAAACCTTGATTGCTGAATATAATTCTCATAACTGTTAAACTGAATTTAAATTTTTGCAGGGAAATATACTAGGGGAAAACCTATAATAATATTCACGTTATTTATTTTTGTTTTAAAGATAGCTTTACTCAGATTGATTTGCTGTGAGTCATTTTAAAAATAAATCTTCATTTTCTTAGGCAAATAATCCTGCTGATTGATATCTTCCAAGTAGTATCCATCAGGATTAATATAGTGAACCTAGATTTGCAAGTTTTTTTGTTTTTTTTTAGTTTATCAATCTAAAAGGCTGGTTGCTTTGTGGTGTAGTCATTGACATTTGCTTAATCCTATCCAAGCGTAATATTCTCAGATTGATGACCCCCTGTTGATTGGTTGTCAACCATACTGTAATGAATTGCTTCCCTTTGATTATCCTTTACTAGAGTAATTTGTGTTAAAGAAGCAATTCTTGAATTTATAAAAAGCAGTTGTCTCTTGTTCTGAAAAAGTTTCATTGTAGAATATCTAGCTTTGTTAATTTCCCATAGACAATGACTTTATTTTTCTCTCTAAAACTCCATTGGTTTTAAACAAATCTGCCAATTGAATATTTTGTACTCTTAAATTCTTATTTCTTCCTAATTCCCTAATTCTTAAGAGCAATGTTTTTTCTGATTTTGTAGTGGTGGATATATAAAAAAAAAATCTGTTTCACAGTTTTCTTATGATAGTATTCGTTGAGATGTAAATTTGAAATTATGATAAAGAAATGTTACATTTGAAAAACTAATAAGTTAAGCAGAAACTATTAGCTAACTGATTATTTTCAATATTTTAGGCAACTAACCTTTTTGTTCAAGCATTAATTTTTTTTGTGTGCTTCTTGCATTTCTGGTTCTAGCATCATTAAAACGTTTATACAACTGTACTGAAATGTTCTTCATTCAACCCACTTCCAGAATCTGACCAAAACATTAAATTTTTGAAAGGCTTCTAATTTGGGACTAACTTTTCTTGAAAGAATACTTACAAGTATTTTTTTCACACCATTACTTTAGGTAAGGCAACGAATTTCACTGAGATATATAATTTGTCATATCTTTACTTAAAATTGAAGTATTTTCACAAGTTAAATATACTTTTTGAGTGGACCTGTGACTTGAATTCATTTGAAAATTATATCCTGATATTTATTTAAACACACACAGATTTGATTTCACCTTGAACACTTTGCAATAACATACTTGCAAATTAAGTGATGGCAAAGTAAGTGAAAGATCTGACATTTCTTTTTAATTCTCTCTCTCTCTCTCTCTCTATGTATGTATATATATATATATATATATATATATATATATATCTGCCTAAAAACAAATTATTTTATTTGAAACCCAATATGTGAATCTGTCCTTTAGTATTTCACTGATAGAAAAGCTACTTGATACTTTAACTTAGTACAAATCACACCAACAAATTTTTGTTATTTAGCAGAAATTCTGCAATTATTATCCCCTATTGCTACGCAGGTTTTATTATGCTAGTTAGTTTTCAAAATTAAATTAGTTTTAACCTACTTGAGAAAACTTTCAGCAAATACTTTCATTTATATGATCAGTATATCATGTGATTGTCAGATTGTATTATGCAAAGTGTAACATAGGTTTTTATTTATAAATAAAAATTAAAAATATAGGCAATAGAGATACATTTGATCAACACTGGTAATAGTTTGGTTGGCTTTTGTGTCTTTAGCCAATGTCTTTAATATTCTGCATCTTTTCTCTGTTTACAGCTGCTATACATATTCTTTTACTGATCAATCCACTTTCCTTATTACCTTAATTTTTCTCACATGTCTTTCAACCTTAAAGACAGGTTTGTTTTTTTTTTGGTTTTTTCACTCAAATTTATAGTATCTTGTTTCTCTTTTGAGATTATTTTACAAGTTAATGGTAATCTTTACCTGGAATTAAAAAGATACTCATGAATAACTACACTATTGCATATATTTTACCTGGGTCAACCAGAAAGCTATCATGGTTAAAATGTGAGGTGAACCATCCTCCTGCAAGTAATAGCCTCATTAATCCCATTTATGTGTGGGTCTCTCACTTTAAACTTGGCCTTGTTTTACATTCTGTTCAAGTAGGCATTCAAATAAAAATCTATTACATATATTTGTTTACATATGAAATGATCCTCAAGTTGCAGAATATTATCTCACATCACTAAAAAAAAATAAGTTCTTGCAAATACTTTTAATAAAAATAGATGTAATCTGAAATTAATGATATATTTAGCATATAAGTATATCCTGAAAATTTTACTAATGTGTTTTATTGCAGAAACATGGGCTTGCACTGTTAGAAACTAGTATATAATTAAAAATTCTTATCTACTAGATTTTAAGGTTTTTTTCCTTATTAATTCTAATTTTTTTCCTTCACAACAGATCAAACCAGAGATAATCCTAAGGTTTTAATTATTAAATCATCTCAGTTTATATGAAGAGGATGAATTTTTGTATAATCAAATTTAATCTGTGAGCCTTTTATCATTGATGGAAGTCAGTAATACCGTCTATTTTCAATAACTCAAACAATTGTATGTCATTACTAATATATATATATATATATATGTGGACATTATTGATTTCAATGTTCAGTTTGATGGCCAAATTTTCTATCTTATATATTCATGTGTGGTTCAGTCTGTCCCTATAGATTAGTATATGGGCAGGTGTCTTGATTGTTGGAAGTTTCAAAATTATTCTCTTATCAGTTTGTTTACATTCCTGCATTTGCATAAATGTTCACCAAATTATATTAGTAACTAAGGCAAATCTATGTGCTTATAAAAAAAATTAATATCAAGTTGTACAAATTAATTTTCAGTTGAATATATTTCTTCTGTAAATATGAAACCAATTTGAATCTAATCGTGGACATTTTGATATTGGAAGGTCTTTGCTATTTGGTCATATGACTTTATTCTTTCTCCATGGCTGAGGTAGTTGTATATTTTTCATTAGTGTCAATGTTTCAAGCTGGAGAAAGTTTTAAATGTCAATTTTTTTTTTTTTTCAAAGTAGGCAGGATATACATTACTTGGAAGACTGAAACCAGTTTTTCAACTCCCATTTCTCTGATTTTGGTTTGTGACAGACTAAGTTTAACTTCATAAACATCCTCAAGTTGGCACGTTTTTTTGGGGTTTTTTTTCAACAGATGAACAACTTTTAAAAAAAAATTTCTCTATGCTTACTCTTTGTAAAATCAGTAGATGCAGATAACAGTATATTATGTATTCTACTTTGTACTCTTTCTTCCAATAACTTTTTTTAATAATGCTAAGAAAAAAAAAACTTAATGTATAGTTTTCTTTTTCTGTTTGCATTAAGACTTAGTGACAATTGGGTGAGTGGGTATTATATAGTTCTCTTGTCTATTGATGTATACTTTTTAGTAGAACCTTTCCTGTGAAAACTAATTGGATGAACATACATGCACAAAGTAACTGGATATTATGTGAAGTTATCTTTAGTGTACTGTTCTTTTCTCTATGCTTTTATACTCATTTCTAACTTCCTTATTGTTTTGTTTCCACACTTGTAAGTTAAAAGTTAATTCCCCTTAAGTGCTATTACTACTCGAAATGTTTTGTTTGTATTTATCTATTTTTATCAGAATGTTACAAGGCTAAGTTCCGACAGTCTATAAGCAATAAATTTACAAGAACCCGGTGCTTAATCTAAAATTTAGTATTTACAGAAGTTTAGTCAAACCAAACAACCTTTATATGACATTTTTAGAGATATTTTATCAGTTTTCTTAGAGAGGAGGCAAAAAAAAAAAACTTACTGCATTGACCAATTATTATAACAGCAGTTAAAACAAAAAACTCAATTTTTTTTCTTTTAGTTTCAAAAGTAAATCCAAGTGTTAATTTTGGGACAATTCTTATTTCCATCTTTCATTTTTCAACACTTCATGTTTATTTTATGACTCATTCTTTTACTTTCTTTTTTTTCTTTTGCTAGTGTAAAAAAAAAAAAAAAATTCTATTTATTATTCTTTATATTTATTTTCTTTACAATACATTGAACATCAAATAAACATAGAACATTATTCTTTTAAAGAAACTCCTTATTCAACTTTCATTGAACAGTATTAGATAAAGTTAATCTATTTTTTTTTTTGTTTTTTCTTCCATAAAATTTCATTCTTGTTCCATCTACATTCACCGCTTTTCTTCCTTTACAATTAGTGTCTGCATAGACTGTATGTAAATATTCATTTATTTTTCTTAAATTTGTTTTATTTCTTACATAATATATATTCACATATACATTTTTTTTTTTTTTTTTTTAAATAAAATGAGTTCAAAAGTGTTCATTTGCTGTTGTCATACTTCAATATTTTCTCTTCCATTTTAAGCTTTGCAATCTGTTCTTTGTGTGTATACAAGAATTATTAAGACAACTTCAAAAATGAAGTTCCATTTCTTTTGCAGTCCTATGTTCTAGTCTCAACCTGCATATGTCGTTTTAACAATATTTTTTCTGCATAAAATACCGATTAATTAGAAAACTGTTCCGATGCCTACATGTAAAAGTATGTATGAGGTCTTTATTATTTGTTAGTTTATGATAAACATCTAATCAAATATCCTTATGCATGTGTTAACATGAGGTTAATATATAATAACAGATAAAAAAAAAAAAGTCTGTTTTCGTTTCATAGGGAAAATTGATTGTATGTTCTGGTCTGTTTAATCTATCAACAAGTTCTGGTAGTGGTGTATCATGTGAGTGTATTAATAGTGTAATGGAAATATGTTGAATTTTTAAAATTACACTGAATATCATGGTGTGTGCAATATTGACGATGCCTTATATAATACATCCATATGATATACCACTACCAGAACTTGTTGATAGATTAAACAGGATAGAATCTACAATTTATCTTATCTCAATCTCATGCTAATATGTAAAGGTAATTGTATTCAACTGAAAGTCTGTCATAAACCAATGAATGACCTGGAAAATTTTTTTTCTAACAATTTTGCAACTGATAGGCTGATATTTGCTACTCTCAAAAAGTGAAATAGTTACTGGAATAAGATATTTAAAGCTTCTTTCATGATTACATATTTTTGTTAAAAATATTCTGTACATGAAGTGTATATTTTTAATTTAGGTACCATAGGATATGTGTTGTGGTGCAGTGAATATCGGCTCGGAATGACAAATTGGAGAGCCGAGTTCAAATTCCATTTGAATTCCTTGCATTCACTTACACATAAGTACCTTTGGAAAGGTATTAATCCATCTCTTCCCTCCAGTTATGGATTAAATGATAGGACAGATTGGGTTCTATAGCCTTGGCTGGCAACCAGTCTACCGCAGAAAGCAATGGCAACCTACTGCAGGATAATTTTCTACCCAGTCAGTCTTTCAAAACATGATTTCTCAAAGTGTGCATCATGTATGCCACTTAACTGACTGACCTAGGTACTGCCACTAATTTTCAATATCTAAGTTTTAAAGTGAATTTTTAAAAATAAAAAAGCTTTCATTTTAGCTTTAATTGCAAACTAAATGATTAAATTTTCCATTTCCACTCAGTGAAATACTCTATAATTTCAAATAGAAAATTATATTGATTGAAATCTCAAATTTTTTAGAGTTTACAAAAGTTTGTGACAGATTGACAAGTTTGTAAAATTGATTCTTGGTTTTAAAAAAAATTGAAAAATAAAATACATTTGTGACATGTTATTTTTGAAAATCACCAAATTTAAAGTTAAATTAATCTGATTTGAAACAATACTTGTTTATAGTATGAAATTTAAAATAAAAGTACCTAGTATTTCTCAATCATGATCTTTCTGACCTGTCAAGTGAGTGATTAGATAGGTATAGTTGACCAGAATTGACATAATTGTCAAAACTTTTTTTCCTGTAATGGGAAGAAGCCATGAAACACATGACCTTTTAATGTCGCACACAAAATATCATACTTGAAAAAATAAATAAATAAAAAAAAAAACATCCTAACTACACACAAAAAAATAATTATTTAAAAAATCTTTCAGCTTTAACATTTGTATTAAACTTTTCAATTAGGTTATTAAGCAAAGACTATATTTACTAACTGCAACAAGGCTCTGAAGAATTTTTTTTTAAAATTTGAAACTATAAATTTGTTAAAGAATAAATTAAAACAATTCTTGTAAAAAAAAAAAAAAAAAAAATTGTCAATTTTATCGCTTTCTTTATTTTAGTGTTCGGACCAGATATTTCAGAAACAGGCTGTTTTGAAAAAAATAAATGGTTTACATTTCCCAAATAGGCCTGCATTTAACCAATAAAACATTTTTGAAATGGAATTTAATTTCTTGACATTTCATGAAATTACTTTGGGGGACAGAGAATAACATGTTAAAAAAAAAAAAATTACCAAGCTTTTCTAAAAATAATTTAAAAAATAATTTAATTCATTGTGGATAATTCCTAACAGTTTCATTAAAGTCTGAGAATTTTTTTTTCTTCTTTTTACAGGAATTTCCAAATTGTATTTTGGGGTGGGGGGGCTGAGTTTACTATTACATTATTTATAGTAAACTCTGGTAACTATTTGGTCCCCTCCCCACCATGAAATGAAGAAAAAAAATGACAAATTTCGAATGTGCTAGGAATTTAAAAAAAAAACACATTTTTTTTTTGGATAGGCCATAAATACCATATCATTAAAAGGTCACATGTTTCAAGGGTTCTGCTTACAAAACGTTCACTTAGGTTTCATAAATTTATGTCAATTATGGTCAACCTTACTTGCTGTCATCATCTACTTGAAAGGTCAGCAAGATCGGACCTCAGTGATTAAAAAATACTTTTATTCTAAATTTTGTGCCATAAGCAATATTTGTTTCAAATCAAATTAATTTAACATTAAATTTGCTATTAAAAAGAAAAAATAACAGGTCACAGATGTGTATATCTGCAAGGTTTTTAAAACCGAGTATTAACTTTTTTTGTTTACAATTGTATCGAACACTATAGGGAAATATTTTTTTTCATGCTGATTAACCTTAGGGCTTAGGCTAATTTCTTTCACAAAAATTTTGATTTTAACATTTTTTGAAAGTTCTGTAGCACTTTTTTTTTTTTTTTAATCTTTTTTCATTACGGCAAACATCTCAACAGATTTAAGGTCCCATGTGTTGATGCAAAAAAAAAAAAAAATAGAAATATTTTTAATTTAAACAAAATTTCAAAAAGTTTTCATAAAAGGATTTTTTTTTTTTTTTTTTTTTCTTCATCAAATATCCTTTTTAATCTTTCCTCTTTATTAAAAAAAATTCTCTTTGGGGCAGGTTATTTTATTTAATTTTTTTTTTTTTTTTTTTTTTTTTTTTTTTTTTAAGCATAATAAAGTTTCATGTTTTTTCATGTTAATTTCTCATCTCAAAATCGCGATCAATTGCATTTACACGTTTCTCTCACTTTCGCATATCTGCAGTCTAAGCCTCTTGTCTAAAGTTCATGGGAGTTGTTTGTTAGGAAGTAAATTCTAAAATCACGCCCTCTTTTTTAGTAAGGGAAATAACCCTTGTTGACTTTAAGAAATAGCATCATTCATAGCTATGGCAACCAAAGCAGCTGCCAGTAAATCAATGGACGTCTCTTATTTTCAAAAAGATGAACGATTACAGCCAATACTTTCTTGGACAACCCAAGATGTAGCTGAATGGATAATAAAAATAGGCTACCCTTTTTACCAGGTAATGAGTTATTGGAATTATTTTCCATTTAAAATATTTAACTTTGAATGGCAGTGGCTTCACTTATCACTAACAAGCCTAAAAACATCTTCAGTTTTCTCTAAAGTAGAGTTAGTATCTACATCACTTTTAAAAGTGAACATTTGGATTTTAGACATATTTGCAAAGATCTATTGTGGAAACTTTTCAGTTTGCAATTTTAAAATTAATTTTCAAACAATTTTATTACAAGTTTTCTTTTCACATAAAAGCAAAATAAAGGCATTTAAAATACCTTGCACATAAATCACTTTTTTTTTTTATCAATTTGTCATATTAAAGATCTCAATTTAAATTTATTTCCAAAAAATTTACTAAAAGGTAATATTCTTTGCATAAATTACTTTCCTACATTACCATGTCAACTTGATCAGATTTAATTGCATCCCCTATATACATTTTCTTATATTGAAACCACCTCAAATTGTTAAAAAAAAAAATACATGTCAAAGTATATTCTAAAACAATAATTAATCTTTTTTTTTTTTTTTTTCAACACTTATATTCGCTAATTACAAGGCCCAAGAGGACACTCAAAGTAGAGGGTTATGAAATATGAATTTATATGAATGCAAGACCCCACTGTTTCTATTTTTCTTCATTCTTTCACACTCAGTAACCCCTTACATCTTAGCTGCTTATTACTGTGAAATGAATAAAAAAATTAAAAAAAAATGATTGATTTCCAATTCATAATTGGAATAAGGCAAAGATAGTTTGACTCTCTGGACATACATAGCATGTCAGCTCTTAGCTGTAAAATTCTGGACTAGTAGAACTAAAGAATAGTTTGTCTAAACAAATATGATGAAAATACCAGTTAAAATATTTAAACATACTTTTGCTTTGATATATGACACATACATATAACAAAACCATTTTATTCATACGGAGTTAATTCATAGTAAGATTTGATACTAGGTATTTAATTTAGTGAATTAATGCAAACAATTCAATAAAATTTATATATGCACAACTATTGTAATTACTCAGCAAACACATTTTGAACAAATGTTAAACTGCTAAACAAAAAGTAATTTGCTTTAGTTTCATTACTCAAGTAATAAAAGGTGAAAGATTGAATATAGAAAACTGAATTGCACTGAAAATAATAATAATAAAAAGTGTGCTCCAAAAGCAGTTTAGATTCACAAAACATTTTATGTGGGGATGATGACTGAACTATTGAGTTTTATTTTACAAATATGGAGTTTTAAGTAGCTTGAAAATTTCTTCTTTGGGGCAGGTTAATTTTATTGCTTTGTGCCTAGTATGAAAATCTGTTTTCCATCTATAATGAATTTCCAGGAATTGAACATATAGAATAGTCCTGCAGAATTACCAGACAAATTCTGATGTTTAGGCAGTGAGTTGGATTGAGAAATTTTGGGCACTTCTTCATATACTATCTAGTATCCCCGCTGATCTTAGACTTGTCAGTAAAACTGAGATAGTAGAAAAAACTACCCCCCATAATTATTACACTACAATTAGTAGCTCTGTATCCTCATTAATGGGTAGCATGTCTTGGGCAAATAGATTTGGCAAGACTCTTCCCTTGTAAGAGCAAATTACATTATATCCTCCAACTTAAAGGCTCATCTTGGTCATGAACATAATTCTATTGGAGGAACTTGAGTCTAGGGAGTCCTCCAGCCAATATTAGTTTCATCATTGGCTCCATGCATAGCTATGGAACCCAGTCTATTACATTTTGCTCTGTATGTATGAGTTTAAATAAAGGAAGATATATTTGGAAAAAAAATTTTCAAAACCAAATTTTCTATTATAGCACTATTTTTATTTATTTTTTTTTTTTTAGCAAAACTCCTTCCAGCAAAGTGAAGGGCCTGAGGAAATCTTTAATAACTGCTTTCTATAAAATATGTGACAAAGTTGGGGAAAAAAACTGATGTAAAAACTGTGTTGCTGAAGTCAAGCAGAGATAAACATTTGTAAGAATATCAGCTTTTTTGTTTTCAGCCATACCCTGTATTTAAATTCAACATTGCAGTGACAAACACTAGTAGAACAGAATTGATTAATACCAGAAAAAGGAAATCAAGACTCTTATAAATTAGGCTTGTTATTAACTTACCAGAAAAACATCTTTAAAAATTGGAAATTCAGCTATGATAATTATGTGGTTTAAATATTTTGTTGGTATCCTGATTAATTGCAGTTATGAAATACCAAAATTTCCCCTCCATTTTAGGATTGTTTCAGATGCAATGAAATTACTGGAAGAAAGCTGATTTTGGTTGATGCTTCAGCATTATGCAAATTAGGCATCACAGATTATAAACACATCAAAGTGAGTCTTTATTTGATTAAAATAAATTTTTTTTTTTCATTATATTGTTCAAACATTGATATACATACATTTTATATGATTTTCTATTAAATTTTTTTTTTAATTCTTACAGAAAAAGAACATTCTGAAATTTAAATAACTTATGTATATATCGTGATTTTTTTTCAAGCTTAGATGTGGCACAAGGCTGAAAGTATGGGGTTATCCAGTGAGTCTTGAACTTGCTACTACAGTTGTAATTATTCTAGCAAGACAAGCTTGCTAACCATTACACATCAAGGTGCTCAACCTTATGTATGTACTGTGAGAGCACGTTTGTTTTTTGTTTTAGCATTTTCTTTTTATGACCTGAATACAACCAAGAAATGTCTTCTTTGTCACGCTGAGTACAGATAATTATATCTTTTATTAATTTCTCTTTGTTGTTTCAAATTTAATCAGTTTAAAAGGTAATCAGTAAATCTATTGTTTAATAATGAAGAAAAGCATTTATTTTTCAACATAATTTTTACAATGCACACCATGATAGCAAATATTTACATAGCTGAGTGAAAATTTCAGATCAAATTCAGTCAATAACTATGTGAGACTAAACTTATTGATCTACCAGCAAAGATGAACAAGGATTCTGGAGTTATTTACATTTAGAATATTGGGTCAAAACTATTACCTTATTTGTGGCTTTAAACATGTTTTAGCTAATATATTCTTTACTCAGTTTTAGATGTTCAGTGACTTTCAACTTTCAGAAGTTGTTTGGTATTTTTTTTTTTTTTTTTTTTTTTTTTTTTTCTTAATTTTCTCAAATTCAACTACAGTAGTTTACCAAAACTAAAAAGACTAAATACTCAAGTTTCCAATGTTTCTTAAGTTCAACTTTTGGAAACCTGTTTTCTCACTTGTTCTTAGTCTTTGGTCATATTTTTCAACTGGAGTGGAATGGTCTCTGGGAAAGAAATTATCACTTCTAAAGGCCACTGAATGTAACATTCACCTGAATAATATCTTAGCCAAAATATAATAAAAAAAATATAGGTAATGATCTAAAAATACATGGAATAATGAAACTTAATTTGCTAACTAGGTTAATTTTATATAGAATTAATCTAGTAAGCATCTGTTTATCTTGTGAAATACAGGTAGCACTCTGTTTGGTCAAAATTCTTTCCTTTGATAATGAGACTAGCAATAGCATACAAAGGTCATGTCCCTCAGCTTGGTTATATCAACAAAATCAAAAGGAACACTGAGCATTACATTTTCAACTAACCTGGCTGCAGAAACTGACAGAAAGCTGTCAATGTTGACAGCCAACTGTCTTTTTTAATCTAGTCTGGACAAACTTCAGTGTTTGAATTCAAACTGCTATTGCTTTGCAGTCATATTCCATCTTCTTCCCCCTAGATGGACTGCTTACCTGGGCTGTCAAGTTTTATCTCCTGGATTATAACAACATAATTATATTATTATAACATAATATATATTATACAGTTATAGAGGAGGAGGAGGAGTAATAATCAAGATGTTTTGTAGCATTAGCTAACAATATTTTTTCCATTCATGATGTTGAGTAAAATATCTTTTATGTATCAAAACAAAGAAAAATGTTCTTACCTGCATTTATTGAGAATAAAGATAATCCTGATGCTTTGAATTTTTTTAAAAAAGGTTATTAAAAGCTCCAGAAATAATTCAGATGAAACCAACAATATTTAACATTTCAGTGAATGAACACAGTGACTGGCTCTATTAGTAAAGGAACTGATTGAATAAGCTAAGAGCACTTGATGTAATTCATCATCTATAGGCATTATTGTAATTTTTCATTTTAAAATGAAGATATCCAAGTCTTTACTATTAGTTACTTTTTAATGGGAATATATAAAAAAATAAAATATATATATATTAATGTATATATTGAATGTTGGCAGTCACAGTGAATAGGTGGTTTTTAAATTACTCCAATAAAGCAATGTTTTTAAAGAAAAATAAATTTTTTTATCGATTTATTCTTTATATATTTTTTATTTTGCCTTTGTCAAAATAAATTTGTATTTATGTTAAATGATTATACATCAATTGCATCAACTTGTAAGCTTATTCTATTACAAATACTTTATATAGTATTAGGAATTATTTTTTGTTACAAATGTTTAATATTATTTACGAGTTTATACATTGGTGCAAATAACTAAGCTGTTTTAACCTTTTTTAAAATGGAAGACATTTTTGAATTTGTAGGTGAGCTGTTTTGAATACTAACACTTATTTAGTTTTGTACATTTACTTTGTTTTCTATTGCTTAACATTTAGACAGTTATAACAACAAAAAACATGGTTTTAAATATTTTTGACAATTATTTTTTTATTATTTATATAATTTTTAAATTGATTATCTTTTAAACATTATCAGATTAGTAATTGCTATTGGATTGTCTGGAAAGTTCATGCTGATTTTTAAATTTTGGTGATTAGGGTACACTTCAAACTCTTGAGAAAGAAAGTTTAAAATTACTTAATTTGTGTCAATTTTGCACCCCTATGAAAATGGAAGTTTATAAGGCACATTTTAGACACTTGACCATGTGCAGTGTATGGTAATGGTGCTTTAGCTGACAGAATTGTACAGAAGTGGTTTGCTAAGATTAGTGTTGGTGATTGTAGCCTTACTGAAGAAGAACACTCAGGCAGAGCCATCTCAAACACACACTACAGATGATAACCAAATCAAGACAATTGAGAAAATCCTACATTACACAGCACAGGAAGTGAAAGAAAAACTAAATTTGAGCACTTACTGAAGCTTGTATACTCAAATCACTAAGATGTTTGGGTACCACATAATCTGAGTGAAAAGAATCTTTTGGATAACATTTCTATCTGTGATTTGCTGTATAAATGCAATGAAAATGCACTCTTTTTTTAAGTAAATTGTGACAAGAAATGGATTGTTTACAACACTGTTCAGCGAAAAAGATCCTGGGGTAAACAATATGAACGAACTTTAGCTACCTCAAAAGCATATCTTCATCTTAAGCAAATCATTCTATGTATCTGGTGAGGTTAGAAAGGAATCCTGTACTGAGCTTCTGCCAAATAACCAGTCAATTGATTTGCAAAAAATACTGCTCACAACTGGATGAAGTAAAAGGCAGCAATTCAAGAAAAATGGCCAGAATTGGTGAACAGAAAAGTTCTTTGCTGAGAAATCCTCTAAATTTTGGGAAGAAGGAATCTATAAATTGAAGGAAGAATGGAGAAAAGTTGTACAACAAAATGGTTCATACTTAGTTGAATAAATATTTAATGGAATAATTTTGTTTTGTTTAATCTCCCTTAAAATTTGGTATGAACTTTCCAGACAACCCAATATATTTGACAATGATCATTTTGCTCTGACGTCCAGTTAAAAAAAAAAAAAAGAATGGTGGGGAGTGAGAGATAACACCTCCAACAGAGAAGTCTTACTTCTTTGAAAGTTCATCCACATTGTTTCTCAGCCAGCACCCAACTCACCTGTGGCTCTAAATGGCTGTTTGCATGCAACCCCAGTGAAATGATTTGAATAGTGGGCAAACTGGAGATAGTTAACAGGTTCAAACCCTTGATATTTTCAGGTCTGTCAGCCCTACTGCATGTAAAATCTGATTTTCAGCAGAGTGGGCAGATGAGATCTCTGATAGATCCCATGGCCTTTAAGGTAAAGTCCGCAAGAGCCATGGAGTGCATCATAGCATGGACAAGTAGATGCTCTTGCCATCCACTGCAGCCTGGAAGTCTCTGGTTGTAACAGTTTGCCACTGAATAAAAACTCCCCAGGCCAAGAGATCAAGATTACTCAAGTGCAATGATTTTATCCACTATAAATTCTTCTCACACAGGTTTGTTTTAAAAATTCATCATCATTACACCACCAATCTGGCAAGTCAAACTTCACTAGTGTAAGGTAAGGTCAAGCCTAATGAGCTAGAGGAGTGTGTCCATTGTACACCAGATCTTTGAAAACTTCACAGAAGCCTGACATAATAATAGCAATAACAAAAATCAAAGAACAGTACCACCATGCATTTTTGGCATTACTCACTCCACCAACTTCCAGTGTCCCCACTGCTTCAGAATCTGCATCCAGACTTAGTTTGCAAAGTCCCATTTGGGCCCATTGATGAATTGCAAGACAAAGTCTTCTTCTGAACCGAAGGACAAACATGATGTTATCAGTCAGAAAAGCTGTAACTAATATCTTGACAATTCACATCATTAATTTTGTTTTTAAACAAAATTTTTGGTTCATTTCAGCATATTGCCAAAGAGATTCGAAAATTGCTTAAAATTAATGAACCAAAGTGCAATGTTAGCATTGCTGACATCCCCAGAGATATAAAAGGTAAGATTTTTTTTATTGGGCAGTTGGAAATGATATGCAGTTTGTTAATTAAAATATTTCATGCTAATGACATGAAAGAGATGTACCAAAGAGTTTCTCATAGCAGAGTTGAGAGTTTAATTTTAACTGCCATAAATATTAATGCCTTACTTTAATAATAACCATATTTCATTTGAAATTCACAATGATATGAGCTAAATAAAAATAATATAAGAAATTTATTATAAAACTGTTTTTTTTTTTTGGCCCTATTTCAGTCAGATTAATACAATGAAGTGCATTTTATAAAAAAGTTCAGTTTTTCATTTGAAAATGTTTTGCATAATTTGGATTTCATATTTAATCTTTTCCTATAGAACCAATTGAATTTTAACTTTTTAGCACATATGGTAAAATAGATTTATAAGTGCATAAATAAACTGATCACATAAAGTTTGTCTAAAGTTTAGATATTTACTCAAAAGATGAAAATAAAACTACATTTACAATAAAAAAATTCACAATATAATTAACCAAGTTATGATACTCTTCCCATTTGCAGGTTCACCACATGTACTCAGCATATATTGTTGATTTCTAAAAAGAACTAGCATTTTTAAAAAAATTATTTCCATATTCAGGCTCGGAGATTTTTATTGTAAATATAGAAATAAAAATTAGTAAATTATTTATCTATTCACATAAACAAGTCACATCCAGTCATAATGCTTTTAGGAGGGTGTCAAATAACAAAAGCATTAAGAAAATCAGAACTACTTAAAATTAACCAGTCCTCTTCTATTTAAAAAAAAAAAAGTAATATTATTGGAGGATGGGGATAACTTTTGTAAATTAGCATTCATTAGACATTTGTCAGAATCAAAAAAATTATTTTATCATTTTTAGAAGGGGAGTCCTGTTCATAATACAAATAGTGTCAAAAAACTTCCCAACTTTTTAAGGAGTTGTCTGTAATTTATTTTTATTTACAAATGTCAAGTTTGAACTGGTGATAACATCACTGATAACTGCATCCTATTGATATTGCCTTTTCTCCCATTTTGTAATAATATGCAGTTATTAGTGACATCAGTAGTTTTAAACTTGATATTTGTAAATAAAAAAATAAAGTACAGGTAACTTTTTAAGAAGTCAGGGACTGATTTAACACTAGATTATGAACATGAGTCCAATTCTAAAATGATAATCTACAAAAATAGTTTAACCCCCTTCACCTCTCCGAGAAAAAAAATGTTTTCTTTTTTTAAATGAGCAGACCAGTTAATTTAAATAAAGCCACAAAATAAAACTTTTTCTTATTCATGTATTAATACTTTTGCTGCTGCTGGCATATTTCTGTCTTTACAAAATTTACATTACCTACTGTTGACATTCATTTTCAAGATACTGTCAGTTTCAGTGTTTGTGTTGTAAACTAGCACAAAGCTATTTCCAGATGAGCAAACATATATAGCAGCATCCCATATGACCTATTTTATGATGTATTTTTATTATATTGAGTATTATTTAGTTTAACCTCTACAACAGGGTAACCAATTGTAAACAAAATGATGGTATTCATAAGAAATTGCTATTAGCATCTTTAGTCATTTATTTTTAATTTTCCCAAAATGGGCCAGCACAGCCAGATAACAATGCAACAGGGAAAGTTAACTATAAGCATATTTTTCTAAGTTTCCTTCATTTGTTAAGACTAATTTTTATAGCTTAACATCATTTCCAGTTCATGAATACAAAAATACAAACTTTAAATTATAGATTAAAAAAATGTAAAATTCATAACTTACAAAATATATCTTAAGCAAAGCAGAAAAATGTTCTCATTTAGTTAGATTTATTAATTCAAATTATCTATAAATATTAATTCTTACCCCAATTATTAAACAAACTTCATAACTTAAGATTTCAAGTAACAAGAAAATTTTTTTTACTTGTTAGATAAAATGGTGTTTTTTCAATATTAAAAGAAATATATATATATATATATATATATATATATATATATATATAGTTCTTATCACTTTCTTTCACATTCTGAGATTTCTTAATGTCACAAAGTGAAAATAAGATCTAAAGTGATTTCAGTGTTGGTATATAAATGATTCTATTATTTTTCAAATTGAACTTTTGTAACTAATTTTGATTCTCATCAATGTGAACATTCTATATTTGCTTTTAACTATTAAAAGGCATAAAAAAAATTTTTTTTTTTGAAAATTATGGAAAACTTCCACATAATATAAAAAAAAATTCTCTAGCCCTTGAACAAATTTTTGCATATATTTTATATTTGTACAGTTTGATCAAAGGTAATTTTTCTTAAAACACCCCCACCCCCAACTTTCTCTGGGAAAAAAAAACAAAAAAACTCATGCAGTATTGTCTAAAAACATTCCCATTATTTTCTTTCGATCTTTTGGTTGAATAAAACTTTTCAAGAAGTAAAATAATCTTAACTTTTCAATTGCAGAATTATATTTGGAGCAGAAAAGTCAAACTGGAAAGAGAGCAGATAGTCTGATACTGGAAAAGTTCTATGAAGCAGTACAAGATAAAGTTTGGCAACCACCATTGTCTAATGTTATACAGAGTATAACTCATAATGGAAAAGATGACATGCCTTAACTTACTTCTCCACCTTTTGCTTTAAAATCATGAATTTCTTAAAAAAAAAAAAAAGAAAAAAAAAGGTTTTATTGTCTATAATTCAAACCAGCTGAGAACATTTACAGCTGTTTTCCAGTCAAGACTGTGGTGACCAAACCAGAAGAAAAATTCAGAATTCCATCATTTCTTGAGCATCTACAAGGGTTTCATTTTTTAATTTAACTGAAAAAGATAAAACAATCTTCAAAATTTCATAAAAAATTAACATAACCTTGGTTCAAATAGAAAGACAACAAAAATTATTTGAAATTATACCTTATGGTCTACAAATGCATAGTTTCTTTGCTTTTATAGTGTCATGATAAATTAGATTAATAAACTTTTGAAACTTAGATTGTACAATATTATTCAGTACCAGAATTTTTTTTTGATGAATATGCAATCTTTTTCATTTAACAGACATTTTCTCTCGAGATGATTGCTATAAAAAGGCCACTTTGAAATGTAAAGACTTACAAAAGAAAATACATATAAATATGTATAATTCTTAAACATTCAATAACATTATCAGCCAGCCAATGAAATCAATTGAACACACAAAAAAAACATGATACCAGCAGCTAACATAAAACTAGAAAAGGGTGCAAAACTTTACATCAATATAAAATAGAAACTAAATAAAACTACTCTCCAAAATCGAACAGATAATTTTATTTTCTTAAACATCTCCTTAGGTTAAGAATTTTTCAGCAACTCCTCATAAACAAAGGTGGTGAAAAATTCCTGTACAACCAAGAAAACTTTAAAAATAATTAAAAAATAAATAAAATCATGTTTTGTCATGTGTGTGGAAAGCATCTGTTTCTGTACAGAATATTAAAAACAAAAAATTAACACCTCTCTAAATTCAATCTTTCATATTTCACATGATAAACTATATTTGACAAATTAGATGAAATTTGGTTATATTTGTTGAATAATTATTCTGAAGAGATCATTAACGCATAAATAACTTTAAACTATTAAAAACATCTCTATTGATCTACATCTCAAGAGAACTTGACAACAGCTAATAATATTCTTAATCACTTATTTCAAGAATACTTCTTACATAATCTTTTATATGTACTTAAACACCTTCATTAAAAAAAAAAACTTACATTCCCTAGTTCCACCAATTCAGACCTTCAAAGCTAGGACCTGCCATGCCACATACATGACATCAAATCACCTAATTCTCTTCATATTCTTTTGGCATGGAAGACATTCTACTCAGACAGCTTCTTTGCCAGAAATGTCACTTTGTAAAACAGGCTCATAAGTGGATGCTACCATATCCACTACAATTTTAACCTCTTCATGTCTAGAGTCTAACAATATCTACCCTTATAATATGCACCCCTTTCTTCTCTCTATATGCTCTTACAACAATCCCATTCAGTAACACTACCTTGATACTTTATACTGGATAAACAATAATGTAAAATATACAAAACTCAGCATGGTTTCAACATCAGCATACACTCTATTCTCAAATAGTACACTGCCAAGCAATGCAATTCAAAAAGAAAGACTCCAATATTGTTATGAATATGAGCTATTCATATCATATATAGAGTACTTGTGTGCAAACATTTCCAGTCCCTGCATTTTCTTTTTTTTTATAAAGACAGACTGATTATATAATTGACAAAAAAAAAAAAAAAAAATACAAGAGACTTTTTCCTCTACCCCATAAAAATTAAAATATTTTCTTTTTCTGTAACAATTTAGTATCATTTATGCATATCTTAACATTTCAAAAACATTGTAATTTTGTAATTAAGCATTAAACAATAAAACTTTCTTAGCTCACCTGGTTCTACTATTTTTCTACAACTTCCAACCACGGTAGATTTAAGGTCACACTTAGGGCTAATAAATGCATTATCACAAATAATGCAGTTTTCAATTTTACTACTGCAAGTAAGAAAAATGGTATACCATAAAAATTAATAAACATAATAAAAATATTGCTAATATATCAGAATTACAAATCTTAATCTTATAAGCTCACATTCTGATAAAATAATGGATTAAATTGGAAATATTTGAGAAACACCTTTAAAAGTTCTGATATCACTTAATACTTTGTAAATTCCTTGTTTTAAACTTTTGAAAAAAATTCATTTAATACTATAGAAAACAAAAACAAGAACACAAATAAGTTTAAATTGTGAAACTCAAAAAATAGTTTAAGAAAAAAAAAACTTACTGAATAATTTTCCTGATTCTCTTCAGTGTGAATGATCACAATGCACTCAACTTAATTCAAAATCATTTTATGTTTAATGCACATGAATAATTTTTCACTGAAAATGACATTTTTAATATTTTTTTTTTGTAACATGCACTCAAACTAAATTCCAATTTTGAAAATATGAGAGAAAATAAATCATCACTGAATTAATAAAAACAACAACAGTGCATTCTAATTGACTCATAGGATTGCAGTAATAATTAAACATAAGCATCTGGTATAAAGTTGAAAACTAAGAATTGGCAAATGGCATAAAGTGGTGAAAATTATTTGACAACTTGCCCCTCTTAATCTAACCATTTCATCTTTGTAAAACCAATATATTCCAATCTGAATAAATCTGTGTAAAATCGTTAATTTTTTTCTTAGAGGTAATAATGCTTGAAGATCACTTCAAAATGGAATACCAATAAAAAATATCCAGCCTAAATTTCAAATAGATGATTGACTTTTCTCAACCTCCCAGTTCATTCAGAGAACTTATTTTTAGAGATCAACTTTATTTATTGGCAAATACCATTAAATAAAAAAAGGAAATTATATTAGTTTTGTTTTAAAGTGAAGTATGCCTATCTGAATACTTGCTATGTGATGTCAGTTAATGTGTAAAGTTAAAACATGTGAGACAGTTTTTGATTGATAGCAAAATTATTTCTATACACTGGACAGTTTCTACACTTACTATAAAAATGTAGAAGCAATGCCAGTATCAATATATTAAAAAAATTTTTCCTAGCTTGAATAGTATATAAACAAGATTAGTAAAATTTATTGGCTCAATAACACAAATATGGATATATACTGATAGTATCTTTGATCTTCATATTAATAAATATTTAAAAACTTTTTACAAACTTGCAGATATGTGGTATCTATTTTGTACTACAACAAGGAGTATCATGCACAAATCATTCAGTGGAAATACAAGCAGCTGCTTTGTATTCAGTTGTTGCATTTGATAGACTGAGCCAAATTGCTTAAAACTTTAATTTACTAGTAATTTAGAGTTATCAAAATGGATTAAATGTTGAGCAGAAAGCTAATAACTTACCCTTCAGAAATGATGGTATGATCCAATATTATAGAATCTTTAATTTTGACATCATTTTTAATCTGACACTGTGTACCAATAACAGATCCTGCAATAATAACATTCTGACCCAAAAACGCAATATCCGCAAGAAGACTTTTTATAATCTGGGGAAAGAAATTATAGGTAATATATTAAGACAAGATAAAGTAAAGTGAAGAAATAGCTGTAAGGAAATATTGGTTTCCCTCTTTGAATATTGGTTGATGCCAGATTCCAGCCAGGAAATAATGAAGTATTAAAAAAAAAAAATATTGCTCAAATTATGACTATCGGAATAAATCTATTTGCCACTAATAAAAATACAGTATACAGAATTTGTGAGAGCACAAGTAGAAATACTGTAACAAAAATGCAATACTTGTACAAAAGTATTTGTTGATCATCAAGTAATGCCTTTACAACAATCTTTCTTAATCATATAAAGTTGAATAATTGACACAAACCAAAATGCAATAATTCACCACAGGCTGTGTTCAAACTTTGCTCAAAATTTTCATCAAGATATGTTTACAATGTTACTGGCTCTTAATTCATTCTGTATAGAAGCAAAATCAAGAACCAGGTATTCAATGAAGAAAGAATGATAGAATTTTCTAAAATGAAAAATAAAAATGCATACTTGTATTTAAAGATATGCCTTCTGATTAAATTTTGCTAAAACCTAATCAAAAAGATTATATATGTTTATTATCTGCAAATAGAAAAATTCCAGTAATACGGATAGAATTTGTTTTTCTTAACCCAATAGTATTATAAATATTATTTTAAATCTCTTATTGGAGGTACAAAATTTAACCAATGCTATAAAAAAGGAAAAGAGGAAATTGTGAAAAAAAAAAAAAATGTATGACCTGTTTATAGCATAAGTATATCAATATATTATAGATAATTTTTATCCTCAATTTCCCACGTGTCCATTTTTTTAGCTGTACTTTATTTGAATTCTTTGCTCGAGCTTTGATAAAAAAGGAACAAAAACTAGTCAGCTATTTATAACGAGTTTTTTCTCTGCCCATATTACTTGTTCTCTGGCCATATTTTTGTCAGTCCAATTTCCTTTTCTACTTTTTAATATATTAAGACCTTGAATAAGTTCTCACTGTTTTCCAACAGATGGCATTCCCAGAATTGCGTGTAGTTTCAGATAGTAATGCATCTATAAGAAAGTACTATAAACAAGATTGAAATTCAATGTATTATCTCACCAAAATGTAAACAACTTTGTTTTTCATAGTTAAACATGTCAAATTCCGTGACAAAGAAAGTGTAAGAATTTCACTGCACTACTTTATTCAAAAGAAATCTGCAGCTGAAGCACACAGAATTCTTGTTGAGACTCACAGCCACCATGCTCTTTCAAAAATAACATGCAGAGATTGGTTTAGAAACTTCAAAAATAATGATTTTGATGTTGAAGATAAGGAACACTCTGGTAAACTGAAAAAGTTTGAAGACAAATAATCGGAGGCTTTACTTCATGAAGACTCATGTCAGGCACAAAATGAACTTGCAGAATAATTAGGAATTGATCACAACAGTTTCTAAACATTTGAAAGCATTAGGAATGATTTAAAAGCAAGCACATTGGATGTTCATGCCAAGAGACATTGAAGAGCATCTTGTCACATGTGAACAGCTGCTTCAACGACAGAAGAGGAAAGGTTTTTTGCATCATATAGTGACTGGCAATGAAAAGTGGATACACTACAATAACCCTAAGCGTAGAAGATCATGGGGTAAGCCCGGCTATGCATTAATATTGGCAGCAGAGCTGAATATTCCTGGTTAAAAATATCTGCTCTGCATTTGGTGGCATCAGCTGGGTGTAGTTTATGAGCTGCTCAAACTAAACAAAACCATCACAGGAGACTGCTATTGACTACAATTGATGTAACTGAACCAAGCATTGAAGAAAAAGCAGCTGCTATATGAGCAGAGACATGATAAAATGATTCTGTAGCATGACAACACAAGGCAACAGGCTGCAAAACAGGTAAAAACCTATTTGGAAACGCTTAAATGGCAAGTCCCTCCCCATCTACTATATTTACCAGATATTGCTTCATCTGATTATCATTTGTCCTGATTGATGACACATGGCCTGGTTGAGCAGAACTTTCATTCTTATGAAGATGCAAAAAAAAAAAAAAAAAAAAAAAATGGGTCAACTCATGGTTAGCTTCAAAAGACATCCTTTTTCCGATATGGAATTTAAATGCTGCTAGAAAGATAGGAAAAAGTAGTGGCTAGCGATGGACAATACTTTCAGTGACATGTTTCTTACTAAATTTTGTAAATAAAACATTACTTTTCATGAAAAATCAGCAAGAACTTATTAAAGTTCCTAATATCTTTTTATAGCATTGGGCATTATTATAGCTTTCATTTTGTTTCAAACTTCAACTGAAATAAGTTCAATTTGCAATTATGAGAAAAATAACACATGCATCTTGTTAATCATAGTGTGAAAAAATAACACTGGAGATAACAGTCAAAATAAAACTTCAATATACTTTGATAAAAATAATGTTAAAATTAAATTACAAATGAAAGTATTTAATTATAGTCTATAAGCAATATTTATAATGAGTAAGTGATATCACCCTGAGGAATGTACTAAAGTGAAATAGTCAGAGATATATAGGAGAGGGGGCAAGTTATTGTGAGAAAATAATTTAGATTCTATATTTGAAAATTGACTAGAGAAAATATACTTTGTCAGATGTTATCATACAAATCAATGATTTTGTAATAAAATTGAGATTGACAAACTGATAAGCAAAAAGATCAGGTTTATCTTTTAAGCCCTATTAATAAAATTATATCACTTAAATTAAGCTTATGTTTTTATTAGAAATATAATAAAGTAATTGGTAATATGAGATTTTAATAATATTCTACTAGAAGACTGTTCATTACACCATTATATATATATATATATGCACAAACACACACACACACAGAGGGAGCAATGGATGAATTGTCATCTAAATTACATAAAAATGAAAATAACACTGACATCTCATTTAAACAGATGTATTTTTTTAAAAATTACACAAAATATCTAGAAATATTAAAGAGTAATTTTTTTTTTTTTAATCATATCACCGCAAGGCGGTAATGCCACTGATGTGCAGGAGGCTATGTAAGAGTGAAAAGATTGGAAAAGAGAAAACCGGAAACCACATCCTAAACAGGGAACAAGGGATGAGCCTCTTCACCTGTTCAATAGATGTGGGTGGAATGTGAACCGGGCAATAGTTTAGTCTATCTACTCCAATTCAGTAAAAATCGACATTGCCGTCAACCAAACCTTCAGTTGAGTTCAGAATCTCCTGCAATTTTTCTGGGTAGTCTCCTTGTTTGAGTTGGTGAATGCTTGCATTTAGTTCATCTTGCCAGTAGAAGGAGTTTTGTTAGTCTTTAGCTTAACTGCACTTGATGCATAATAATCAAGTGGGTTTCAGTCTAGGAAGAGTTAGGTGGCTAAATGTAAGAGGGAAATTGTCTGAGTGTCATGACTGGGTTCTGCTTGTGTGGCATGGTTCAGAGTCCTATTGCCAAACACGGTCTTCCATCAGCCACCCATCTGAGCCAAGGCAGTACTACCTACTCAAGACATGTAAGCCTCCATGTTGAGTCTGAGGTCCCATGGGAAGATTAATGGAGGCAAAACATAAACCTCACTAGTGATCACTCCAAACTTCATAATCACCACCATTAGACTCCTCCACCTCTTTCTGAATCCTATGCACTCTCCTCAGATTGACACCTAAACATTCTGAAATGTTGGTATTGGCGCTTCCTGCATGAATGCCAAGCAGTAAAGTATGCCATTTCCAAATTTCTGGCAGAGCAAATTGTGTCATGATGCTTTTTATTTCTTACAGACAGTCTCCAAGTGACCCTACTATACTACGCAATCAACAACATCCAAAACAAACAACACACACAGGCAAAATTTAAAATAACAATTTATCCATCGCACCATGTATATAACAGTATAATTATTCATATTTTATAATTTCAGATAAATAAACATAACCATAGGTTGTAAAAAAATATAATCTAAAAGGAGAACCAAGATATTGCCAAGTGATGAGAATGCCACATTGAAAATTTTAAAATATGTTGGACTGAGATCACTGAAGAAATTGAAAATTTTAGTAAGATAAGAACAAGTAAAAATAGTTTAAGAATATCACAAAAAGATATTTGAGAAAATTTTTTAAAAGTAATACACAAGAAAATAGAGATTCTGATATTTCTGATTCCAATAGAGAAAGATGTGGAATATTAAGAACATTGATTAAACTGATGTAAGCGACAAAACTACTATCTTTAAGTAAAAATCAAAAAGAAATGTACAAGTTGAACAAAGTGCATAGAAATTGAATTCTTAAGTCATTTTTATTGAGGAATATGCAAATGTATTAAATGGACCTGGTAGCTTGGTTAGATATTGGGTCCCTCATGGAAAAAAAACTAGGGAGGTAGAGTAATGTTTTTGTAGACAGTAAAATTAGAGGTCCATTCATAGTTGATGGTGGCATTAAAATAAGTGCAGTGAATTATTCTAAGTTCTTGAACAAGGTGTTTTTTGTTTTTTTTTAAATGGTACGTTACAACAAAAAAGTATATTCATACAAGACAAGACTTCTCAATATTCTGCAAAAATGACTACTGTCTGCAAAGCCAAAGGGCTTCAAAGACATTAGGTATTAATCTAATAGATAAATGAAAACAATATTCAATTCAAGAAGGTCTCTGGAAAGCAATGAAAACTGCTGCAAGTTAGCAAAAATAGTTAAGAAACTGATGAAGGTTATAAAATGTCAAGGTGCCCATATTGATATGCAAAATAATAAATTTATTCAAGTACATGGCATATGATATTAATTAAAATCATATTTCTACAGACTGTATCTTAAATCTATAAATAAAAATGTGTTTTGTACATTGTTAGTTTGTATAAGAAAATCTGATAGACCCATAGTAATCACTGATATTTTTAATAAGTCAAAATTCACATGGTATATTACATGAACAATTTGAAAACCTTACCAATTTTGTTGTGAAAACTGAAATGGATGATAGCAATCAACAAATCTGTAATTTTAGAGCAATGATCTTAAAATGAATATTTGTATATACATTTAGTTTAGTGTTTTTCTACTTTTACTTCAGGGCACACTTGTAGAATAATTAAAGATCTGGGATGCACTTTAAATTTTAATAAGGAAAAAAAAAATAGTCATAAATTTTTTAAATATGACATTGCACTATTTACATTATTTGGACTATTGTTTTCATCTTTGTTGCCATTTGTACGATGTTTTGGCTGTTGTACACTCCGGCCTTCTTCAGGTGCTAGGAATTTCAAACTGAACCCTTTATTACAATCACTAGGGTATATCATTTTCATTCCTTGTGTGAAGCCTCTTTTGGTAGTCATGAGTTATCTCCCTTTAACCATACTCTCTAAGTTACTTGTTCACCACTGCTGTAGCTGTATTGAACTCACAACTCTTTGGGTTAAGTCACTGGAACTAACCAATGTCTATATCCACTAGGCCATGTGTCCTTAAGGACAAGAACAATTGAATTTCTAGGACTTATAAACCTAATGTTCAGTAACCATTTTTTACCAGAGTTCATATTGCAAATTTTGATGTTAATAGTTTTCTCTAGTATTTTTTTTTAACCAGAGCTCATATTGCAATTTTGACATTAATGATTTTCTCTGGCACTCCATATTACTGATTTCCAAATGGTATTCATCTCTATGCTTTGTTGGCTTACAAGATTTTTGTAGCCTAGCATATGCGCTGATTCCTTAAGTTTACATAGCTTCCAGTGGCATTCTCTTATTTCAACTTCATCCCATAAGGGTTGCACAAATGGTAACAAAGATGAGTGTAATATAATAATCTGGCCCCACCCGAAGAAGGAAGTGAGGAAGCGGGGGCGTTTTCCGGCCGTTGAAAGGAACGGATGTTTGGTTGACCTTATTTCCGGCAGTAGCGGAAATGGCTACAAGAGGCAAGCAGAGCAGGTGTCCCTGAGAATTATGTGGGCGTGCGTAGGCGAGGCAAAAATCGGAAGTACCGGTTTTGAGATAAAAAGACCTCAGGCACGGATTTCACAGTCAGTCACAGTCAGTCAGTCTCGACAGTCAGAGTCAGTCAGTCAGGCTCGACAGACGAGTCTAGGCAGAGAGACGAAGAGGAGAACAGATACGACGACACCCCCCCCGTCACCCTGTCAACCCTTAGAGGCGCGCTCCCTCAACTCTCTGTTCACTAGGCCACACGGTCCATTGTTCATTAATAAAAATATCACTGATATATTTTTATATACAGACGTGTTTGTCTGTTTATTGGTATACAACAGACTAACATCGTTTTGGTGCCTACGTGACTTGCTGTTTTGAGGCAACAAGACAGATTGATACGAACATTATTGGGTTTACCACGGCAGTGATTGGAATTCGACAGGACGATTGGAAAAACTACCAGATAGAAAGAAAAAAAAAGAAGACGAAAATATAGCAGCCGTATGACTAGACATCGGAAGGTGAGTGACCCATTGATTTAATAGTGTGTGTGTTCTCTGCTCGTGTTTATAATAAATCCAGTTAGAAGAAAAAATGTATACTTTTGCCGATCTGAAACTAGAATTGAGAAGTGTGTCGAACGCATTGTGGTTGGAACGGACGGCAGTCAGGAATACATGTAGAGGGTAGCAGTGGCGGAGGGCACATAGGTTTGGGGGTTGACGGGTGGAAGGGGGTGTTAAGGCTGACAGTGGAGTGTTAAAATTGACGAGGGTGTTGAAGTTGACGAGAGGGAGAAAGTTGAAATATTTGCCTGTCTGTAGGTGTAGGGCATCTGAGTTGGTGGTTTATTTTTTTTTTGTTAATGTTTTACCATATATGTGAAGTGAGTTTAACAATGTTTTCTTTGGTTTGTGCAAGAGAATAGTTAATATTTCGTAGAATAAATATTTAATGAAATAATTTTGGTTTGTGTCTTAATTTTACTTAAAAAGCGGCATGAACTTTTCAGACAACCCAATAGAAATATTGACGAACAACTATTCTCAATGTGATTATGAAGGTCAGTTGTATGGTTGAAATAGTTGAGTTTTCTGATCAGTACTCGAGCCGAATTAAAAAAAAAAAAAACAATCGATGTTCTACGTACACAAACTTTCCCCAATTGGAGTATTAGCGTAAAATGACCCTCTTCATTTTCTCCATTTGGCCTTGTATTGCATGAACTAAATCAAAATTGGTAAACATTAACAAATTATAAATGTAGCTGAATGCTACCACAATAGGAAAATCAGAGAAACGAAAGGGTTCTTTAATTTTGATCTCGTCAACAGAATTTGTTCGTAAACGTTAATTTGTAATCTTTACACAGATATTGTCAAAATTTAAAAATGTTTGTGTTTTGCATGACATTTCTACAGCATAGAAATGACTTAAATGTTATCGAGAGTTTTAAAGTGTAATTTTAATTATGCAGTTAACAACAGCCAACAAAATCGCCAATTATAAATATATCTCAACATCGTTGCTTGAAAACAACTGCATTGTTTGGTTATTTCTTTGCGAATACACCGATTATATATATTCTTAAAACATTCACCTTCGTCTCAGTGTTTCGCGATATGAGTCAGATATTGAAAAGATATTTTGTTATCAATATGGTGGAATCGGATTATTTGGGGAGATTTGGGAAAATTAAATTAAAATCTAAAACTTATTTTTATTTATGTAAAAGTACTTCACTTTTATGCTTTTGTGCAGGTTCCCATAAATTCAACATCCTCTGTGAATTTTCATTTATGTGACTTGGGAAATATCTTTTGAAGATATATTAATTTCTGAAAACTAGTAAATATCGAGAGATTTAGTGAAGGATATGAACAACTCCCGAAGAAGTTGACGATAGGAGTCATTGCTGGCGTGGTCGGCGTAATAATAATCCTGGGAATAATAGCCAGGAAGCGGATTTTTAAGTGTAAAAGAAGCAACAGTGCTTCGGAAAAGGAAATTGAGTTATCCGCTGTGAATAATACTCCGGGGTCAACGGGCGTTAAACAGAGAAATGTCAACAAATCAGATATGCTTGGTTTCGAATCCAGAGGAAGTAGTTCAGGGAATGGAAAGCATTGTACAAACTAGGGAACTACGAGTCACGGGTCCATTTTTTTTTTTTTAGACTAAATTAATATCCTCCACAAGTAAATTGCATGCGGATTAAGGTTGGAATCAGGGTAATTTTCTTCATTTTCTATTGAACATTTCTCGGTCAGACTATGAATGTTATGTACGGCAGATAATGGCCATTTTTTTCTGTGTTCAAACATAGTATGTTTGAAATTAAATTAAATTAAATGAGGTTACGTGGTAACAATAAACTCGAGCAGAAGCACACATGGTGTTGGTCAAAGGTCATTTACTCGATGTTAGTTTAGAAACTTGGGCGTAATTACCGCCTATAATCATGTGGATTATGCATCGAAGGGTCTACGCTTATGGACAGAGTCGAGAAGGAAAATGAACATTTTTAAGAACTTTGCCCAATTCTGTGAAAATGGATATTTAAAAAAAAAAAAAAAAAAAAAGAACAATGAAACATCGAGCTGGTAGAACAATTTTCAAGATGGATACGAACATTGTCGGGTTGCCGATGTAGGCTCCCCTATTTTTTTTTTTTTGTTGTTGTTTTGTTTGTTTCGACACATGTTTTATACAATTGTAGGGCTTGTGTGGCATGGGGAGGAGAGTGAGGATGTTGTGCTTAAAATGTTCTTAGGCGAACATTTTGGAAAATGGGTGGGCGAGGAATGTAATATAATAATCTGGCCCCACCCGAAGAAGGAAGTGAGGAAGCGGGGGCGTTTTCCGGCCGTTGAAAGGAACGGATGTTTGGTTGACCTTATTTCCGGCAGTAGCGGAAATGGCTACAAGAGGCAAGCAGAACAGGTGTCCCTGAGAATTACGTGGGCGTGCGTAGGCGAGGCAAAAATCGGAAGTACCGGTTTTGAGATAAAAAGACCTCAGGCACGGATTTCACAGTCAGTCACAGTCAGTCAGTCTCGACAGTCACAGTCAGTCAGTCAGGCTCGACAGACGAGTCTAGGCAGAGAGACGTAGAGGAGAACAGATACGACGACACCCCCCGTCACCCTGTCAACCCTTAGAGGCGCGCTCCCTCAACTCTCTGTTCACTAGGCCACACGGTCCATCGTTCATTAATAAAAATATCACTGATATATTTTTATATATACGCGTGTTTGTTTGTGGCCTTGTACCAGACAGTTAAATATATAACATGAGGACAATAGTCCGAATAATGTAAATAGTGTAAATATTACCTCATGACAGAAATATAGACAAACGAAATGTTTGTTTGGCATTTCCAAAAATAATTAGTGGTACAGTTTTCATTTAAAACAATTTATGAAGAATTTGTTTTTAGAGAAGCCAATAATAATTAAAATCCCTTGAGGAAGACAAAAGGTAAAGAATTATCCACTTCTTAAAGATTAAGGAATTTAGAATCCAGTTTAAAAAATTAAATAGCAAAGATTGGAAGTAGACATGGAAGCCATGTACTTGGTGTCACTATCATATTAAAAATAATCATTTTTTTAAAATAAAAATAACTAATAAATGACTGTTGATAAACACTGATTTAGATAGTAATGATTTTGAGCATGTCTAAATTTTAAAATATATCAAATAAAAACAATATCTGGTGCTGTTTTCAAGAACTATATGCTTCAAAGAAAATTTGTTTAAATTCCCATTTTAACTTGAAGTTTTTGCTGATTTCAAGAAAACCCTGTGAAATAAACACACATTTTGAGTCTTTAAAATAAGACTTAATGAAAAAGTAATCCATAAATTTAAATCGGAATGTCTGGAATGGAGATTTATCATTTACATTCTAACAACCTCATCTTTGTTGTTAACACATTTCATTGTGCATTCTAGACCTCTTCAGGTATTTGTTGATCAGTATAACCATCAGGGAATTTTAAACTAAACCTTTTATTTAATCTATAAAAGTAGATTGTTCACTGTCCATTCCTTAAGATATATTGTCTTGGTCTTTTTATTACTGCTCAGTTATTGCTCATCCCGTTTCCACTGAATCTAACTCTGGTTTGGTTTATTTTGTTTTATGGCATATCAACTTTAATGAGTTATTTAATAGACTTTAGGTTAATTTCATATGAAAAGAACATGTATCTTTAGTAAGAAATCAAGTTTTATTGATGTATTTTTATAAAGAGGGTTTTTGTTGAGAGTCAAATGTATTGCTGGTAATATCCCCCCCATGATATATTGCTGGTAATTTTAATATAAAAACCTATCTTTATATTTCCATAGTGTTTTGACTCCAGTTTGGATGAGGTGGGGGTTATCATTTGCCCATAGTTGGGACCCTGACAGATGTTACCACTCTATCTAAGTTTGTATTACCCAGTGCAGAGATTGAACTTACAATTATTATGCCACCAAATTCACAGACCACTACATTAATCTGTAAATTATTCAGATTGTTCATTTTTATCTATGTTTTAGTTGGTGTATTTTCCAGTCTGACACAAGTGTATGCCATATTTACTAACCTTTAAATAAAATCCCTTATTTCATTTAACTTTTTTGTTTTTCATAACTTTTGCAAACATTCCAATTAGATCAATTAATAAATCCAAGCGACAAAAATTTTTCTTACACTGACTGAATCCTTAAATGCAAAATGTTTTTCAATTGTTAATTTTCATGTTTTATATGATCACATTTAGCATTATTAGAGATATGCCAATCACAAGCACAAAGGAAATTTAAGTTTAGTGCAACTAAAACTAGCAAACTTATATATTAAAAAAAGAACAAAAAGATAAAAAAAACTTACATTCTTTTTATTTTCATATACTTTAGGGACCCTTGGTATTTTTAAATCTGGTGACAAAGTCTCAAAGTGATCATAAATCTGAAAAAAAAAAATCTCAGTTATTTTTAAGAAGCTCTGAGAAATCATCATGAGAGAGAGATGTACTGAAATATCAAATAAAAATGAGTTATTTTGAATTATTCCATTCACCAATATTTTAAAATTCATTATCCAGTTCCAAAAGTGTTTTAAAACACTTCAATTTTCTCATTTTCAATACCAACTCAAAAAGAAAAAAAAACATTAAAAACATGGGAAAAAATATACAGTAAAATGGTCAGTGAAATATTTTAAATTCTTAGAATTCTAGAATTCAAATTTGATAAAGAAAATCAATTTTTCTCCACATGATACTCCAAACATGCACAGTAATATAAATACAATTAAAATAATTCTATTACTTAAAACTAACAAAAGCAGATTTAAATTCTAAAAATATTTTTTTTTGTGAAATCAAGTAACTTGCAAATCTTTTATGTGACATGTTCCTCCAGGATGTTGGCTCTCCACAATTTCCTGTTTTTCATACCTCTTAATAAATTTTGTCATCTCTCCTAAACCCTGTTCTGATGTTCATTTATTCAAGCTTGCTAGTTAGGTTACATTTTCCTCAATTATTCTTGCCTTGAATCTGTCCTGTGACCATCAAATTTTCCAAAGTCTCTTCCTTCATTATGTGCCATAGAAATTTCAATTGTCTCTTTCTGATGTTAAGGGTTCATTTTGCTTCCATTTTCTCTAAAACTGGTCACATCTATGGTATTCTCAGCATTCTCCTATAGAACCACATTTCTGGTACCTCAAATTTCTTTTTCATCATTCACTGTCATATAGGAATACTGATATTACATAACAGTTGAATAATACCTTCCTTAACTTTTGAAAGGCAACTTTTACTATTGAGATTTTGGTGACACACTTTTCATTTCCCCAATTTGTAATTTGCATGTTGGTCTGTTCTTTTTGCTAGCAACCATACATTCTGTCTTCTTGCAATTGATGGATAGTCCTTACTTCTTACCTTCCTTCACTACTTTATGTAGTTCTTATAGTTTCCATTTGTGTCTGCTATTAACAGTGTCATATTCATATCTTACGTTAAGATTGTGGCTACTTATAATGAATCCTGGTAGGACTTCTAATTCTCTCAGAATTACCTCACTGTATTGGTTGAATAAGCCCGATGTTAAGTCACATTTTATCTTACACCCTTTTCTATTTTTGTATATTTACTGAATTTATTTTCGATCTGTATGCAGGTGGTTTGCCCCCAGTATAAGTTCTGAATTATTCTAATATTCTTTCGAAATATGTCAAAGCTACCTAGCAGTTCCAACAGTTCTTTGTGATGTCTTTTATCAAGCACTTTTTCATAATCTATAAAACATAGATATACAACCTTTTGCATTTGTATTGCTCTTTACAATATTATTCTGCTGCATTCATCAGAATTTAGATAAGTTTTGTTATATGGCTCATTTGGCTGATTCTTCAATGGAGTTCACATTCATTTTCAGCTGGCTTCTTAGGCAATGCTATGAAAATGTATCTACTTACGTTTTCCAGTATATCACCAGTTTTGTATATATTTTGCCAATATTGCAGATAAAATGCAATCTACTTTCCCAGAATCTGACCAATGACCAAACACCAGAATGTATTTTGTAATCCCTTGTTGGTAGATTAAGAACTTTCCCCAACCTCTTGTAAAATATAGAGAATTAAGAAATTATCTTTATTTTACTATGTCACTCGATTTTTTTTAAATAATAAAATAAAAAATAAAAGCAAAACAAATTTTTATTTTTATTCTATAATAACTGGCTTTTATGAAGATAGTTTTATAATGTTAGGCATATATAAATCTGCTTAAATATCTTGTGCCAACAAAAATAAACTATTATTACAATTTTTATTTCTAATTGCAAATAAACAAGAAAACGTTACCTGTTTATTTGCTTCAGCATAATTGGCTATTGTATTTGTTCTGACACAGAAACCAGAACTTTGTATATAAGCCAAACAAAGAATTTTCTCATCATGAATTAAGTAATTATCTGGACGAGTAGAGCTGAGTGATAATTTCTTTGCTTCAGCCATTGTGTCAACAGGAATGTAACTGAAAATATCTGAAAAATACAAAATTCAAAGATAATATTCTTCTGATATTACTATTCATATACAAAAACTGATTATCATCATTTTCTTATGTTCAAATAACAGTATAATGCAAAAAGATCATTTTTATCAGTCTTAATTATTTTTAGGATTTTTAACATCTAAATATAGTTAAAATCGAGTAAATTTAAACATTACTATAGCAACAGCTGTTTTCATTTAACTTGCAAAGGCAAGTTAAATGAAAACAGCTGTTTGTTAGGCAATAGCTAATATAATTTGTTAAAAAAAAAACAATAATATTTGTTAAATATCTCTAAAATAAATTTCAATCTTATTAATTTTGATTTGGGTTATTGTAGTTTTTTAAAATCACATGGTCTGAAAAAATATTTGATCTAGAAATTAATCATCTGCAAAGGAATCTGAAAGTAATTTTTGTGAAATTTTTATAAACCTGTATTAATATATGATTTAAATTAAAGTGAAGAACAATTACACCAATTGAAAACTTTCACAAAATTGTTTTGTTAATGTCACCATTTTTAAAGGATCCAGAAAAATGTGGAAGCAGAAACAAGATTTTTGATTACTTGGAAAACAGATATGAAACTGGGACATTTAAAATAATATCATTCAATACCTTGAAATACAGAAAATAATTTTATTCATTTTAAAATTGATATACATATTAACTTGTACTTATTTATCTAGTATTGGTTCAAGAATACAAGTTTCCATCCTGATCCAAAAGTAAAGAATGCCCATGAAACTTTTCATAATCAATAAGCATAAAGCAGACACAATTATTAATAATAATTCTCATAGGAAACATTTGTGAGTGTTTCTAGACCACCAAATTAACTTTTCATAAGATTTTTTGCTACAAATAAACATTTACATATTAACTCATATTTAATATTGACATTGATGAACAAGTACAGGTTTTTCATCTGATCTGAATGTAGAGCATTCTTGTGAAACTTTTTATAAGCAAACACTGTAAAACAAATTTAGTCATTAATTAACAAGGAGAAAAATGTGTGAGCACCCCCAGACCCGAAAAATAACCTCGTGTGAAACTTTTTGCTAAAAACTAAGTAAATTAGATGTATAGATTTAATAATGTACAAGCTATATACAAGGGAGGGCTCTCTCTATAATCAATATCTGTTCAAATAATTTGTATTAATGCTGGAAAGAAAAAAAAATTTAAGCACATGCTCAAAGTATAATCCTTTTAACTAATACAAAACTAGAATTAATAGAATTAACATAATGAAAGACCTAAGCATGCAACAGTATAATTTTCCATGTCTGCTATACAAATGAAACCTTTAAGTTTATTTGATGACCAAATAGAAAAAAAAAAGTGTTTCAGAGCTGAAAACAAAACCTTTGTGCCAAGTTATGTTTGGTTTCAGCATTTCAAGAATCCCTGTTGTTATTCCCAAGTCCACCCTGACCCAGGGTGTTAGCACCTGTTAGGGTCCAAAGCTATGGGCAAAAATTTAACCCCCAAACTGGGATCATTTAAGAGAAAAAGAAAAAGTTAGCCTGGGTAAGAGTCTTTAGCTTTGGATAGATAGCAACTTGCCTAAGAGAAGAAAATCTCTGTAATAAAAACCTCTACATATATTGTGTATAGAATAGGGTGGGCTGAACTCTCTAACCTTGATAGGTAATCTTCCTAGAGATGGTGTCTCAATAAAAAACATCAAGTTGCCAGCCTCCTAAACTGGCTGGTATTAATAAGAGTATACAACTGTAAAACTGGCTCCAATATTTCATGTTGGTTCAATTACAGAGCCATCAAGAAAAACTTATCTAACCCATGCTAGCATGAAAACAGATGTTAAATGATGATTACGATGACAACTCAAAATGGTATAAAATATAGATAACTATAGTTGCAGGAAATTAACTTTTGTTTATATCACTGAGCTGATAGTAAGAGTGTTGACAGCAGATATGAAAACGGAATCCTACAAAGAGTAATGAAGGAAAGTAAGAAAGGACTAAACATCAACTGCAAAAAGATGGAATGCATGATTGTTAACAAAAGGAACAGACCAACTGTCAAATTAGAGATACCAAAATAAAACTAATACAAAAATTTAAATATCTAGACTAATGTTTAACAGATGATGGGAAGTACAATACTGAAATTCGAAGACGTAATGGGATAGTGAAGGCTAAACAAGGTATTAAAAAACAGAAAAAATATTGTTAGAAACAAAGAAAAGATTACCGAACTGCTATGTAATATCAGTCCTTCTGTATGGCAGTGAATGTTAGACAATCTCCTCAAAGATGAAAAGGAAATTTGAAGCAGCAAAAATGATTTTTCAGAAGGATGTGGAGGTAAAGTTTTAGCGGAAATGGAAACAAAAAGAAAATTTATACTTAACACCAGGAAGAATCAATTGAAATTTCTAGGGCACATAATGAAGAAAAAGGGATTGGAAAATCTTATACTCACAGGACAGAGCAAAGATAAGAGAGACAGAGGAAAATGGTGCATAACTTAGTGTGCTTGATGGCAGAACAAAGTTTAGGAAAAATGACAAAAAGACAGAATTTATTAAGAGTTACAAAGGACAGAAAATTTTAGAGAGCCATGATTACCTATCTTCTGAAGGAACACAGCACATAGAAAAAGAGTTAAACTTTCCAAGAAACTATTGACATAAACATGCAGTATTATTATTTTATGTCAAACAATTTTCTGTATTTAAGTCATTGGCATAGTCTGTTTCACATTGTTTTAAGTCCTTATGCATTAATGGATCTTCATTATAACTGAATTCAGAAATTTTAATAATTTTGAATAGCATAAGTGAGTTCTTTATTATAAAGTAAGTACTTTTATCAATTAAGAATAGTGTAACATTATGTGAACATAAGACTCAATTTTTCAAAGGTAAAATAACTATTTATTCACTTCTGGACTGATGTTGGCAGTGGAGGATATGTGTTTTTTGGAAACTTTCTTCAAACATTCAATATTCTCATGCAATATAAGGAAAATATATATATTTCTCTTGTGGACTGGATTTTAGTATAACTTCCTGTCATTCAGTGTGTATATCCTAAATTCAGCTGGGGTTGACTTCCTATTTATAAGTTGACACATTCACTGACAACCTTTGAGATCCAATTCTGCACTTGGTGGCTATGAGGCCAGCTTCAAGACCCAGCTCTTGGTGTTCCGATGTAATACCAAGTACAAAACTTGTTTTGGGATCTCTTAGAGTGAATCCAGTACATATAAGGGTCTCTACAGGTCAACACCTCTGAGATCAAAGGTTTCTTGGAAAAACTATTGCCTCCTGTTTCAGAAAATAAAATAAGAGGAAATAATTTTATCCAAGCTTCGAATAAAACTTACATACTCACACCTACTAAAAAACAAAACTCTATCATGCAACAGTTTTCAAATACCTCTCATAGTCAAACATTAACTAAGTTACTATCATCACAGTCAAACCTGAACAAAATGTTATCAAGCAAACAGTATATTCAACCTTTTAAAGGAAATCAAACTTTATACCAAAACATAAAACTACAAAACCTTTCAACAAAACTTGATATATTTTGAAAACTGGAAAAACAAAAATTCTTTCAGACTTCATAAAGATCTCCACTAAAAATAACAATGCAAAGCAACTTGTATTGAAAACTGAATACAAAATAATTTGTATTAGAAACCAGTATCTCTAATAACTGATTAAAATTTCCCCAACTAACCTGTATCCAAAACTATCACTGATCCACATATAACATTAAACTATACCTAAAACAACTACAATACAAAGCCTTTTGCTGGCCTTAAAAACTATAGTGGCTGATAGACCGGTAAGCAGAAATCAAACCAGATTGATATTATATTTGATTCCAACTTCTGATATTGCTTGGCATGAATCACACACTACAATAAGAAACATTGTTAATATTGTACAAAATACAAAATTTTATACCTTTCTTTTGAACATCAGTTGTATCAGGCGCAATTTGAATTTCCAGAGAGTCAAGTGAATGCGGATTATCTTTTTTCTCTAACTGTGGTGGTTTCACAAACTGCTTATTAATTAGATAAGGAATCAAATCTCCCTTTAAAGTACTCATGCTCCTAAAATAAAAAGAAATTAACTGGAAAATATAAAACTTTATTGGTTATAAATTGCAAAAATAGAATAAAAGAAGTCAATAAGGGTTTCATTCTTTGCATGAGTTGCTTTGTGGTTTCCATAACAAAATAATCTTTTTCGTTATTTTTGGATAAATAACTGATGCAATAACATTATTCAAACTCAGTCAGTCAGTTAAGTGCCATACGTGATACACGCTTGGGCGATCATGTCTCGAAAGAGACATGACTGACTGGGGAGAAGATTATCCCGCAGTAGGTTGCCATTGCTTTCTGCGGTAGACTGGTTGCCGACCAAGGCAATAGAACCCAGTCTGTCTTGCTATTTAACTCATAACTGGAAGGAAGAGACAGATTAATACCTTTCCCAAGGGTATTTGTGTGTAAGTGAATACAATGGATTCAACTGGAATTCGAACTCGGCTCCCCAGTTTCTCGTTCCGAGCCGATATCCACTGTACCACAACGCACATCCCTTATTATTCAAACTAGTTTATTTTAAAATAATATATAAAAATATTGTCAGGATTGCATACATTCCTATCATCATTCTGAATGTGTTTTTGAAATGGATATGTAACAAAAACAAAACAGCAGGGAAACAAGAAAAATGGCTTTATGTTAGTAAAAAAAAATTATTCATTTTGATGTTATTCAAAACTAAAATCAACTGACAAACAAACCATCAAGTAATTATAAATAGATTTTAATGCATTAAATTTAATTCAGCATGGATATTTGGATAGGCAAAAGATAAAGTGCATATATTTATTTAAGAGTGTAAAATTTCAGCAAAATGTCAATTGAGAATAAAAGATAGATATACTGGGGATATTGTGATATCACTTACTTTTTATCCAAAAGAAAATCAAAAATCCACTTTTTTAGAAAATACATATGACAGTCAGTCAAATCATTCCTTAGTTTTACAAATGGACATCTGCATAAGAAAACAAAACAATCCATCAACTGTGTAATACATAAACAAATATCTTGATATTTCAAGCTTAAAGAACAATATATACAACAGATATGTATTATTGCTACAAGACTCATTCAATAATATTTTTGCATAGGATACTCTGTTCTTTTCACTTTTTTGATTATCTGTCCATTAATGTTCACTCCATTCTTATGGCCCTGTGCTAGAATTGAGCTGATATTAATAAAAAAAAATTTGATAAAAGTCAGAAATCACAACATAAATTCACCAAAACTAAGCTGCTTTCAGCTCTCGGTATATCACAATGCTGCCTTACCACCAAATTTTTTATAAAGTCAATTTCTATTTGACAGTGCAGCTAGTCTTGTAGTTCAGCAAATCAAGAGTGCATATAAATACCAAAATGAAATTACTTGATGTAAACACCTTAAATTACCTATCAGTCTATATATATATATATATATATATATATATATATATATATATATATTCTTTATCTCCAACAAAACAGAAAAATTTTAGGATGCTGGACAAAATTAAATCTTCCTTGTTGGTTGTATTCAATGATGTTTAAAAGAAAGGTTGCTACCCAAGTATTCATACACACTTGTGTGTGTGACAACTGTAAAGTACTCATATTAGTCAAGGATATTTTGTTTCACCAGACAGATTTATTTTCTGATTCTTCTTTGATATCAATAAAGAATTTACTTTGTGATTTTTTACATATACATCATCAGCATCACAACGACTGCAGTCAAGATCATAATCAATCATAGTCATTGTGATAGCTACATAATATATGCTTTGCTAGGGCAACATACTGTTTTTAATTCAGAGTTGTCCTTCACCTAGACTATTTGCCAACCAAGGATGAAAAGAAAAGTGTTTTATTTTTGAGAATTGGTGCAGTGTGTCACAAGGTCTGTCTATGGCTATATTGTGTTGAATACACCGGTTCCCGTCCAATCACCGAAGTTAAGCAACATCGGACCATTTGGGAATACCAGGTGCTGTAAATGTAAGGACCTCCAGGTTTGGGGATTGGGTGCAGGGCTAACAACCCTGCCCCATAAAAAACAGTTTGTTACAGAAACAGCAACAAAAAGTTGCTGCCCTATGCACCATCTGGGTGTGATGGATAAATGATGATGATGATCATGAGTCACAAGGTCTTCAAAGAGCCCACCTCTGTTTTTTGAATCCAGAGTTGTTGTTGTTGTTCTCCTAGACTGGTTACTAACCAAGGCTAAAGAGCCCAGTCTGTTCTACTATTTAGCCTATAGCTGGGAGAAGAGATAGATTAATACCTTTGTTGTATCAAAGTATACATAACTAAGAAGGAAATCTTTGCACATAAACACCTTGCACATGTGTGTGTTTAATGAAAGAATTGAAAACAGAAAAAGTTTACTTTTTCAAAAAGGAGTTTTTGAGAGTTATATCATCTTCAAAATCAGCTTCGTTAGAATAGAACAACAGACGCCGTTCATTTTTATCCAAACCAACAATGTCTTTTTCTGAAAAACAAAAACAAATTTAAGTATATATTGTAAACAACAAACAAGATATAGTTCAATGAATTCATTACTAAATTAGAAAAAGAATAAGACTGATCAGTAATATAAATTTCGATTATAGAATACTAAAGTAATAAAATCACAAATTACTTGATTAAAAGTTATTCTAATGTTGCCAAGATTTACATGAGTATTGGAAATTCTAAAAATGCAAGAACAATCTTTGCCATTTTTTTAGAATTTTTTGTTTACTTTTTATAAAAGCATCTGGAATTGTTTTTATGATACAGTATTAAAAAGAATGTAATTTAATATTACAGTCAGTTTGACTGCTGTATAACCAGTATGTGTTATAAAATATACATAGATTCACAACAAAATCTTTTGACTCATCAAGTTTTGGTTATTAGTTCTAATACTTTATTTATATATGTGCATATCAGTCAATTAAGTGCCATACGTGAAACACGCTTGGGCGATCATGTCTCAAAAGAGACATGACTGACTGGGGAGAAGATTATCCCGCAGTAGGTTGCCATTGCTTTCTGCGGTAGACTGGTTGCCAGCCAAGGCTAGAGAACCCAATCTGTCCTGTTATTTAACCCATAACTGGAAGGAAGAGACGGATCAACACCTTTCCCAAGGGTATTTGCGCGTAAGTGAATACAGTGAATTCAACTGGAATTTGAACTCGGTTCCACGATTTCTCGTTCCGAGCCGATATCCACTGCACCACAACACAGTATATGTGCATATACTTAATGAAATACTCATACAGATATAAAATATTTTCACTGGTATAAAGTAAAATGGCCAAATATATCAAAAGTATTTTATAATATTAAATGAAATTAAAGAATGACCAAAATGTATTTGATAAAATTTTTAAGAAATAAGCAAACTAAAATCAATGATGATTATAGCTAACCTTTTTGTTTTTTCACTTTCACTCCAGGTGCCTGAGTTTCATTAAATGCTTTTGGCAATGGGGATAACAGCATGCCAACATCTGCATCATGGGCCATGAACGACTCAATCATGTGATCCATTTTCATATCTGTAATCAGATCTGATGATATAACCAAGATATCACTCTGAAAATGTAACAATAAAAAGAAACTTACTATATCCAACAATTGCAAAATACAAAATGTTATTTACAAATGTTAAATTTAAAAGTTGCAATTTAAAAGAAATATTAACTTTTCTTTTTTAAGAGTGAAAGATCTGTTTTTGAATTTAAAACATTAAAATTAAGAAATTCTTTTTACTATTCTTTTCATTCTGTACTTAAAAGAAAAAAAGCAGTTTAAACACTGTTTAAATCCTGAGAACAGTTTTTAAAACTTTCTCATTTTTAACTAAATCATAATATAAAATCAGAAACAGTTCAATGTCTTTCAAAGCAAACAGAAATCTGCTGTTTTCACTGGAAATAAAATGTCATTCATGTTTGACAGCACCCCCAGAGACAAGTTTGTACATTTTCTAGCCAAATGTGGCAGAAATACAAAAGTAAAGGGACAGGGTTGCCAGATTTAATTTTTAAAGGCAATCAATAAAAACCAAATAAGTTTTAATATATTGCATCAGTTTTTCCACAGAATAAACGATAGAGATACAGATCATTATTAGCCGGCAAACTTGAAATATAACATTCTTATTTTTTTAAAGAAGCATTTTCTATCCTAAGTTACATCAAAGGCATGATTTTTATTCTATCATCCTTCCCATCTATATTTTCTTCAAGTCAAATTTGGTTCTCAAACTTGTTACTTTTAGCAACAATTTAGACAAACATAGTTTACACATTGATACAGACACAAAGTATCGATTGTTTTCAGCATAAACTCACCACTAGCTGACTAAAAATCAAAAGGATCTTTTACTTTTGAAATTGACATGTGATTCTTCAATTGTTCAAATTAAAATAAAAACACTGATAAATTTCTTTCAACTACAAATTCAATGAGTACCTTTGGAGATGTTTACTTGTTTTTGATGTCTTTTATCTTTGCTTTTTCTCTTTTCTGGGTGAATGAGGTTAGAAGCTAGAAAAGACAGGCCTTTAATTCTTTCTTTCTCCTATAAAGTCATGAACTTGTTTTAATCAAGGAAACTAGCAGTAATTGCCAAATATTACTGACAACCAAAAACACATTTTTCTTAAAAGACAATTTTAACTTGTAAAACATCCAGATTTCTGAGATTTGGCATTTTGATTTACACAAATTGAGAAAAGAAATGTGTGGACAGCCAAATGTAAAAAATTCCAGAACTTTTTAAGGAGTTTTGGGCTAATGCTATTTTTCCAAGATTTTTCAAGCCTTTGAAAAGACCATGTCAAATTTCCAAGGCCTGTATGAAACCTGTATTTGCCTAACTATATGTAGTGAAGCTTTTTAATAAATATAGATGAGCAAGATGAGGAGAATGCAAAAAATAAAAACTAGGAAAATATGATAAATGATTTGATATTTGGAACATGGAAAGAAATAAAAATACTAAACAAGTGCAATAAAACCTTTTAGCAAATGACAATAAAACAAATATTAATTTAGGACTTACCTTAATTTTGTTTTTGATACGTCGCAAAGAATCAGCAGTACCACTATATTCATCGTCAGAAATACCAACAAAGTCAATTTTTATGCTAATATCTGAAGGTAATTTCAGTGCTTTTTCTATTTGGGTTCGTTGTGATTCAAGTACAATTACAATTACATCTGAAATTTGAAAGAGAATATTGTGCTTATAAGATTCCTTTAAAAAATAAATAAATAAGGGAACACTAGGTTGTTGTCAAATTATATTTTACAATTTAAATTATAAGCAAATAAGAAAAATGGCTATTGAGTTGAGAGTTGGTCCTTTATTCCCAATAAATTAATCATTAAAAAAATGCAAAAAATGTCAAATATAATGGAAAAGTACAGCAGTGAAAAGTCATGTCTAGTTATTAAGAAATCATTATTAGTTATTCTTTTGTTTTCTCACATAAGTTATCATCACAAGAAACAGCTTTCCTTTCTTTAAAAGTATTTTAGTATGTAGTTACTTGTCTCTTTTCTTTCATTCTGATTATTATATTTAAACAATACAATTTCTATTGTTGCAGATATACATTTTAAAAATTATCAAATAATTTTTTTTCATTGCAATAAACTGTGTTGAATTTGCACATTTACAATGATGAAAGGTTTTGGTAAAATTCCTTGAAATCATCACACTCAAAATATTTCAGTGCGATGATTTCAGATGAGTAAACATTACTAATCTATGCAATTTGTATGAAAAGTAAAACTTACCTTGGAATCCTGCCCTTTCACACATGTGGATCGAATACCAAATCATGGGTTTGTTTCCTACAGTCAGTAAAGCTTTTGGAATATTTGCTGTCAAGTCAGTCATTCTTGACCCAGTACCAGCAGCCATAATAACAGGCTGAAAGGCTAATCTATTAAACTTTTCCCTGAAAAAGTAAGGTAATATTTATAGCAATAAAATGTAGAATGGGAAATAACGATACAAACTCAATCTACAAATATGGTGACTGATAGGATCCCTAAATTCCAAACTGATATTGTTTTCATATCAGCAAATATAAAAAAGTAATTTATATTTACTTGAAATATTTTGAACTGAATCTAAACTGAACAACATCCATTAAGGTTAACAATTTGACATATATAAAATATCTTTAAACTCTGGTCTCATCATGAAACTTCATCAAATTATCAATACAGTTCACTATGAGAAAAAAAGAACATTGACTTATTCTCCTTGATAACATGATGACTTTCACAAAATATGGTCTTGAGACATTTGTATACAGGAAAACAACATATACTAAATTGTATTTAAATTGATTTTAAACACTTTTTCTGTGTAGTTAAAATAGATTGTGTCTTGTGACACCAAGGCAAAAACTGACCATGACAATCAATCTTGAGTTATAAATAAATAAAAAAATAAAAAAAATAACTCAAGTTGCTTGCTATTTTTTCTTTATTTGATTTCTTTTCATTTAAAGGGATGTGCATTGTGGTGCAGTGGATATCAACTCGGAATGACAAATCAGGGAGCCAAGTTCAAATTCCAGTTGAATTCCTTGCATTCACTTACGTACAAATATCCTTGAGAAAGGTATTGACCCGTCTCTTCCCTCCAGTTATGGGTTACATAATAATAGGACAAACTGGGTTCTATAGCCTTCACTGGCAACCAGTCTACTGCAGAAAACAATGGCAACCTACTGCAGGATAATCTGCCCAGTCAGTTATGTCTCTTTTGAGACATGATCGCCTAAAGCATGTATCACATATGGCACTTAATCCTAATTTAAATTTTAATAGTGTTTTAAAACTTTAATAAAACATTTATTTGCACCATGTAAAATATATCATTTAAAGCCACAACATTGTTATGGATACAAAATTAGTAGGTACCACCAAAATTTGAACTAAAAAATTTAAAAATGAATTTAAGATCATTGAAATGCCTCCTTTTTATTAAAATTTTGAATTCATTTTAAAGATAATAGTCTAAAGTTAATCTATATGAAAAGAAAAATTATTTCCTTATGTATATAAAGTTTTTAGACATTTTTAAAACATTCTCATGTTCATTCATTGAACCACCAGACAAAAAAATATAAACAAATTTAAAAATCTCTTAAAAGTCCAATATTTGTGCTAGAGACATGTTTCAAAGTTATTTAGTAAATTTAAAGATTAATTAACTAGATTCTTGTCAAAATAATGCTTACTTTCTGCTAAAAACATCATGAAAATATTTATTTCCACATGTAGCCTGTAATGTCATCCATCAACAACAGTATTTTCTACTGCAATCCCCAACTCTTAAAAAAACATTAAATATATAACACCCTCAGCCAACTCAATAATCAGGAAATTGGTATTGTTTTTAATTAAAAATAAGTTATTTTTAACATTATATAACTAATAGTTTAAGCATATAATTTATATGTTCTTATGAAAATCTGTAGAATAAATTTTATTTTTGACACTACATTAAAAGTGTAGTGAGATTAGAAAAAAAAATGAATATTGAAATATACCCTTTCTTTCTAAATGTGAAGGACATAATCTTTCTCTCTCTTTCTCTCTCACACACTTTTTTCCTCTCTGTGTCCTTTTGACATAATTCTCTATTTCCGGGTAGAGGAAAAACCAAACAAATGACCCAGACAACCTTATGCAAGATTTTGGTCAATAAAGGTCACAGTTGGTAGAAGGAACCAAGAAATAAGATATTCACTAATAACCATTTTTCTCACCTAAAACATTCAAAAACGTAGATGTGGTAGAAATTATAAAAAGAAGGTACACATGCTTTTCAGGCAGATGGCGCGATTCAGAGACCAAGAACAAAACTGAGATTCAGTCATGAATCAGATCCAGATGTGAACTTGAAAGAAGTAACCTATGACACTTATGAAGATGAAGAACAAACATTAATGAACTATCTGAAGCACACAAACATGTGCAAAACATAAAACAATTGTACAATGCAATCTCAAAAAACATTTTATTCCTAATTCAAACATAACACACATACGAAAGGAAACAAAAATGACAAACTCAAAACTATTATATACAATATCTGACATCAAACAGAAAAACACAACACAAACATTTATAAAAAAAAGAAAAAAAAAAGAACATTTAAATAAGATACACTGTTTTCCAAACTGTCAAGCCAAAACAAACAACACAATACCTCCAGTAGGTTTTACGTCCTTTCTCAACTAAGCAAAAAAAAAAATTTACCAAAAGCTTATTCCAAATTATGCAAACATTATTTTGCCATTATCAGAATGCAAGCAGTTGAATACTAAATCAATTTTTGATCTAAATCAGTGTTTATTAAACTTTTTTTAACTACTGCCCCCTTAGGAGACAATTTGATTTTCCATTCCCCTAATTGTAAGTTAACTGTATATTATAAATTGCAAGATATATTAAATGAACTTCAATGGTGCAATAAAAAATGTTTAATAAACCACCTTTTACTCAAAACTTTTGAGATGGATGACATTGGTGTTTCTTGACTAATTCACTCACTCTAGGATCGATGCTGCTTAGAAGTAGTCTCAAATCTCCCATTTTACAATTTGCAAGCGATTTCTTTGCTTAGTAAGACGTTGAGAAACTGCACTAAATCCATGTTCAGCCATGTAAGATGATGGAAAAGCAAGGAAGTAAAGTTTAATTGCCTTCCACAAATTTGGATATCTTTCAGGAATTTCTCTCTGCAACTAAAAATCCGTGTACGATTTTTTGAAGATAGGCTTCAATTCAAAGTCATTTTTTACAGCAATTAAGTCTTCTTGAATTACGAGATTAGTCTCACTTGCACAAATATTTTAGTAAATGGATTCAGCACCCAGTCTGGTATTTCCATATTTATAAGATCTTCATATCTTTCAGTCATGTCCTCCTGCAGAGATTTCAAATGATCACAATAACTCAAGAGATCATCATCTACTATAGAAGTATCAGTGTCATCATTTTGTAGTTTAAGACTTGGAAATTGAGACAAATTCTGACGACCAATGTTTTCTCAGAAGAAACACAGTTTGTCTACAAAAGTACAGATCTTAGATTTTACCTTAATGAGGCTTATATCATCACCTTGTAATTGCAAATTTAATTCATTGAATATACAGAATAAATCAGTTAGATATGTAACATCTGTTTTGCATGCCAAGAGATCATCACTGCATTTATTTTCCTGTAAGAATTTCATGACTGTGTCAAACAGAGAATAAAACCGTTTCAAACAGTTTTCTTTGGATAACCATGTTATTTCAGTATATAGAAGGAGATGGTCAAATTCTTTGTTATTATTGACACACAATTGACACAATATTCGAGAATTGAAAGGTTGGCTCTAAATTTTATTCACTGATTCAACAACAATGCTGAGGGAATTATGAAGACGACAGCTCAAGTTTTTGGCAACCAAATGCTGCCAATGAATTACACAATGTATTGTAAAAACATCTGGTACTGCTTTTTGTAAATAAGAAAGAAATCCCTTATGTTTTCCTGTTAATGTGGGAGCACCCTCTGTAGCACAAGCAATGATGTTTTTCATTGGTATATCGTTTCTTTAAAGAATTGTTCAACTGCCATAAAAATAGATGCACATCAAGTGTCTGTTTCTTTTTTTTTTTTTGTAATGTGAAAGGCACAAAATATTTTTCCTTTTTTTTCACTTTGAGGCTCAAATGACTAACTGTAAAAATGTGGGTGCAAAATCAAAAAAGAATAACTTACAGGTTTTTAGTTGGCAACAAATAAATGGTTTTATTCTTCTCATTTCTTGTGGCTTATTTTAGCCTTAGCTTATATAAGTCGTTTCAATTCACGGGATATTGTCCTGGAGTTAGTCTGCTAACACAACCGTTCATCTTGGCAGTACGCAGCTAACTGAAATATCACCAAAATTGTCACCACATGTCTTTGATTCTCCCGCCAATAACAGTCTGCTGGATTCAGCCAATGGGTGACACTCATTTGGTTGCTAGGCCAAAAATCTAAATATAGCCAGCATGACGTTCCCTACTTAAATTTCTGTCTCTTTCCTATTTCCTCGAAATATTTATATTCCTCTTTGGCATACTGCTATGTCTTTCAGCCAGTACATCATTTAATAATATATATGAGAGAGAGGGGGTGGTCCAATACAGTTAGAATAAGTTTGCATGCATACAAGTTTATCAGTAATATGCATGCAATAAAATATATGGATCTAAGTCTAAATAACGTTTTTGTATCTAATTAGTGGTAAATCAATTAAACCTGCTGGCAGCCTCTCGCAACATTGCTCAACTGGCAGGCCGTCTGAGTGACAGTGAGCAACACAAACAATACGTGATCAAAACAAGTACATTTTCGTTCCAGTAAGAGCTGTCTGTCCCAGTGGTCATGCACATGTATAAAATATAAAATTTCATAACTTTAAAAATATTGACCAAACTTTGTACGTGCAGCACCTGCCATTCAAGACGGTACGTCCTACTACCCCCTTGCACTTCTTCAATGCCCCCAGGGGGTGGTACAAACCACTTGGAGAAACACTGATCTAAATGAACAAGAATCTAATGCTATAGAGATAACAGCATTACCACATCCCCAGTCTTCAATAACAGAATATAAGTCAGTAACCAATAGCAGCCAATATGTGGCTGGCACTGCTTTACATCAAATAATAGACAAAAAAAACCATACCAATTGGATTCTTTTCCAAAAAATTTTCAGTCACAAATAAAATATTCCACATCTCCATGCTGCATTTTAGCTGCCTCATAAAGGGTCATAATGTAGTGCTGTTTATGGATCATAAGTTGTTGTGCAGAGCATTCCATAGTCAAACTCCAGCAAAATCTGATCAACAGCAGCAGCATCTTTCAGTGTCATGAGTATATTGTATATATCCGAGGTGAGCAGAATACAGTTGTGGACTATAGACCCACAATTGCAGTTCAGATAGATGTTTGTGACATGTCAGAAAAAGCACAAGCACAAGATGACAAAATCAAGTCATAAAAAAATTTAAAGAAATAATTGAATATATCATTTCTCCTAAAACCAGATCTGTACTATGTGATATTTCCACTATAAATCCTATACCAGCCCTTATCAATATTTATTTATTTATGTCACATGTTGGATTGAAGTCCAACCTATGATAGAAATCACTGCAAAAAAAAGCATACACATCTAGAGACATGTCACCTGAAAAAGTAGAATGAGTACTATTATTTTCAACATTGAATAAAAAAATAGTGTACCATTAGTAATAGAACATAATCATACCAAAATTTTATTTCCTCCTTAGAGAGGGTTGGGTCTGTGTAGTGAGATTAGACAAAAAATTATATAATTGAAATATATACTCTTTCTAAATGTGAAGGACATAATCTTTCTCTCTCTCTCTTTCTCACACACTCTTTTCCTCTCTACATCCTTTGACACAATTCTCTATTTCCGAGTGGAGGAAAAACCAGACAGATGACCCAGACAATCTTTTAAGTTTGGTACCTTTTCTATTCATACTATGCTGTTTTGTTATCAATTTAACTGAAGGTACCTGTCTTATGGTATATTTTTTTTTAGTCAATAAAGGCCACAGTAGGTTGAGGAACCAAGAAATACGATTCACCAATAACCATTTTTCTCGCCTAAAACATTTAAAAAACGTGTAGGCGTGGTAGAAATAAAAAAAAAAAAAGCACACGTGCTTTTCAGACAGATGGAGCGATTCAGAGACCGAGACCGTTTCAGTCAATCATGAATCAGATCCAGACGATATGGAATCGAAAGAAGTAACCTATGACACTTAAAGAACAAACATTCATTAATGAACTCTGAATCACGCGAAAAACGTATAAAACAATTATTATATAATATACAATGCAATAAGAAACATAACAGTGACACACAGGAAAAAAAAGGAGAAAACAATAAAAATGACGAACTCAAAACTAAAGAAAAACTATCCGATATCAAACAGAAAATGCAAAACAAACATTTTCTAAAAAAAAAAGAAAATTTAATATTGTATTAATGTATTTAATTCTCATTAAGTAAAAACGAGCAAGAAATAAAAGTTGGCTTTATTGTAACACAGGCCAATCTTTAATTTACTCTTTTTTCAATGCACAGTCAATAAAGTAGTAAAAGAAAAAAAATTAATTAAACTACTTAAATGCTACTTCTGAGCGTAACTGCTTTTAGCTTTTCTTTTATTTTTGTACTAATTTTTTCTTCTTAACGACGATTTTATCAACGTTAAGTTAATGTTGATATCATAAAATATTTTTACGTAAGATTTTTATAATTATTCTGATTCTAAAATTTAAACTAAAAAAGGAAGTGCTAAAAACAGAGTAACTGATAAAACGCAATATAGCTAATTCTAATTACACATGACTGTTTGTTTTGTTCATATTTTCGCTAAAAGATCAACTTTTTTTTTTAGTATTTCTATTTTCAAACTTTTACAATCAACCCTAAGAAATAAATTTTTCAAAATATTCCTGCATCGTTGAATGAAAAATTCATTCAATTTTTTAATCGACAAACTGGTTGATTTTATCAACTATTCAAAAATATTTTTCTTTAATAATAACAATATAATAACAATAACATTGAGACATAAACTCATTGCAAGAGTTTTTAATGGATACTTTTGAAAAAATCTAATATGAAAATTTAAAAAATTACATTAGTAAACATTTAAAATTTCGTATCATTGAAATAAATTAATGTACACTATTTTCCATAAATAAATGATGACATGTGGAAAAAAAGCTTTTTGTTTACACTTTTAGTTTCTGACTAATCACTAAAATTTAAAAACCATAGCTTCTCGTCGAAGGCGACTTGACTTGTGCGTGAGGATTCGATTATATAGTCAGAAAGATAACACGGGGTTTTAATAAAGATATAAATCATATAATATGGGATTTAATTTTAATAATAGCGGATTTTATGGTAGGCATTTTAATAAATGGGTTAACCGTTAAAAAAGAAATTGCCATAGCATGAAAATCAGTCATTGATGCGAAATAAGCATGCGCATTGGTTCGCGGGAAATATAACTTTTAAGTTTTAGTAAAAATTAAAATTCTGAAAACTTATTAATTACTTTGTTTAGTAATCTTATTTCCCACAATCCAATATTTCTAAATGCTTATAACACTATAATGTATTTAATGAATCTTTCTTGACACAACGCGAACTCGCCGGTGAAGTACATTTCATTTCGTTTACTTCAATCTTAGATTTTCTTTTTAAACCCTCACTCTCTCTCTCTCTAGTCTATACATACACAAAGAATCAATATTTTTTTTCGCATTCTAGCTAATCCGATAAGTCTATTCATAATTTAACATTCCTTGAGTAAACTTAAACAACATGTCTAAGCAGATCCACTTAAGAGTATGATTTTTATCTCGCTGTACCATGAACGATTTTTATTTTATGCTTATTTCTTCAATCGCAAATAGCCAGTTACAAATTAAACTGTTTAAAATTTACGTTAACAGTTAATAAGTTATTGTTTTGTTTTTTGTAATTTAAGATATCATTAAAATAAACATTTCTGTTTAAAATAAAAGCAAATACTTTTACGAGCTGTAGGAACCAAATTATAATACAACAAAAAAAATGAGAATAGAATACCACTTGACTTTAAAAAACCAGACCAGGCAATACTTTTTTCCACTACGAAACTATAAATTCAGACCCAAATCATTGTTTGTTATGATCACATATATTTTTCAAAAGAGTATTTAAAAAAAATTTTTTTAAAGTTTATTAGCTTATTTAAATTTGGGGAGACTTTTTCTTTCTTTTTTTTGCGGATTCATTTTCATTCAATCATTTGAGAAGTACTCAATCAGGACAGGATGATGCAACATATCGATACTTTTGTTAAAAATACAATAGTGGAAGATTTTAATGAAAAACGACTTTAAAAAGAAACTAATGCGAAATAAAATGTACAAACATTTGATTTAGAGTGTTTGTTATGCTACCTATTTTAAAGCAAATTGAACAAAAAAATGTAGTTATAAACTAAAAAAAAAACATATGTCTCGTGGATGACACACGTGTTTACTGCTCGGTTCATTTACGTTAAGATATCTTTTTTTAGTCGGTTATAAATATAACCATTGAAATTGTACACTGTAGTATGACAAAAATATATGAAGAACAAACCTAGAAGTAAAAAACATGTTTCTGTTTGTGCAGTAACTTAATCCAACGAAGTTCAAATTGAAGTTAAATTGAACAACTTTGCACATGCGTAGTGCTACTTGATTTGGTATCGGTGTAACACAAATTTTATCACCTGCAAAGATAAAGGATAGTATCAAATCTAGTTACTAAGTCAAAAATGTTTGCTACCTTTTTTGATGTGTTTCTTGCAAATATAATTTCAATTAGTTATACAAATAAGAACTGGTACGTAAATACCTAACGACGTAATAGCTGTAAATTAAATAAACATGATTTCTACCTTTCAAAGCACTTTCTTGCCTAGAAAAAATTACAATTTAAAAACGAACTGCAGCAACAAAGAACAATTAAAGAGCTTTTAAACTAAGTAAACTTAAACTCTTATTTTTCATTTTTTAACTTTCAAAGTAATGGTTACATAAATTTTATTTTTTACATCAAGTAATTTACAGAATAGGACTGGCGTGTACTGTAAAATGTATATTGGTAAATGGCAAAAAAAACAAAATATGCAAACCAAGCAAAAACTAAAACATTTGTAAGAAATATTTTCATGAAAAAAAAAAAACAAATATTGTAATTAATATTTAAAACTGAAACTTTAAAGTTTTAAAAGAAAATAAGGAAGGATGTAAAAAAAGAAAAAGAAAAACTAGTCAAGTGAATGTAAAAAGAAAAACTAAAAAAGTACGCTTTTTTTTGTTATTTGTTTAGGTGGTGGCAAAAGAAAAGAAATAGGTCATAATTTTTTTTATTGTAAGAAAAGAAGTGATATTTTTATTTTAATAACAAATTATTTATTTAATTTAAATGTAAACGAGTCATAATCAATTTAATGAAGTAATATTTTAAAGATTAATTTGAATTGCAGTTACGTTATCAACAATTAGCTGTTTCTTTTTTTTTTAACTTTCACTATACTTGGGAAAACAACATAAACTACAATCTACATTTGCGTATTTCCCAGTTATTATTGTTATCATTTATTAGTAACTGCTTCTATTACTATTATTATAAACAATAATAAATAATTTATTTAATGTACTTGTTTAGCTCTTTGGCATTGTTTGTGCCATTTTTAAATGTTTTAAATTGAGTTGAGAAGAATTTTCCGTGTGTTCGTAAGCAAAACCCGAAAGTAGCCGAAGTTTTCCGAATTATTGCTCCCTTACCGCCATCTATTACAATCAAAACATTCTACGAGCGCTAAAAAGGAAATAATGTAATATTTGTTAATAATTTGCAGTTACCAACATCTTGATGCATAAACAATGACAGAAATAACGGTAGAATAATAATACCAACTTTATTGCTGTTGTTTCAGTTTCATCTAAAATTTGGAGCCTTCTATTTTGTTATGGCGTAAAAAACGTAACCCTAAAAGAAAGTTATCTTGTTTTTTTTTTCTGGATACAATGAAAAAAAAAATATTGAAAAAAAAATTTAAAATATTATGAAATGTGGCCGTGTAACTGATGGCGAATCCAAATGCACTGAAAGTAAATTTAAGGAAATAACTTCAGGGTTTTTTTGTTTTTTTTGCTTGTTTGTTTTATTTTTCAGTCTCAAAATAAGTAAAAAAATACTTTTAAAAACACTTCAAGAACTGGATAATGTCAAGATTTCTGGGAAATCTCTCTATATTCGTATCCTTCTGTTTCTTGTCTATAACAGGTTAGTTCTTTGACTTATCTTTCTTTTTTTTAATAAAAAGAAAACTTTTCACGTTTTCAGTACTCTAAAAATTCACTTAGCTATAATATTTTTTTTAAAATCCTTACCTTAAACATTTGTATTTTTAATTTTAATCTTTACGTTTTATGCTTGCTTTTTTTAGTTTAACTTTTTAGTTTGTCACATATTTCTTTCTCGATAAGACTTTTTTTTAAAAACTGATCTCATCGCTTTCTTGCTGTTTTACACCGAAATGTTAAAATCGATGACTTTGTTCTAAATTGTTTGCGTTAACTTAAATTTCAAATACGATTAAGAAGATGCATGACTGAAAAGATGCATTTCCGAAAAATGGATGTTTTTAAATTAAAAATTGAAAATGAAACTGAAAGTCAATAAATATCACTCCTCAAAACCAGATTCATTCTTAAATATATTTTAATTATTTTTTTTGTTTTTTGTTTGTTCAAACTTGATTGTTTTTAGGAGTTTGTAAAAAAAAAAAAAATCACACAAAATGGTATTCGCAATGACTGAATCTCTCCAGAATTTTTTTTTATTTATGCTTGAAAAACTTTTCCCTTGGGAACTTTTATAAAAATAATTAACTACTTTTTCAATAGATTAGCTCCGAAGAGTTTTTTTTTTTTTTTTTTTTAATGACAACTTCGGTATTTACTATTGTTGACAAAAATGAAATTTCAATTTTTAATTTTCAGAAATGTTACAAAAAAATTTATCACTTTCAAATTAAAATAAATGAAACATTAAAAATGTTTCTTTAAAAAAAATATGTAGCAAGTCCAACATTTTTTGACATTAGAATTGACAAATAAAATTTAAAAAGATTGACTAAAAATGATTGATTGTTGGTTTCTATGGCATTAGTAGGGCACCTCGGACAGTGACTAAGTGATGGTTAGCAAGCTTGTCTCGGTAGAACCAGTTACAACTGAACTGAGTAGTGAGTTCGATCCTCACCTTTTTGTCCCATACTTTCGGCTTTGTGCCACATTTAAGCGACGCTTAGTAAATCACCTAGCATGAGTATGACTTGCTTGAGTCAACTTGATTCATGTTTTCGATGTTACCATTTGTTTTACTTAACTTAAATTTTACATTTGAGAGGGAGTATGACAAACTCGCTAGTTTGTTTGCTTCTATTTACTTTTTCATTTCATTCGTACCTTATTTATGTACAATACAGTTTTAAAGGAATTTTACGAGGTCGTAGAAAAACGAAAAAAGAAAAGCAGCCTTTATGATTTTAAGTTGTGAAGTTATTCAACAAAACAAAGTACTTGTGAACTTGTCTAATCTTCCTGTGTTGTTATTTTTTGGTTTATTCAAGAAAAATTTTAACAAATTTATTTCAAAAAATAATTTATTTCTTTTTTAGTTTAAAAAGTAAATAAACTATTTTAAAGTATGATTGTTAGCTAAAAAATTTACTTTAACTATCGCCTAAAAAATTCATGAGATATTTAGAATTAATATTTATTGATTCTTATTTTTTTTAACTATTTTTTTATTTTTAACAAATAAAATTTACTTTAATTTTGTATGTTATATTTTAACTCAGAAAAAATGAAAATGCATCCTTGATGCTTGCCAGTAAATCTGTTTTTTTTGTTTTTGTTTTTTTGTTTTTAGAGAAAAAAGAAACTTCTTTACACAGTGACCACTACGGTACACTCTAAGTGACTATAGTTCTTACACCTACGCTAAAGTCTGTTAAATATTTTTTCTTGGCTCGATCAATCTTCTCTTCCTATATTTATCTCCAAGTGAAAATAGTTAAACTTATGATGAATCACAAAAAAGAAACTCGCCTCAGGGTAAAAACAGTGAGCCTCCTCCACGGACAAGTGCACACTTCTCAAAAATGGAAAGTTCTTCCAGAATTTGTCATTATCATCCAATTACAAATACATCAGGTCTAGGAAAGATATGTGAAGAATCTCAAAATTTTCAGAAGAGTGGAGGTTACAGATCTCCTGACGTACCTTGGAAGCCTTGCCTCTCCACAAGGAGAACAAGTGCCTTACTAACCCGAATAGAAGGGCAGACAGAAGTGGAAGTACAGAGAGTTGCTAAAGGAAAATTAGGTAGATGTGCAAAGCACATATTTTTTTCTCTTCTCTTTAAGGAAATATTCTGCTATGATCATAGATGAACTGTGGCCTCAGCTTTCTCCAGTTCATTTCTGAAAGAAAATTGGAACCAAACCAGACACCAAGTACCTTGACTAGCTGTCCATCCAAAAGAAAAGTCCAGGAAGAGAAACTTCTTTCCACACACCCAACCACAAGCCAACTGAATAATCATGGTTGATCTTGGTCTCTGTCTCTGTCTTGTGTCCTCTGATTTCTTTGCTGACGTCATCAATCAAGGATCTGCTCAATACAAGAACCAAAATGTCATCAGCATAGGTGAAGTAACTGGCCAAGATAGTAGCACCAGGTAGGGAAATTCTACGTAAGACCAGATTATTCTTTAATTTGTAAAGAAAAGGCTCCAACCCAAGAATGTACACAAAGGCAAAACTGGACAACCTTGACGAATGGAGTGAGACAATACAAAAGGCTCTGATCTTACTCCATTCACTTCTACCAGTGTGCTAAGGGATACATACAGAAGTCAGATCAAGGTGTGAAAATATGGCTCAAAACCAGCAGCAGAAAGGACATCCTCCAGAAATCAATAGTCAATCCTATCAAATGCCTTGGACTGATATAAATTGATCAACGCAGCTTCATTGTTGACTTGTTTGATGATCAGATGTATCAAATAAAGGTTATTCTAAATAGTCCTGCTATTCACAGCACGAGTCTGCTTGAAGCCAATCAGACTAGAGAGGGCAGCCTGTAAATGGCCAGCTAAGATCTTGGCTAAAATCTTCAACTCTGTCTTTAACATTGTCAAAGTCTGATAATTACCTATTCCATTCTTGTTCTTGCAAAGCAACTTGATCATACCGATGGTGAAGCGTTGAGTTATAGACCCCAGCTTCATCCAATTGTTATAAATCAGTGCAATGGAAATGGATAGAACTGAATGACTGCCTCAAGTAGAGTTCATAAGGAAGAGCAACTAATTCTGGAGTTTTGTCCTGGACAGCCAATTTCAATGCTTTTCAGATCTCAGACTGATGTGACTCTCACACTCGGCCGCTTCAGCTGCCTTGAAGCAGGAAAAGTCTGCCAGATAGGCGTCAAACTGAGCGAGGCTCAGACCAAGCTCCCTGATAAACAGATCCTGAAAGTAGTCTCAAAAAGCCTTACATTTGCCCACATTTGTAGACACAGTCCACTTGTCTGGCACTGAGATGCTCGTAATATATTGATTGGCTTCATTTCAAACCTCCTCTCCACGCAATGTTTGATGCCTCTGTATTTGTATGTATGGGATAAGGTTCTTTTCTTTCTTTCTTTTTTTCCCTCCTTTTCTTCTTCTTGTTTTTCTCTTCAACGTGCTAATGATCTTTCCCCTTCAACAACTGAGAGCACAATTCCCAAATGTCAAATTGAGGCTCCATTTATCTGTCTTGGGCCGACCACGATTTACATACATGTGTGCCTCCTTTTCAGTTCTCCTGCGCACACACACAGTCATTCTAGGCTTCGCCGCCATGTTGCTTACCTTGTCTAGCACCTGTTCTGCACTTACAAAAAAATGCAGGTAACCTTAAGCCTCTTGCTTCATCTAGGACTGTGTTCACCACAGCCTCTGAAGACATTCTTTTTAATCTAGCCCAAAGTTTGATACTTCTTGATAAGCAAGGAGGCCAGCTTTGCCCTAGCTAAGCGTACTTCCCTACTATCAGAGGATTTAACTGCCCAATCAATTTTCTTTTCACATGCTGTTTGCACTGCTGATCTATCTAGATTGAGTCAGTGACTATAATCAGCAGTTTAGATTTTAATGAATCCCACCACTTATACTCAACCACCCCCCCATCAATTCCCACTAGCATTAGTAGCAACTGGTCCTGAAAATCTTGTTTACTAAATAATAATGCATAAATAATTTTCTCAGCATAGCTTAGATGTGGAACAAGGCCAAAAGTATTGAACACCCATTGAGTTTTGAACTCCCTATTCTGTTGTAATTGATCTAGCGAGATAAACTTGCTAACCATCACACCACATTGAACTGCTCAAAGATTTACTAGTTGAGGCACAAGTCCAAATGCATGGAGCAGTAAGGATCAAACTTACTACTCAGTTGCAGTTGATCTAGCAAGACAAGCTTGCTGATCATTAAACTATGCTGAAGTACTCATTTTCTAAGCATAGGTTAGATGTAGCACTAGACTTTAAGTGTGGATTAAACTCACTATTCAGTCATAGTTAATCTAACTGGACAAGCTTGCTAACCATTGCACTACATCGAAATGCTAAAGACAATTCGCTTGTGCAGAGAGTTCAATCCTTAAAGCTTAAAGTACTATTTGACTCTACCTACTGTGACCATGCATCAACAAAGCTAATGTTTTTTAGTAGATAACTATGAAGAAAGCTTAGAATGCTTTTAAAATACTATTTTTCATTATATAAAAAATACAAACAAAAACTTAACTATTGTTTTTATTTTCAAGACATAATTATATTGTTGTAAGTGGGCAAATAGGATACAAAATAAAGTCCTCATTTTTCAGTATCTTATGTTACTTGTTATATAACATACCATGGTAAACTATAGGTGAAAAATGCAATAGGTTTCTTTTTTTTTTTTATCACATTTTTATTTAAACTCAATTTATTTTATAGATATTTCTTTTCACTTTTTATTTTATAGCTGGTCATCCAGAAGAGGAGAATGATGATGCAAAAGAAAAATTGTTACTTACTGTTGTGAGAATAGAACAAGAGTATGCTCATCTCAGTTGGTTCTCAAATGTGCCTTCTCGACCAGGACTTGTTAAGTGTGAAGTTGTGTGCAGGCCAGAAAATGAAGAAAGTCGAGCCACTGAAATTAAAAGCAGTTTGCCCTCTAACTGGACTTTACTTGAACTCCCTGAACTTCATAACAACACTAAATATTCAGTATTTATTGTTTGTTCTCTGGATACAGAGGTATACAGATCAAATGTTGTTCATTTTGTTACAGGTAAGTTACTTGTTAAGTTGTTAGTCTGTAAAATCTATCTCTTAAATCAACAACAACAATGGTTTATAATAGTTATCTCCTTGGTTAAACACAAAAGTCTCATAATATTAGTTATACTTAAGTTTGAATATGGAAATTTATCAAACATGAACCACTATTTAATAAAACATTTCTGAATTTGAGAATATGCTGAACTTATCTCCAAAAATGTATTGCTTTATGCAGGATTGTAGGGCCCAACTTAGAAAAAGTAATAAACCATAAATTAGTCATGAAAATTATAGTTTTTGTTTACATTTTAATTCATTAAATTTAAACAGTTGCAATTGTGGAAAAATCTTTTTTACATTTTAAAACTATGAGAAATAAAAAATTTTTTTAAATCTATTTTACAAATAAAATATTCAGGAAATGTGTATATATTCATTAGTGTTCAACTTCACTTTTCTTTCCTTTTTTTTTTAAGTCAATATTCTCTGTTTAGTGAAAAGAAACAATGGTTGACAAATTTCTTTTTAAATCAGGCTGTCCATAGCCAGGAACAATAAGCCAATCAAATCTGATGATTATTTTTATATAGTCCTCTATACAATTATGTTTTTTTTTTTTTGTTTTTCTTATACTAACAATGGGTTTGCTAAAAAAAATAATTGTACAAAATATCTGCATGACCATTTGTTATAAGTTTTCAGTCTAAATGGATTTATCCTTAAATGTTCACAAATTAGTTGAAATGCTATAGATTATTCAGCTTTTGACTGACATTGATAGTTTTATAAGAAATAGTCATTTTTTTTCTTTTTTTAGATATATTTTTATATGGAAAGCTTTTTTAGATGCAAATTGTCAGAATAAATCTTAATTTAGATAAAATTAGAAACAAATATCACTAGATATATTGACATATATCAAAATTTTTTTTTATTCCAAGCTATGATCTATATAGCAAAGAAAGAAAAGTAGCACTTAACTAAAGCTGCCATAGGCCTATAACATATTAAATATGGTAATGGGATAATTAATATACAAATGATGGTAAAATTAACTTTTTTCTTTTTTTTTAATTTTAAGGTAACTAAATTTCTTTCAGAAAATAATATTTTCTATACATAAGATTTAGATTAAATCAACCAGGAAAAATTGGAATCCAGTGATTAATTTTGTGTGTATATTTAGGATAGTTTTAAAGTTAAAATGTAACTAATGACAATATCACAAAATTACTTTTTTGCATTCCACTCGCCGTTTAGTAACATCATATCTCCAGTTCTACTCTTCTAATAGAAATGTTTGTTATTATTCACACATTAATGTAGCATTTAAGAGGAAAACATTTAACTCTTGGCTGTGAATTTTTTTACTCTTGTGGTTGAGCTTCATTTATCTAATATGAAGGACTAAGCTAACATGTAGGTTTCAATTTAGTATTCTATTTGAGTTCATATTATTTTTAAGATGATTTTTATGAACAAAAACTTTGTTAATGTATTTAATTGTAAAATTTGTGATATACAAATAAAAGTCTAAAGCAGACAGTGATCATTGAAGGTAAATTTCTGAAATATTTTTTGTGCTACATATAACACACAAGTGCAGATACTTTTTTCTTAACCAGCTGGTTGTAATATAAATGAATGGTTATCATCAATAGATTTTGTCAGTTTCATTTGTCTGTAAAATGTTCCAGTGCTCATTTTGATTGTTATGCTACATGATATATAGGATAATTTTTTCATTGATGAATGTGAAAACCAGTCTGTTTGCCTGTTCAAATCAGTTGCTGTCATCAAGGAGATTGATTCTTCATGTTTGAAGAGACTTCAGATTATGAATAGATGCAAATACTGTTGTTGGTAATGAACTTCTCTATTCAGCTTTTAAACTTTAGCTGAATTTTTTTTAAATATAGAAATTTCATGTTTGCAGCATACGTTGTTGTTTTGGAGTTGGGATTCAAAGAAATTTTTAATGACAATCACTTAGAAATAATTTTTTTAAATTTTTAAATTAGTATTGGTGTTTTTTTTTATTCACATTTTACACAGGGATATATATATAAAATAAATAACAAAATTGTTTTAAAAATTTATATTTGTTTTGTGAATTCAGCAGAAATCAATTTTTTCTCTCAGTCTCAGTAAATTATATGTGAATTTTATGATAGGTTTAGTTGTATAAATAAATTTCAGAACTTTGAAATATAAATGAGAAAGAAATTAATTTAAGTAAGCAAGGAGACATTCTTTCCATTTTTTCGATCATACACATTAAAATACATATATTGCAAACTATGTATTAAAAGGTATCTATTAAATCAAATTTTTTATGTTTTGAAATTTAAGTGTTAACTTTTAATTTGTAAAACTATGATAAATTTGATAATACATTTATTACCTTCATTAAACTAGCAATTAGATAATAGTTCTGTCTTTCTGCTAATCATGTAGAATTTTAAGGATTTCCATTATTTAGAAAGTTCCACAAAATGTAAAAAAAATATGATCATGTCTGTGTATGTGATAATCATCAAATTATAGTCCACACTGATTTAACTATACAGAATGGGTTTTATATTTTTGTTGCTGTCATACTCTGAATATCAGATGTAAAGAGGATGTACAAAATAATTTTTTTATAAATTGAGGGACATTTTTATAATTTGGTATAATTGGAATATATTTCTAAGACCTTTTTCTTTTCTTCTAAGGATAAATGATTTACTTACTTTAAATACTTTCAACTTAATACTCTGTCATTTTAGAGTCACTGAATGATGAAAATTATAAAAATCACTTTTCAGCAATTTCATTACAGTGAAAACATGAAATGTTTTTTAACTTTACAAAACTATGCCAGGAAGCAGTACTTACATTTTAACATGTTCATCTATGATTGTCTACTTTTAATTTTCTAATTTAATTTTTAATAAAAATATATTTACTAAGCAAAACTGTTTCAAAAAACAAAATGAGATATAAAAAAAGAGTAACATTATTTTATCCATATATGATTTAGTACAGCTGTTGTTGTAGGCTGTGTTTAGATTGTAAACAATGACACTGAAGCTTTTTTTCAAAGTAATTCCATAAAAACATTCTCCCCTGCAACTTCTGTCAAAACATAAGTCTCAACTTTTATTCTTAAAAAAGTTTTTAAAATAATTGACAATAATAATTTTTTTACATTTCACTAATGGTTGAATATTTCTTTTTGATTGCATACAAAATTAAAAAGTATTTTGAGAATACACATTAGAGAAATTTGGTTAACTATTTTTCTGTATTGAACGTTATCTTTAGTTTAGATATGTTTGAAGAACTCTGATCATTAGTAACATACTTTTTATTTTTTTGTTTTTTTAAACGATTTTGTTTTAATTTTACCTTTTATTGATCAGTTGAACATTAGTAGATTCTGTTATTTTTAAAACTATTTAAAATGAAATGAATTTCCTTGAGAGTAATAACTGTAATTTTTTGGAGGTTAACAAAAAAACATTTTTAACTTTAAGATTTAAGCAGACTTGTGATATCAACTAACATAATATTACTTTCTCATTTAAAATGGTAGAAGTACATATATGTCTATAAAATAAAGAAATTAAAAATTCATTGCTTTTTATTCTATTTGTCATGTTCATATTTTTAAACATTAAAAAATTCATTAGCTTTTAGAAAACCTTTTTCCAATATTCTTAACAAATTTTGTTTATTTTGATTATCACTATCAGAAGTAATAAGGATAAATACAATAACATTAAATTGCATACATTTTTTTTAACTAATAATATATCATTAGGTTGTTAAAATGAAATTGTTAATTGAAAAAATAAATAAACTGGAAAAATAATTAATGGAAAAAAATTTACTTGACCAAAATGTTCCAACTTAGCAAGAAGTTTTAATTTCATTTGTGAAAGAATCAATTCTAAGAACTAAAATTCATTGAAGGCTTAAATTTAATCCTGATTAAAAGAATTCATACCTTTAAACAATTGGTCACAGTGATCAAAATGATAATTTGTAAAGTGGAGGTTTAGAGTGCAGTAAAGTTAACATTTTGTACTTGAACTCAAATGGGAAATTATAAGTTAAAAGTAGAGACCTCCATAAAAATAGGAATACCTAAAGTTTAAAAAAAATTTTTTTAAATGAAAAATCTTTCTCGAAGCTTTTATTTTAGTTTTAATTTCCAGCTAATAGATTAATATTTTTAATAATCAAAATACTTTGCTATATTTCAAAAACTAATTCGAATTAACTGGAAGGGGATTTTTTTTCTAAAATAGCTGATTAGTGCCCTGTTTTAGTTGTATTTCATTGCAATATAATCAATGTAATTCTCTGTATTAAAAAAATCTTCCAAAAATAAAATATACTTTTCTGAAACTTTATTTGAGGAATATTAGCTGATTTAAAGTATTGTTAATCTGATTTGACAGTTCTGTTGTTCTATGGAGATTTTATCTGTAAAACATAACTGAAGAAAATGATGCATGTGCCCTTTTTTATATAATTTTTAAGTACTCAGTAATCTTAAAAAATTAGGAAAATATTCTCTGTAATCTATTTTTTTGTTTTTTTAATTGTAGAAATGTAGACTTTAAATTTACTATGGTTATTGTTATTATTTTCTGATAATGTTGTCTATGGTTGCCTGTACTTACAAAAATTGGCACATTTATACACATACAAAAAATTCAAATTTTTAAAAAAAGATATCTTATTTATAAAAGCAATTAAAATCTTTCCTAATTAAATAATGTAGTTTTATTGCATATTTTATTTTATGATTCAAAGCAGGTTTTCAGTAAATGTTGATTCTGTTTGACAAAAAGAAATGAATGATTTAAATTTTTAAAGAGTTCTGCTCAAGAAGCTGAGATTTTAATTTTCTCAAAATTTCATGAAATTAAGTAAGTGGGAATAATGGATGTAAAAATTTTTTTTTTTATAAAAAAATATATATTTTTATGAAGATTATCAAAAAAAAGTTCAAAAATAACTTAACTCATTTTCATCATGTTGGGCTCTTTTTTAAAAAATATTTTGGAGGTATCTAGTTAAGTCTTTCTAGCTGTGACTAAAAAATGTAATAAAAATAAATAAATTTCTGATTAATCAACATTAAGATATTCATTAAAAATTGTAACATTTGATAAACAGTAAAAATGTCAAGCTGAAAAGAAAAAATGTGCAATATCACACTTAAAACTCTAATCCTTGAAATGACTATTTTGTTTTTCTTAACAGGCAGACCCTTAACAACACAATTGAATAAAAAAGTATTCAAAGAAAGCCATCACCATAAAAATTTTCCAGTGCCAGAAGCTATTCATGAAAGTCAAGTTACTGATGTTGTGCTTGGAGTTTTGTCAGGAGTGTTTGGTGCAGTCATAACTTTCGTCAGTGCCTTTTACTTGTGGAAAAAATACCAACGAAGACAAAGAGTTCTCAGATTTTACAGGTAAAAATTTTTTACAAGAATTTTTGTTTTTACTATATATATATATATATATATATATATATATATATAGTGATGTGAATTAGTAAATATACATATGAGGGTGCACATATGTATATTATTATCATTCAGGTGTTAATCAAACAGTGCTCAATGTATGAACAGAGCTGTATTATATATATATATATACATGTTGTCTTACATCTATGGCATGACTCAAAGTTTCATGCGTTATGCAATCATCAGGTGCATATTTCAAACTACCAGTTTAATAAGTTTGAATTTAAGTTTACTCAGTAATGAACTGAAATTCAAATTTTGTTGTTTTTATGGATATTAAAATTTTATTCCATCCATACCAACTCTATACTTTGGTTTATATATATATATATATATGCACAGAGGGAGGGAAATAGGTAAGTGAAGGACAAAATGGAAAAAAAACAGACATAAATTTACTCTAGTGGACTCTGAAATTAGTGCACTGTCAGTACATTTTTGTCTTACTAAATTATTTCCACTTTTAGTCAAAATTGCATTAAGTCAAAATTGTAGTCAGATTTATTAAGATGATTGACTAATTTATTCCATTTTATTGTTTTGTAAAAGTCTCTGTTTATATTCATATAATTTTTTTTTATCTAAATTCTTAAATGTTTCCTCTGTTTTTGGAGATAATTTCTTGCAATCTGTTTTGTAAATTCCTGCTTCAGGTTTAACATTGTTGTTATTTTTCTGTCTGTATTGATTAAATCTCTTGTTTTTGAAGTAGATGCAACTAATTTGTTATTGAGTCTAGATAAATACTTTGATCCCAAATATGTTTGGGATCAATCAAAGATACTTTTAAGACCGTATGGTTTAAATCATTAGTCTACATTTAAACTAGAGAACTTAAAAATTGTACAAAATTAGCTAGCCAGATGGGGAAATTGAAATTAAAATATGGAAAAGACCCAGACATAACGGAGTATAGTGAAAACAACTAAACCTTACAACAGTGGCAAAATACGTAGACTGTGCCAGGAAGAAAAGTTAGCTGTTATGTTATTCCCAAACAAAAATGAATTATTGACTGAAAGAACAGATATTATGACTGTTATCACCATATTATAAAATACCTATTAGGATCATACAACCATGGATGAAAACGTTATAATTTCCTCTAATTTTGAAAATTGCACATTCAAAACATCTCCGTTACGTAAGCATTCTTAAAAAAACAAAAACAAACAAAAAAAACCAGTAAAATCAGTTATTGCAAATCACCTGAAAACCCCACATGGTAGAAACCTAGGTCACATAATAACTCGTTTACAAATGAAATATATATATATATATATAAACAACGTTTAAGTAATATATATATGCATAAACAATGTTTATATATATATATATATATATATATATATATATATATATATATATATTAGTCATCCACATACAAGCCTATTTCGCTGTATCACAGCTTATCAGTGTGGCTAGACACATCCACTTGCTTCTGTCCGGGATCGAAACTTGACAGATTTAGTGTCAGTTGGAGTTACTACCACCTATACACAAAGTTTAAGTAATATATAAGAGGAAAAAGGTTAAATTTGGCTACTCATTAGTGTGGGTGCGTAGACACAACAGAAAATAAGGTTATTTTCTATTAAAAAAATGAAGAAACAGATCTGATCTTATATTCGGATGGAGCAGGTACATGAAGTAAAAGAAAACTGACAACAACAGAAAATAATGTTAGAAAAAGGTTTGTGAAAAGATTGTTAAATAAACTGAAATTTCAAGGAAGAAAGACATGTTTCTAGTCAAATATATAGTTGAAATGAAAAATGTTGACAATCTCAAAGAAAAGGAATATTTGCAAGAACTGAACTTTTGAAATAGTAATATTTTGTGATAGATGTAAATAGGGTTGCCATTTGTCTCACATTTGAAACATTACATGTAAAGTTTTACCTTTTTTTAAAATTGTATTTAAATAACACAGACAACTAGAATATGTGAAAAATCTTGCCTGCTTGCATCTTTCTTTTTTACATAATGTCTATTATTTAAAATTATCAACTGATATAATTCAGATTCAAGGGTCCATTGTTGGGAACCAATCTCTAAGGAATCCACTGACCCAGTAGTTTGGAATCCAACCATGAGGTTTGTGGTCTCCTGCTTCTAGCTCACTGCACCTATCTCAGCCTCTTTTGTGTGCTGTACCATAACCTCATAAATAATAATGTTTACAAAGAGTAGTAGCAATATCTGTACTACATTTTGGTTCATGTGTGCTGTTCAGAAATTCTGTAAATGTTTGGGTAGCATCTAATGTTTGAATACATGACTAATTTGGCATAAGCTGCTTAATTTAATTGCTGACTGAAACATCCTAAATTTTAAAAAAAAATTATTTTGCTTTATGGCAAAAGGTTATTTAATGCTGAATTCTGTTATTTTCATAATAAATTTGGCATCATTTAGGTTTAATTCAAACAATAAATAGGTTTGACATATCTCTGGTTTACACCAGTCAAAAGGATAAGCATAGTTCTGGTTCTCATGAGGTTCAAAGAGGTAAATATAGGTATAATAAACAGGTGACTCCTTCTTGGTGGGGTACCCCTTAGCATGGAGATGCAGTCAGCATATTCTTTGCTCTGACCAATGGGACGTTAAAAAAAAATTATGATCAGCTTCAATTCCCAAAAAATAAAAGGATGATAAAACCATCTTCTGTGCTGTTCAAATTTGTGCATGTAAGATTTTTTATCTATTTGAATTTGAATACATTTTCTTTTAATTTTTTTTTTTTTTTTCAGGGAAGCAACTGAAATAGAAACCAACCCATTTGGTGTTATTCAAGTTTATTTTGATGATGTAACAACAAATTCAAATATTGGAGCTGATTAAAATAAATGTGAGAATGGTAAAAAAAAAAAAACATCTTTTGAGATTTGAATTTCTTTATAAGAATCTCTTACAAATGATCATCTTATTCTTTGATTATTGTAAAGGTTCCTCGGATTTTTGTGAAACCATTATTCTACCTCAAGATTCTGTGGTACCTTGTGACTGTTATCTTATTTAAACAGTTAATTTTTTTTCTAATTTTATTAAACTCTTTGCCAAATATGTCTATAAATATGACTGACAACCTAAAATGGTAATAAAAATGGAAAAGACATTTTGCTTTGAGAGGACCATTGTTTCAATTTAAAAAATAAAAAAAATTGAATATGAGATTATTTTTTATTGCTATGAAAAGTTTATATCCTTTCAATTTATGATTGTATCTTTTTATTCATTGTGGCTTGTTAAAAAAATGATACTTATAAAATAAAAAATAAAACAATATTTACGGTGTTTCTCTAGAATTTTTCATTTTAATTTTTTTTCAAATCTTAATAAAGTTAAATACAATGGAATGCTAGCCATCTAAATGAGAAGGGCAGGTAGTATTTTATTTGAGTAATTGATTGTTCAGATGAGTGACCTGATTATAAAAATGAAGACATACTGAACAAATAAAAAAGCATGTTTAATGGGTTTACTTTCATTCAATTGATAAAATTAATAAAAACAGGGTATTACTTTAAAATTTGTGATATTTTACAAGTAAATTTATAAGTCATTTAGCAAAAATGTGAAACTGAAAATTTAAGGAATTATGACATAATTATAAAAGAAAATAGGTTTACATATGTTCACAGGAATTATAGCGTTCATTGCAAACATTAAGTTATATAAATAAAATTGTCTCATCGATCTCAACCTTTATAAAATTTCCTATTTCTGGTTATTTGCAATTCATAATGATTTCAGTGGTCACCCTTTGATCAGAATGAGTGTCCTAGTCATTGTCTTTGTTACACACACACACAAACCATTGTATCAGGTTGTTACAAAAATAATAGCCAATTTCAGAAACATAATTTTATTCTTGAAAATTAAAATGTAGAAATGTTGAAATTAGTAAGAATACGAGCCTTGAGCATCTATGCACCTCTGCCATCAATCAACTAAATTATTTATTCTTTGTTGATAAAAAATTATTGGCTGTGATGCAACGAAATCTTTGAAAGCTGATTCCACCTCTGGTTTAAAAATGCACTTAAATGCTTTAAAAATGGTAATCAGTGGGTGAAATATCAAGAGAATATAGAGGATGTGGTAAACTCTCAGATCCTAATGTCATTCTTGCAACATGTGGCTACACATTATCATGGATCAGAACTGGACTATATCAATTCACCAATCCAGGTCTCATTTTTGCAGGTGTGCATGCATTTCAGCAAGTTGATTGCAGTAAATCTCTGCATTAATGCTCTGATTGGCTTGCAGAAAGCTGTAGTCGATAACACCAATTGCAGACCACCAGTCAATCTTTTGCTTTGGGAAATGTTTGAGGGGCTCATCACAATCAAGCCCTTGACCTGATTATTTATGGTTATCATAAAGGATCCACTTTTCATCACAAATGACTATTTGGTCAAGAAAGGAATCTATCTATCTCTCTCTCTCTCTCTCTCTCTCTATATATATATATACTTAGTTTCCAATCTAGTAGCAATTGTTCTAATGAACTCTCTTTGGTATTGACCACATGAATTTAAGCATACTCTTAGTTTGGCAACTAAGTCTCATCATTTTACTGTTGAAATAGCTAGATGCATTAATAGTTTCTTTTCTTGCACTTCTCTCCTATAAATTCTCTGATTTTTTGATTCCCTGCCACCTGCAATCTAGAAAATTTTAAATGCAACATCAGTCACCATCTTCTATCTTCCTAAATCCTGTTCACTTATTGCTTTTTCTCTTCAATGAAGTCTTCTCATTCTTTTTCACTCTCAGTAATCCCTTACATCTTAATAGTATTACTGCCTTGCTTGGAGTGAAAAACTTTTTTTAAAAATATATCCGAACACAACTGAATGTTCATCTGCAATTCTCACTATAATCTATTGAGAAGTTTTGGGTCATGTACTGACAAGGAATGAGTTTATGTTGAAAAATAAATGTACAAAATAAAGCTTCTTTTCATCCTTAAATTACAGATTTATTGATATACCTATGTTTTGTTTTTGTTTTTATCATTTCACCTCAAGCTAATAAAGCTACTAAAATACAATAGATTATTGAGTGTTGGAGAATATAAGAAAAAAACACTATCAAGAGGAGCGAACAATAAAAAGACAGGAATTAAAAAGACAAGATAATGATTGACATTACATTTAAATTTTTGAAAAGTTGACTGGGAAGCCAGAAGAGAATTCCACAAACAAGAAGTGCAATGGAGCAAACTATTAGCCTAGAACTTACAGTTACATCTAGCCATTTCTGTAAAATGAGACCTTTCCACTAATTTAACACTATGCTTAAATTTATAGTCTAGGAATCACTGAGGAAAGTTCATCAGAACAATTACTATGAAATTATTTATAGAAAAGGCACAAGGAATCTACATTACAGCAGTGGGAAAGTGACCAAGGCTGAGATACCAAGTCAAGACTGATGATATTGCAGATTCTATCAAGAATCTCTAAATATATAGCAGTAACACCAGACCAGATGTGGCAACAATATTTAAAGTAAAGATGGATAGTAGACATAATATATAAGACAGATTCTGACAATGTTGGTTGGTTGGTTGGTTGGTTGGTCATTTACTGCCAACTAAATTTTATTTATTTATTGCTGGTAATACCTTTTTCTTTCAACAATTTATTGTTGTTTTTATATGTTTTGTAATACTTTTTTCTTTTCAAGTATCAGGATTCATTGGGATTTGTTTTTAAGGGCAGGGTCCCCAAGTCCTACCCTTGTTATTTAACCCATAACTGGAGGGAAGGGATGGATTAATACCTTTTCCAAGGGTACCAGTGATTAAGTGAATGCAGGGTATTCAACTGGAATTCAAACTCGGCTCAGTGATTTCTCTTTCCGAGCCAATATCCACTGCACCACAATGCACATCCGTCACTAAACACTTACAGCACCTGGTATTCTCAAGCGGTCAACCATCTAAGTACTGACCAGGCTCAACGTTGCTTAACTTTGGTGATCAAGCGAGAACCGGTGTATTCAACGTGATATGGCCATAAGCCTCTGACAATGTATATGCATGTATATTTTATTTCAGTTAAGGGACTGCACAAATATTAAAAATAAGCAATATCACATAAAGCTTGTTATTTAATTATCTGACCCCATAATTATTCTCTCTACAAACATAAAATAATGAATGTCACTGTGTGGTAAGATAAATATAAATTTGACTGTAAGAATGGCTTTTGTTCATATTACTTTGTTGTTGTCGATGCAGACAAGGAATGTCAATTTCAAGATATGAAGAAAGAGAGTAGATATATTTAACAAGTAGAAATAACAAGATTTAATAATTCAAAATAAGTGACTTAGAATATTATTTGAAATATTTAATTGTTCTCAGACAGAAGTACATGATTATGAAAGTTCATGTAAAATGATTTCAATAATTTTCTTTTTTTTTTGACATGTTCCTGTGGTGCTGGCATAACATGAAAAGTGAATCATCAATCAGAACAGCATAGTTTTATTTGGAGGTTAGCTTCTCTGTCTGTCTTTATCCATAAAGGTTTCCAGTGTCTGTCTCTTGAATGATGTGGAATTTAGTGTATTTAATTAAAATGCTTTTTCATTTTGGGGAATTTTTTCTTGGGCCTCTTTTGATCTACTAATCAAAATCTAATAATCAAAATGAAGTTGGGTGTTGCTTCATTTTTATTATTTGCTTATTGATCCTGGGGCTAACTGTTGTGGCCTTGTTAGGGGGCCAGAAATCAAGACACAAAGACAGAATAGAGTTAAACAAATATAATAACAAAGAACAGTAATACAAACAGATACAACATGAAAAGAATCACCAGTATGACTGTATTGGTCCAGCTGTCAGAACTATCTGTTGGAACAGACCTCTATCTACAAAGCAGAAACTGCTGCTTAATTATAGTTTGGAAGAGTTCATTTGCACATGGGTAAATTACCATAACACCCCATTCCTAAGTAAAAACTCCACAGAAGTCTTAATTTTTTTTTCTGTTACGGTGCTGTTCTGGGTCCATTTTTGGTATTGGTATGTCAAGTGTATCATAAATAACATCTACTACTTCTTTCTCTTCAGGAGGACTGCTGTCATCTGACAGTCAATTCTTGATTTGGTTTAAATGTCTTTTGACGAGTAAACTGGACACCTTTAATTATGTAGACCACATTTCCTCTCTTCTCAATTATACCCATTACCCAGAAAGATTTATTATCCTGTAACATCCAGAAAAAACTTTCTCTCCGGGTCAGTAGCATTTTGTAGGCACCGTGTTTGTTCATCCAGGTTATTTTTTTGTTTGGGAAATAGCTTGTCAAACACAGACCTGATTTTATGCACAAACATTACCTCAGCTGGAGGTAATGATGATGGTGTGTTGTCATTGGGTGTGATTCTATACACCTAAAGAAACTGTTATAGGGCTTTATCTGTGGGTGTGCTCCTAGCTTTCTTCAGAGCTCTTTTCAGTGTCTCTTGAACCTTGGGTAATATGAAGCGATCATTACATGATTGATCTGGAAAGTCTCACAAAAATCCTTAAAATTGCTGGACATAAATTGTGTCCTATTGTCTGACACTAAACAAGTAACTACCACAAATTTGGCGTACAGTTCATGTAGGAAATTGATTGTCACTTCTGTAGTGGGATTTCTACATCTAAGAACTTTGGGCCACTTAGAAAAACTATCTACTACTATAAGATAGTAGAATCCATCTAGTAGGCATGCAAAATCTGTATGAATTTTTTGGTCCATTTTGGGCCAAGGACTATATTTGATTGAGGTGCCATAGCTGCCAAGGCACAGCCTTTAGAGGATTTTATGATGTTTTCAATATCCTTATCCATATTCGGCCAGTATACATAACTGTGCATAAGGCTTTTCATCCTTGTAATCCTTGGGTGACCGGCATGGGAATCTTTCAGAATTCTTCTTTGTAATGTGGAAATGACAACTCACTCACTATATAGCAGTACTTTGTTGTATAAAGAAAAAATATCTTAAGTCTGTTGGTCTTTTTTACAAATTTTGGTTTGGTTTGCCTGGTAAACTTGTCATTTAAGAGTTTCTTGTTTGATTTGGTTGAGAGTTACAGGGAGTTTCTTTACTGTGTTGTATAATATGGCTTTAAATTCTCCTTCTGTTAAAAGAGAAGCAATCACAGTATTTTCAAGAGGTTCTCTGTGTTTTAGGATTAATCTGGACAGTCTGTCAGCATGACAGAGCTTTTTAAATGGTAGGAAATCCATTTTAAAGTTATAATTTTAAAAGATTCTTCTTCTTCTCTGCAGTCTATTTGTTGTATGCACAGGCAGACCATTTTTAAAACCAAAAATGGTCATTAACTGTTTATGGTCCATCTGTAATGTAAAATGTCTACCGTGAATGTACCGGTGAAATTTCATTACTGTGAAAATAATCCCTAACAACTCCTTCTCAAAAGAAATATTTTAAGAAAGAAATAAAGGACCTTTTTGTCCAGAATTTGCTCAGCCGCTTAGTCATGCCTTTACCATGTCCATGTTGTAATTGCCTATTTCTTGATATAAACGCCGAGCTGCCTCTCCAAATCTGTTGCTTTGTTAAATTTAAATTAAAACCCCTGCCTTGCAGTTCTTAACGCTTTTAATGCTATATCAGACCACTTCATGGCTGCTGGTAGGAGTGGTTAGCTTTTCCTTTTCTTCTTTGTTCTCGCTTGCTCCCTTCCCTGTTTCTAGCCTTTCCTTTTCTGTCTTCTTTGTCACAGTGGATTCGTCTTTGTTTTGTTCATTTTTCTTTCAGATTTTTTACCTAATTTGAGAAATAAAATCCTTCGTTTTTCAATGAAATTCGTTTGTGTGTTCTTGTGAATTTGAATTTAAACTGGCTGTCTGAAGCAAGATGCTTTTCGGCATTTTGTCCAGGGCAGCAAACCCTCCATTTAGTTTCACAAGAATTTCTTTCGGTCTAGATAAATAATAATGATAGTCTTTGAGTTCTGCATTAAGCCCTGTCATGAAATCGGGCCTAAACCCAGATCTTGTTTGACTTCTTCTTCACATAGAAGATGGTCAGTGAAGCCCATTGACTGTACACAATTTTCTACAAGACACCGGTTCTTTCTAGTCTTTCAAGTTCTTCATTTACTTTTGGTAAAGAGGTGAAAGCCACATCTCATTTTTTCTTAAACACTTGCTGGATATCATTTCTTAACTTGAATTTTGCTGTCATCTTATTACACCGAACAAGGTCCCCAGAAAAAACTTCTGGAAAAATTTCTTTTTAAATTTTTATTAAATTATTTGCCTCAGTAGTAAAGTTTTTGAGGTTTTGGCAAAATGAATTAATTGGCATGTCCCACAACTTAAATTTCTCTATCCAGTTGGTGCCAAATAAATTTTCTGTATTCTTTAATACGGACATTTTTAGATTTAACATCTTTCCTTGAAAAGTTACATTAGTGATAAGTTCTCCCTTAAATTTGATTTCTTCCCTGGTCATTTTATTAGTTCTTGGCAAGGTTGGTTTTCCCAACATGTTCCAATTGTTAACATGTTCAGATTGTTAAATCTGAACTAGAATCCAACTGTAGTTTAATATTTTTATTTAGGATTTGTACTTGCATGTATTTCCTAATGTTTAACCCATCTTTTTTATCTGATTTTTTTGTTTATTATGCAGCTATTAGCCTTTTTTCTCGCTCAACAATGTGGGCTCTTGTGTGCAACACAACTACAATTTAGGTACTTTTTTTATTCCAGGAAGGGCAGTTCTTATACCAATGTAGTGCCCCACAACCATAACACAGGTTAGGGGGCAAGCTGTTTTTTTCTTTTTCAAGTGGTTTGATTTAGAGGGAGAATAAAATTGTTTTTTCTTTTAGCGTACTTATGCGTACTATGCCAGATTACTCGATATTTTTCAAATCTTAGCATATGCTTACATATGTACTTAAAAACAAACAAGCTGTTCCTAGACATGGACAGCAGAACAGGGACACTCTACCTCTGTATATTAAATAAAGTATTCAGTTCAAAATTCCTCAGGATTACCTGGATTGAAAGATACCTGAAAAGGTTGATTGACACAACAACCTAAACATTATGGTAATAACAACAAAGATGAGGAAATTAGTCTAAATATAAATAATGATAACTCCTCAGAAATTCAAACAGAAAATGACAATAATTCATAGAAGAAGCATAATTAAAAAACCTAATGGCAGTAAGATTTTAAAAGTGACCTTTCTATTTAATGATATGAAATTATACAGCTAGTTTTATATTTAATAAATAAGAGTATACAGTATTTCATATTAAACAATTTCAAGAATTGACTTTGTTAACTAACTTTGTCAATTCTACATTTAACCAAGTATATTAAGATGAAAGGAAATAAACCAGACATTTCTCAATATTTATAACTTAGTATTCTCATTCATAGAAATATCTATTAATAATGATATAAACTGCAACTGCTTTATGTATATTTTTAAAGGCTCCACTCAATGAATTTCCTTTTCGGCAGAACCTATGACACATAAATATTAAAGTAATTACAAAAATTATATTTTGGAAGATAAAAAAATTAATAAACCTATAAGCCATTTAATACAAATCAATATATAAAGCTGTGTCTTAAGTAATTATGTAAGTTGAAAAGTTTAAAGGAGAACAATAACAATTCTTTTTATATAATCATTTCACCCCAAGCAAGGCAGTACTGCCACTGGTGCACAGTGGGTTACATAAGAGGAGCATGATGAGAAAGAGGAACAGGTTGCAGTGGGTATTGGAGAATGGGTAAGAGAAGGATGAGAACACTGGTGTGAAGAGAGCTGCATGAGAGTAGAGTGGAAAAGGAAAAGAACAAGATACAAGGGTTGCCAGGGAAAGGAGGCGAATCAAGGAGATAAGAGATGGCAATTGACATTGCATTTAAATTCTTGGACATTGTAGCTGTCATGGAAGCAGGTATACAGAAGGGAGTTTCACAGGTGGGAAGTGTGAGAAAAGAAGCTGTTAGAGTAGAAGTTGTGGTTACATTTGATTAGTTTCACTGTAAAAGTAGCTCGAGTAAATTTATACCAGGGAGCTAAGCTCATCGAAGCAGAAGCCATGACACTATTTGTAGACGAGACAGAGGGAAGCCACATTATGTTGGTGAGAAAGTAACTGGAGTTGAGCTAAAAGGTCAGGATTAATTACATTGCAGATTCTCCTTTGGATTTCATTGAAAACCTTGAGTTGAATAGCAGGGGCACCCAACCAGATGTGACAGTAGTATTCAAAGCACGGACAGATGGTAGATTTATATATGTGCAAGATGGGTTCAGATGAGAAAAACTTCCTGGCCCTACACATTGAACCAACCTTCCTAGCAGCACATTTAGCTATTGATTTAATGTAGTCATTCCATTTGAGGTCAGCTGATAGAGTTAGGTTGAGGAGGCACAGTGTATTGCTTTCAGGGAGACTAGCCAAATCCATACTGATGGTGGGTATTATAGAATTTCTATAGTGGTTAAAGCATAGCAGCTTCATTTTGGAAGCATTAAAATTTAGGATCCATTTCTTACCCCATTCTACTACACATTGGAAGTTCTTTTCAAGATCAGCAGCGAAGTTTGCTTTGTCATCATTGGCAGATTTACTATCAAGGCGGGAGTAAATGGTGGTGTCATCAGCATAGATGCTTACTTGGGATCTGATTACATCAGGGAGATCATTGATGAAGATCAGAAAAGCATAGGATCTAGAATAGAGCCTTGAGGGACACCTGCGTTTGTATAAATCTGGAAGCATTCCCATTCAATACTACTTTCATTATGCAATTTGAAAGGAATGACCGGATTAAATCAAACAAGCATAGCCCTGTATCCTGCACAGAAAGCTAGCATGCCAAACTCTGTCAAATGCTTTGAAAATATCTAGGGCAACAGCTCAAGCTTTGCTGTTCTTATCAAGAGCCTGGTATATATACTCTGTGATGGTTGTTAACATATCAGCAGTAGACCTGGTGAAGCAGAAACCATACTGTTTAACAAAGAAGAGTATGTGGGCTGTGAGATGTTGAACCACTTCAGCATTGATAATAGCCTCAAACACTTTGCCAAAAATTGGTCGGAGGCTGATAGGGTGATAATTAAAAGGGTCTGAGGGTTCTCTAGAGTTCTTAAATACAGGAACCACAAAGGAAGACTTCCAGCAGGCAGGAAAGTAAGAAGCAGAGAGGTAGTAGTTGTAAAGTTTGGAAAGGGCAGAGGAGAGTTCAGGGGCACATTTCTTCAGGACAATGATTTGGGTTCCATCACCTCCACTTGACTTATTGGGGTCAAGCTTTGAAATTATGTTAGAGACCAGTAAGGGGGTAATGTAAACATCACTCAGTTGAGCCTCAGTTCTAGCAATAATTATCATAAAGTTTCAGTAATTATGAACTTTCATGCCTGCCAAAAAATGGTGTGTTAACTGGACTATTTTTCCCCTAACACAGTCATCATTTTAAGTATATTCACCTCTCAGCAATGTTCATTGTTTTAAAAAGCAATGAGCATTGTATTTATTAGATTGTTTCTCTCCAAAAATCATTTTAAATTTACAACATTCTCAAAACTAATAGGTCCTGGGTATGATGATAAACTGTATCCAACAGCAAGGTTGTGAGGAGCATAATGTTAATTGCTATTATTCCCAGGTCCACCCTGACCTGGAGTGATAGCACCTGTTAGGATCCCAGCTATGGGCAAATAGTTAACATGCAAACTGAGGTCAAAACACTATGAAAGTATAAAAATAGACTTTTAAAGAAATATATACATAAAAATAGAGACTTTTATAGAAAAATATACATTTTTGAAGGAAAAATATTACCAACAATACATTTTTGAAGAAAAAAATTACCAAGGAAAGAGAAGGATGAGAACATTGGTGTGAAGAGAGCTGCATGAGAGTAGAGTGGAAAAGGAAAAGAACAAGATACAAGGGTTGTCAGGGAAAGGAGGCGAGTCAAGGAGATAAGAGATGGTAATTGACATTGCATTTAAATTCTGGAAAGGAAACAAATTCTTGCCATAATACATTTTTGAAAGAAAAAATTATTCCCAGCAATACATTTTTGAATACAAAACTAGAAGACATCTTCAGTTTTCTAAAATAAAAAAAAATTGAAAAAATTTTTTCATCAAAATCTGACTAAATCAAACTTCTCATTATAACCAAACTTTTAAAAAATACCTTAAAACCCCACCTTTTTGCCATTAAATATCCCAGAGCTTGATATGCTGTTAAACAAAACTCAAACTAAAAATCAAAACTATTACACGCACTATTTATTATTTACCAATTTATAATGAAATAAATACGAAAACATTTTTATTCTTAAATTCCTAAGCATTTACTAAATTATTAAAATATATGAACCAAGTGTTAGGAAATTCTTATTATTTATAAAGTTCAAATCAATTTGCAATTAGCCAATGTTTTTCCAACCATTTCAATAAACAATATAATAATCTAAATATGCAATCTAATAGTGTTTATTATTTTTGTTGCCAATTCTCAAGAACAAAGGAAATGTATTAACTCACTTTCATATGTTAAAGCTTTATTAAAATTCTAATCATTGCTTTTTAAAACAACAAACATTTTTGAGGTGTTAAAATAACTGCAATTGTTTGACACACCATTTTTTTCAGGCATGAAGCTTAAAGATTACCAAAATTTATTTTTATTATTTCTTTAATGTAGAATTTATGTAATGATAACACCATATCTTATCACTAATGATAATGCATCCCCGAAAAACTTTCTCATACATGACACTTATTAGTTCTTGTTGAGATAACTCAGTGGTAGAACTTTCAGCCTTGTAGTGATTCAACAGGTCCTAACAGACTTGCATTCCACAGTGTTTGTGTTCTTGCATGACCATCTATGAGATTCACCTGACACAAACTTTGCAATATCCTAACATTGCCAGTGGTATTTCAATACATTAAAACTAACATTCACCTGTGTACACAATTCTCTTCTCCTAATCTGTTGATTTGCACAGATGAGCCGATCAGGGTGGGCTTCACTTCGTGGTTTGACACCTGTGCAGTGTTGCTTACAATGTGGCTTATCACACACAATCTTGCTGCTAATGCTGAAACACGTCACCCACCACTTACTGTGCTCACATCCACTGTTTCATCTGCATAAATGTTCAACAATAGACAATGTAAGCAAGTGTTATTTTTCCTGCATGGAGGAATTCAGCAATACACTTCTACTTTGTACACACTTTCATGACAGATGCTATTTTACTAGATTACTTCTTAGTCACTATATCTGTAAAAAGACAGAAAGAAATATAGGTAATTAGCAAAAAGGTTCAATTTCTACTGTTATTTCACCAATATTCACCTCATGTATAATTAAGTCATTTGTTAATTAATACTGATAATAATCATCAAATTTTTTATATGAAGCATTGCAAATATTATTGATTCATATATAGTCTTACTTTCATCTTATTTCTATTGATTTGAATGCGCGAACTGTCGCCTTGGACATCTCTAAAGCATTCGACAGAGTATGGCATGCCGGCCTTCTACGGAAACTGCGAAGCTACGGTATAACTGGACTTTTATTGGACCTAATCCAGTCATTCCTCTCTAACCACACTTTGAAGGTGGTATTAAATGGACATGCCTCTCAGAACTATCCTACAAACGCAGGTGTCCCCCAAGGCTCTAACCTAGGTCCTACGCTCTTTCTAATCTACATCTCCCCGATGTCATAAGATCCCAAGTAGGTATGTACACCAATGATACCACAGTTTACTCTCGCCTTGATCAAAAATCTGGTGTTGGTGACAAGATGAACCTTGCTGTTGAGCTTGAAAAGGACCTCCAATCCATGGTGGATTGGGGTAAGAAATGGCTCATAAAATTCAATTCTTCCAAAACAAAGCTGCTGTCAATGAACCACCACAGACAACTGCACTTCTCCCCCATTAGCATGAAACAGGCTTGCCTCCCAGAGAGTAAAACACTATGCTATGAAAGTTGGCCCTATGTGCAGGGCCTGGAAATTCTTTTCGCCTGAATCTATCCTGCACATATATAAATCTACCATCCACCTGTGTATTGAATACTGCTGCCACATCTGGTTGGGTGCCCCTGCTATTCTCCTCGGGCTTCTTGACAAAATACAGCGGAGAATCTGTAATGTGATCAATACTGACTTAGCTGACCTCCTGCAGTCACTCTCTCACTGGCATGATGTGGCTTCCCTGTGCCTCTTCTATAAGTACTTTCACAGCTTCTGCTCAGAACTTAAATCACTGGTGCCCCCTAGGTGTGAATTTACACGAGATGCTAGATTGGCAACTAGGTCCCACCCTTTTACAGTGAAACCGAGGAAATGTAATCGCAATTTCTACTCCAACAGCTTCTTTTCTTGCACTTTCAACCTGTGGAATTCTCTTCCACATGATTGCTTCCCCGATGGCTACAACCTCCAGGAGTTTAAATGTAAGGTCAATAGACACCTCCTAACACACTAACTCGCACCCATTCCCTCCAACACTCTCTCTACGTACCTCCTAACTTGTCTATCACCCTCCCTGACATTTCCTATACCCAATCGCTCTATGTAACTCCCTGCACTATAGTGGCAGTGGACTGCCTTGCTTGGGGTGATATGATTAAAAAAAAAAAAAACTTACACAAAGTAGCTACAAAAACAAGATAAAATAAAGACCAGTCAAATATGAATAACAAAGGCCATGCTTCATCTAAGAAATATGAAGATTATTGATGATTCAGTATACAGATTGTGTACTCAAAATGTTTCAAATGTTCATTGCCTTCTAACTATTTATTTTACCTGTAAAGAAAGTTAAATGCATTTTAATTTTAGATTTAGATCTTGCTCCTAAAATGTCACATCATAAAAACATATGGTTTGCAAATATTCTGAAATCAAAGATACTTGTACTAGAATAAACATTATTTGTCTATACTTCTGAAATGAGGTAGTATTTACACTATTTACATTGTTTGGACTATTGACCTCATCTTCACTGCCATGTTTACAACATTTCAGCCTCTGTACATTCCGGCTTTCTTCAAGTGCTAGAAATTTTGAACGGAAACCTTTATTACGCTCATTGTAGTATATCATGTTCATTCCATGTGCAATGCCACTTCTGGTATTCTTCAAGGACACATGGCCCAGTGGATATAAACATTGGTTAGTTCCAGTGACTTGACCCAAAGAGTTGTGGGTTCAATAGCAGGCTACAGCAGTGGTAAACAAATAACTTAGAGACTTAAGTTAAAGAGAAATAGCTACATGGTTAGACAGCTGAAAAAGAAGAAAAACATTATAGACATTGTTGTTAAGAAATTTGTGTGTAAGTGAGAGAGAGAAAGAGATATATGCTATATGGTTTGATTTGGAGTTTAGCAACTGGATGCCCAGGGAAAGGAATTTTCCCCAGCAGGGACAAGATTATTGATACTGTAACATTTTTTAACAAAAGAGAGAAAGGATTTTATTTATTCCATCCCATAGTTCTGGGCAGTACCACCTAAAGGGCTTTTCCCCCACAATACCTAATTTAAACTTTTGGGAGAAAGTAAAAAACAAATATTCAAAAAACTAAAGACTATGCAATAAACAAGAAATTTTACTAGATAACACTTGAAAAGAACTAGAAAATGTTGAGATGTTGAAGCCTGAAAAGATCAATTGAATATTCCTTCATGATAGGATTCAAGTAAAAGCCGTTAATAAGTGTGTAATTGGTTGTATTTAAATATCTGTGTAATGTTCAGTCAATTGAAATTGTTAGAGTGACAGGTAGAATAAAACTATAAGTCTATAAATCTATAAGTTCACAGCCTAATTATGAAAAAAATATCTAACAATCACTGAACTGTCAACAAATAAGCAATTTTAATCAGGTCCATAGAAGGAATATACTATATTTTATATTTATAATATAAAGGTTGGAATGCAAACTAAATAAATTAATTAAATAAACATTCTGAAAATAATTCTGAAAATGTTAATTATAATTTTTAAAATGTTAAAAATGCAAATTATTCATTCAAACATTACAAAATTTTTTTCAAATGCATTTATGAATTGTGAAATAAAAATAAATTTAATATTCAAATGAGAGCAACTAACTATTTATTTAAAAAATCTAAGTTATGATAATAGCAAATTTCTAGGAATGTTAATTATGTGTCCATTAAGTTAGTTCCCTTGGTAAAGAAGGTGGTCAAAGCTAGGTTATTAACGTTGACAGGTGAGTGTATTTGTTGAAAGTCTCCGCCATTAGGCCACGAAGTTCTGTTCTTTCCTTGTTTGACTACACTTATTGAATTTAAAGTACCACATTTCAAATTTTTCAGGTATAGATATATTTTTTTAACTAATATGTTTTATTGATTTTTCCTACCTACGTACCACCTTAAATTATTGAGGACGAAAGAAAGACCAATTTTGGTGACTGTCACTGTTTTACCTGTTTTTTGCTTTAGTGGACATTTTCTGTTGCTGTGACACTTTAAATGGCGGAAACAACTATTGTGCATCGTTAAACAGACCTATTGTTTTTCTTTAATTTTGCTAAATATTCTCATCATTCTGAATTCAATAAACAATTACTCATTTATGAAAAAAGTAATCATTATTTTGTCACTGAACTAATTTACTCATGTTTTTTAAAAAGGTAAAAACATTCCAATTTTTTCTGTAAATAAGGAAATATACATTTAAAAATATCAATTTGTTTTTCTTTTTAATGAAAATTGAATTCCATCCTTCATTTATTCTGAAGAGAGAAAAAAATGAATAAAAAGTAATCATAAATCATAGCAGTTTTGTGTTGTGTCCACTTAGGTATTTTTTCTTTGGTTCGCTTTAAAATATTTTCAAATTAAAAACAACAAAAAAAATCGTATTTTTTTTTTTTTTTTATACACACTTAATTTTCCTTTCCATGAATTAGGACGTCTCGGCATGGGGGAACTCGGAAATGTTAGTAGTGAATTCGATCCTCACAGGATCAGGATCCCCTTTAGTGCTACCCCCCCAAAAAAAGTAAACAAAGCTAAGTAAATCAGAACTTTATAGAAATCAGATACCATGTGTTAATATCGTTTTTAATAAAAGTTAAAGTAAATTAAATATCATTTGAGAATGATTATATATTTTTTATTTACGTTTGTAACAAAATAAAAAAAACGAACTCGATAACAAGACTTCTTTATTGTGATCGAGTTCGTTTTTGAACTTTTTGAATAAGTTCAGCAGATTAAAAAAGTCCTGTTGAATATTTTTTTTTTTTTCAATGAAAAAGTCAACAATAACATGAGTTTCACAATAACTCAAGTTTTACACTGCATCCAAATGCACATTTTATGTTTGCATTACTTATGTTTATTGTTAAAATAACCACACCCCAAGTGAGAGATGGTAATCGTTTTTTTTTTCACCTGAGTTAATTACCCACTGTGATGTCACATAAAAAAGTGTCACGTGATATTTACTTATGAACATGGTTTTAAAAGTTTCTTTTATTTATTTGATAGAGACCTCTACTCTTTTCATTAAACTTACTGAAACAAGGACGCTGTAACATCGGGTAATAGGTAGCAATAGCAAGTTAGATCGGTTGACTAAGAACTTAAGAAGGCTTAATGAATTCGATCCTCACTAAGTGCCTTACTTGTAGCTTTTTTTCTTTTTTTTTTACCAAAAAAGAAAAATTAAGCTTTAGTAAATATTATTAAATAATAAACAACTTCACTTACTCAGCTAATACAGATTTTTTGTGTTATTTTATGAAAGAATGAATTTTTAAAATATATAATTTTTTTTTTTTTTTTTTTTTTTTAGTGACTTGGTGGGGGGACACCTAAGGTCAAAAATTCCACTTTGTTGTCTAACTTCAAAAATGATTTTATGCTCTATTCTCTCAACACCATATTTGTGTGTGTGTGTGTGTGTGTGTGTGCGCGCTTTTTAATGGGCTAGAAGCAACAAAGTGATTTGGAAAACGGCAAAGAAAAATGTTGTTTAAAATTCCGTAAGTAGATTTCCAAAGTAACGGATACTGATTCGTTACTTTTTTTGTCGTAAATAATAAATTTAAATATAATAAATAACGAAATTAACTTTTTTACTTTTTATTTTGGTAAAAAAAGAAAAGCTGACCTTTTTAAAAAAAGTTGTCTAGAATCGAAGCCTAATTAATTTGCATGCCTCAAAAAATAGCAACAAGTTAGATTTTTTCGTTTATTTAATTTATTTTATATATTTTTGATCTTTTTCATATTCGATTTCCATCCTTACGGATGCTTGTTGATTCGTTTTACTCCGAGAAAATGCTTTTGTTCGAGATAAAAAAAATAAAAAATAAATAACTATTCGCTATTTTCTATGGAAAAATTAGCTTTGAAATTTTCTGAAAAAAATTTGTTTGTCACTACAGCTGGTTTTCTAATCTCCAAAATATCGATTAGAATAACTCTTGGATACCAGGGTCATATTGCAGCATCAATCACCACAAGTTCTTTGTTCTGTAATTAACTTGTTTTCTTAAAGAGTTAAAAAAAGCTCTAGCAAATTTTCTAATTTCATTTTCACGCGTGCGAATTATCACCACTATTTCTTTTCTGCTGATCTTTGCTCATTAAGTACTTCATATTTTAATTTCGTTTGAAAAATAATCATTTAATATTCATTGTTCATACTCTTTCTTAGCATGACTGGTTTTTTAGTGACAGCCACAAATTTATCATTAAACTCGTTTATTTTAAAAATTTTATCCAGTTTGGGTGAACATTCTGGATAGTTCTTTTTTAGGCACTGGGGATTCATATTTTGTGCAGCATCTTTTCCATTGCAACAAAACTAAGAGGAAAAGTTCCTATGCCATTACATTTGCAATCATTATCTGCAATTCAATTGCTGAAGCGTAGCATTCATTCCCCCACCCTCTGCAAATAGCCGTGATTTGAAGTGCTTAAATAAAGCAAAAAAAAAAAATTCTAATGAATTATTGTGGTTACAGTACCTATTGTACAACTGCACTCAAAATTCAATTTTTTTTAACTCTCACCCTAAACATTATAAAGAAAATATTCACCTTTTGTATTTTATATTAGAAATTCTAAAATTTGTTGCAAGCAAGTGTTAATACTGGTTGTGTTATAGATGTAAATTTATCTTGTTTATTAGATAAAGGCAGGTGTAAATTTATCTTGTTTATTAGATAAAGGCAGGTGTAAATTTATCTTGTTTATTAGATAAAGGCAGGTGTAAATTTATCTTGTTTATTAGATAAAGGCAGGTGTAAATTTATCTTGTTTATTAGATAAAGGCAGGTGTAAATTTATCTTGTTTATTAGATAAAGGCAGGTGTAAATTTATCTTGTTTATTAGATAAAGGCAGGTGTAAATTTATCTTGTTTATTAGATAAAGGCAGGTGTAAATTTATCTTGTTTATTAGATAAAGGCAGGTGTAAATTTATCTTGTTTATTAGATAAAGGCAGGTGTAAATTTATCTTGTTTATTAGATAAAGGCAGGTGTAAATTTATCTTGTTTATTAGATAAAGGCAGGTGTAAATTTATTAGATAAAGGCAGGTGTAAATTTATTAGATAAAGGCAGGTGTAAATTTATTAGATAAAGGCAGGTGTAAATTTATTAGATAAAGGCAGGTGTAAATTTATTAGATAAAGGCAGGTGTAAATTTATCTTGTTTATTAGATAAAGGCAGATGAGTGGTTTACAAATTCATTTGTCCTTAATTTTTAGCCAGTTGGTGTCTAGATGTGTATGAATTTGTTTTAGGCTAGCTGTCTGTAATTGTATGCAATGTTCATAAGAATATGTGTGGGTTTTGAAAGGCGGTTGTGTGGTGATACCGGCTGAGCAAAAGCGATAGACCGGATGTTTGCACCCTCACAACCAAAAAGCAAATGACCAAAAGTCGTTGGTGCACAGCTGGATTCGCGCAGATGTTCTGGTTGAAAAATAAAAATTAATTAAATGTTAAATTTCCAGTTCACGAACATACGCAAATTTTATTTATCAGCCAATGGGAAGCCCAGAATCAAGTACAGATATGAATTCCCAAATGATCTACTGTGATCCAAAAAGTCGATACAGAAAGCATCGCCAGACAGAAAGAGAGACGAATGTAATTAGTATCTCCCTTGACCAAGTCAAGTGGCTTACTATGCCCGTCGCCTTCACCTCTCCTTTCTTTCTTCCCTGTCTCAAAACTACTAACTGACCTAATGAGCGGATACATCAAAGACATTCCTTACTTACAATGCTCCCACATTCCTAAGCATTAATTCTCTTTTCAGCATTTTATTGCCATGAACATTTTAACATCTGTTGGACCTATACTTCAAGTATTACTTTAATTGAAAAAAACTTAATTGATATGTGTATATATAAAATGTTATTTTTCAACACAATTTGCTTTTCTTGATTTATAATCATTTTATGACTTATAGTGGGCTATCTACAATGAAGCCAAATTCTGTTAATCTGCAACAATACACAACTATCCTTCACTAGAATGGACTCTCCACTATAAACTGGAAAAGAATGGATAACCCGCTATAGTTGTTCTTAGTGAGAAGGGATAGAAGGTTGAGAGAAGAGGAAAGTGAACAAATAGGTGCTGCTCAAAGAGTGGAATAGGTAATCGGTAGCTCTGTGATGTTCTTTCTTTCCTTCCGTAGTAGTAATCGTAGTAGTTGATCTTTCTTTCTTCCTTGCTGACAATGTGTGAAGAAAAGTGGTAAGGCAGGGCTGTTGCTGACCAACCCACAGGGAGTCGTAGTAGCCTGTAAGCCCTTCTGCCAAATTTAATTTCCTCAGTGATTTTGTTTTTATATCAAAATTCAGTTTCACATAGGCTTGTTAGATTTCTCTGGTTTTGTCTCTGGGTATGTTTTCCAGGTTTCTCATTCACTGATAATAAATATTTTCACATATATATGTGAGGAAAGAAGAAATTTGTTGTGTTAGTTTCTGATCCGAATGTGCAGACATAGGCAAGAACATAACACTTCCATTTACAGACCAATCAAACAACAGTATTTAGCAACTCAGAGCCTGTTTTAATGGGTATTTGTTGAGTTATGTGTCCCAGAAGGGAGTGGCGAAGAATGATCATGGACATTCTGATGAGTGTTACTTAGTAAAGGTAGAGTGGTTGTGTCAGATAGACATGTTGGACGCGGTGCAACACAGCAAATATGTGTCCAGTGAACCCAGGCTTTGTCACTATTATTGTTTCACACGTCACACATCATGTTGTTCGTTTTGATAATCATGAAGTTCTCAATCCAGGGCAGATGGGATGATTAGGCTGCAGTTGAGTAGCTGATGAAACAAGACCTTGTTGCCTACTTGTATCATGTCCTTCTAGATGAGGTGTTTCAATCTGGTTTTGAGTTTGTGGTCAGCTTCATCATTGGCTAGAGTGACACTGTGGTGGACCTGTCTTAGGAGAGCATTTATTTGCATACCAGAAGCTCCCAGGTCATTGTTTGCAATTTCCCTTCTATGTAGTTTGATCAGGCTGATGTTGGGGTGACGGCCAGTAATTGCGTAGTGCAGGGAAACACCAGTGGCACTGCTGATCGTGGTGTTCATGGATGAGATGATGGATTTGGGAATGTCTGTCCATTCGCAGTTCTTGTTCTTGCTGTTCTTGCACAACATATAGAGGGTGTTCTTCATCATGTAATGTTGTCGCTTGATATTCCCTGAGCTTTGTAGTTGCTAGGGGCAGTGAAGTTTTTGTGAGATGGACATCTGGTTGCAGAACTGTTGATAGACTTTGCTAATAAAGTGTGTGCCACAATCAGAAGACACTGTGTGTGGAATCTCTCTGTGTCAGAGAAAAAATTGATATAGTCCATGGACAGCATTGATTGCATGGTCTCTTGTGCATGGTATGGCGGTGAGGTGCTGTCTAAGATGGTTAAGTTGTAGTGCCTTCTCTTGGAGTTGGGCATTGTGACAAAGTCTATAGAGATGACCTCAAAGTTTCTTGCCTTACTTACAGTGACTGGTAGACCAATGAGTTCACCTACCATAGTTACCCTTACAGTTTACACATATGTTGCAGGAATTGATATAGGTCTGAGTGTTGCGGTTTTTTAATTCCCACCAGTAACTGGATAGGAGTTCTTGCATTGACGATGTGCTTATGGTAGTGGGTGTCTTGTGGTATGTGGGTCCTGAGAATGAGCTGTGAACTGTTGATCTCATCAAGACACCAAGATGGGATGTAGATGCAGAGGTCGGAATTCTTTAACTTTAATGTCTTGCCTGCCGGAGTAGGGTCGTTTGGAGTTTTCACCTTCCTGTGACTGCAGCCTCTGCTGAGCATGTCAGCCCAGACCTTCAATTTGCCTTCAACATACTCCAGGATGAATTTGTAGCATGAGAATTTTTCCTGCCAATATTGTATTTTGGTGTTATTGAACTTGTGTTCGTCTAGATATATCAACGATCTGTGGTCAGTGAAGATGACGAAGAGGCAGTTACACAGGAAATAATCAAATTTCAATATTGTCCACTTTATTGCATATGCCTCTTGTTCCATTGTTGACCGGTTTTACTCTGTGGTAAATTGAAGTGACTGAAATAAGTTTTTCTTTCTGTTGTCAGCTTCTTGCATTATGTTGACTCCACATGCCACATCATAGGCATTGGTAGGGAGAGTGAAGGTTCTGTAAGAGGAAATGGAGAAATCTGGAAACGAGATGACAGGTGGTGAAGAGAGTCAGTCCTTGATTGTTTTGAAAGTCTTGTTGGCCTCTTCCATCTAAGCAAACAGTTTTTTAGCCTTGTTGAACTCGTGTATAGGGCCCATAAGCTTTGAAAAGATATCTGACCTGATTTGTTAATGTAGATGGGTCTTGAGGAATTATTCTATCCACACTAAATGGCCGATAAGGCTTTTGTAATTCCTTTTTTGACATTAGGGCCTTCATTTCCTTGAATGTCTTAGCATGAATCAAGTTGTCATTGATGTAAGAGGAAATGTCGCAAGATGTGACAGTGGCTAGAGCTTCTGCTGCACATTGAGAGAAGATCTGTCCAGCAAATTTAAAACCGAAAACCAGACGCATGTACTAATAGCATCAGCCCCTCCATGTGCATGCTGTTTTGTGTCAATCTTCTTTGTCAATTTTGATTTGTCAGTAGCCACTGCATAGATTGAGGGATGTGAAGTATTTATTTCCTTTGCTGATTTTGTTGAACAAGTGATAGATCCTTGGTATTGGGTAAGAGACTAGATCGGCTAGAACTTTGTTGAGGGTTCTTTTTAAAGTTTGCGACTACATGAGTCGACCCATGTTTCTTATGCAGAGCGAATACCGGGCTATTGAAACCTTTGGGGTCACTGTATTCAGTGATACCTACTTTGACTATGCGTTGAATTTTGGTGTTGACCTCTGCTTCTAAAGCTTAGGTGTTGTTTCTGACTGCGAAACTGACTATTAGTTGGTATGCAAACAGGTCAGATGAAGGTGCCTATATTGTTGGCATAATGAATGAGTATGTTTGCCATTGCTTCTAGGTTGTCGTGGTTTGGTAGTAACAGGCCCATACTTTAGCCAGTTCAGCTTTTGATCCAGTGTCTGGAGGTTGGGCTGTGGTTTTATGGTTGGTTGGTTTTGGATGATGTCGATTTGGGTACCATAAGCCGGACCATAGGTTGATGATGGCATGTGAGGTTGTGTCATTGAATTTCACACTGCAATCCAGGTATCGTTGGACTTTGCACATGATGCCAATTGTTCTATAATGGTTGTCCATTGTCTTGATTAAGTGGACGTAAAAGTTTGAGTTTCAAACCTTCACCTTCTTGCTCACCAGCATTGCATCTATGATGGAAACAAATCTATCTACAGATAATTCTATATTTTTGTCCTTCTTGTATTTGTTTTTTATGTAAATGGCCGCCTCTCTGAGGGTGTTTTTGAGCTGACCGTCAAAGTCTGTCAACTTTTCTCTGTCTCACCATTGTAGATTCCAAGCTCAGCTAAAGTGTTGGAAGTTGGTCATCTGGCTGCTGTGAGTTGCTAAGAAGTAGGTTTTCAGCTGTTCAAAGGTGGATGTCCTACTTGGAATTGGCCATCTGCTGAAAGATGCTTTGGTCAAGTAAGCCTTTGGTGGACTTGACAAATTTACCCTCCAAGTTAGGATGTAGTGCCTTCTCTTGGAGTTGGGCATTGTGACAGTCTATAGAGATGGAATTGGTGCCTAGTTCAGGCATGATGTAAATTGTGTAGGCTTTGTTTAGGAACTGGTTCACATCATTTCTGGGGTTAAACAGTTTTGGGCTGCAGATAGTGTGGTGGCCGATTTTAGGATAGTCAGCATACTGTTTACATTGGCTTGAATCTCCTCGATCAAATCAGCGGATGGCTGTGTTGGTCCAGTTTTTTAGGTTAAACAGTAGCATTTTCTGTTCTTTGATGAGAGTGAAAAGTTTGGAGTGAGTAAAATTTCTGTAATCCATATTCCTCTTGCTGCATGCTTCTGACACTAGTATTATAGACAAGCGTATGGTTGCAAGAAGAATTATGACAAAGGCAAATGTAAATTTATCTTGTTTATTAAATAAATATAGACAAGTGGTTTACGAATTCGATTATCCTTAATTTTTAGCTGATTGACACCTAGATGTGCATGAATTTGTTTTAGGCTGGTCATCTGTAATTGTATGTAATGTTCGTAAGAATGTGTAGTTTTGAAAGACAGTTGTCCTTAGTGAGAAGGGGATGAAAGGTTGAGAGAAGAGGAAAGTAAACAAATAGGTGCTACTCAAAGAGTGGAATAGGTAATCTGTAGCTCTGTGATGTTCTCTCTATCCTTCTGTAGTAGTAATCTTGATGTAGAAAGGTTGTTCTTTCTTTCTTCCTTGCTGACAATGTGTGAAGAAGAGGGGCAAGGATTTGACATAACGATGGGTGAGAAGGTAAGGCAGGAGTGTTGCTGGCCAGCCAGCCAGCCAGTTGGTGGGTTTAGCCCACAGTGAGTTGTAGCAGCCTGTAAGCTCTTCTGTCGAATTTCCTCAGTGATTTTATAGCAAAATTCAGTTTCCCATAGGCTTGTTGAATTTCTGAGATTTTGTCTCTGAGTATGTTTTCCAGGGTTCTCCTTTGCTGATAAATAACTTCACATATGTGTGTGAAGAAAGAAGAAATTTGTTGTGTTAGTTTCCAATTCAACTGTGTGGCTGTAGGCAAGAACATAATACTTCCATTTACAGACCAATCAAACAACAGTATTTAGCAACTCAGAGCCTGTTTTAATGGGTTTCTGAGACAGAATGTAGAAATACAATTCAGAGCCAAAATTGTATGTGTGCTAAGCAGATTTAGTGTTTTCAGTAAGTAATTGTAAATCAGGCAATATGACATTTGGTTTTATAACAGTTGTTAATTTGAAAAAAGTGTAATAATTGTGAATTTATTTATCACCTAAGTAAAAAATGAAATTCATAATTTTTTACACTTCCCCCCTTTTTAAACAGTTAATTTTATCTGCAGTGAATACTTGCATTATTTAATACCATATATACCCTCTTGTTCTTGTTTTCAGTTCATTTATAAATCCTACATGCAACATGGATTAAAAATTCAAATTTCAGAAATTAATTTCGTTCAGTGTGTATACTATCATGCAGTTTTGTTCTTTGTAGCAATTATATTCATGATAGTATGCAAGGGTGTAACATCAACTTTATGGAGGACATTTGTGTCTGCTGATATAGTTTAAGAAAAAAAAAACATCCAGGTATCTTGTCAACAGTCCTTGGAGAAGAAGAGGTCCCTTTTGTTCTCAGCTTTCTATTTTACATAGTAGTAATTTCTCTTAAGGTTACCAGCTTCATTATTCCGTAATTTGATGCCACAGACTGGGGCTTGTGGAGTATCAAGGTTATGTGACCCCTTAGAGAGTCAGTGATTAGTCTTTTCTTTAGTTGTTTAATGTCCTCATTTTATTCTTGGTTTGATTAATTTTATTTTTTATTGATTATTCTAAATTCTAATAACTTCAATACTCTTGAGAGATTAACATATTTATTATTTTCATATAAGTTAATCACTGAACAAGATCTTACATTATGTTAGTAAAGTATTTCAAATTTAATATGTGCCTGGTTTAACATTTTTTAGGGATGTCACTTTGAAACTTGTTTTATACACATTGGATATTTATTTATTTCCAAGCTGTATAAATTGAATGCATCATTTTTATAATATCACTTTATTGCATTTGTTATTTAGGGTTGCCAGATTTGTCAAACAGTAATACAGGAACTTTTGTTTGAATTTAAATTCAGATAATTTCTAATTTGTGTCTATAAAAGTAAATTGAAATTACTGTATGTATGAAATGCAGTCATCTTAGTTAAATTTGAGATTTTACAGTTTCCTTTTTTTTTTTAAATTGGCTCACTAAAGGACATTTAATGTATTCTGATAAAAATATACATTGTTTTAAAAACAACAGGACAAAATTGTTAAATACACTATGTGCATTTGTGGTGCAGTGGATACTGGCTTAGAACGACAAATTGGAGAGACGAGTTTGAATTCCAGTTGCATTCACTTATGCACAAATACCCTTAGGAAAGGTATTAGCCCATCACTTCTCCCTCTAGCTATGAGTTAAATAACAGGACAGATCGGGTTCTATAACCTTGGTTGGTAACCAGTCTACTGCAAAAACTAATGACAACCTACTATAAGAAACCTTCTGCATGGTAACTGATAAACTAGCATTGAATTTTGTGGAAATTTAAAATAAATTTGACAATAATATTTTTAAACTTGAATTTATTCAGAAGTGTTTTAGTGGCCTTTAAGATACTGGAAAATTGGTTGGCTCATTCTACCACCCAAAGAAGCACCTGACTATTTCTACCATATTTTATTTTTAAAAGTCAGACAAAAATAGAGTAATGCTGCCATATCTGACCTGCAGCTGCACAATTCCTACTTTCCAGGCTTATTCACCACTCTGCCTCTTTCACACAATGTCACTAATCCATTTCCGTAACAAATGTTCAGATGAAATCCATTTTTTTTTTCTCACCAGTTTAGACCTTTACAGCATATTTCCTTTAACTCATCCGAGATACAAAATATTCACAAAACATCTTTCTGTTACCAGTGTACTGATTGGAATTAATTTCAATTTTCTTTGTTACCTCTTGGAGTGAAATCTTTAATCTTCCTATTGAAAATTGTACCTCTCTGAGGTCTCTTCTTGGGTGCCTATTCAGCTGCTATAACCACAGGTATCACTTTTTCTGACTATAATTATGGGATAGCTTTGATTCCAACAGATGTCTCTTCTGTCCACCCATAGTAATTGAAAATATGTCCTCAACAAGGCTAGGTTGTTTTTCACTGATAATGTGACATCATATAGCCTCTCACAAATTTGATTCACATGATGACTGGCAACTTTTACAGAAATTTTTTAAAATAAAGTTAAGTCTTCAAACCTTTCTCTCTTCAATCAGTTTGAAGTGCTATCATCTTTTGCAGAATGCTTTGCTCATAAATTCTCTTCCAATTCTACTCTTGCTTCATCAGGAGTACCTTTCATTTAGAACTAAGTCTTTATTGTATGATATGTTTGTAACTCCATTCACATTTTCTGCTATCAACTCCAGAATTTGATCCTCAAAGCCTGTGAACTCAATGCTATTTCTTCAATTGTCTTTAAGAAATGTGCTTCTGAACTGGTTTCTATTCTCTCCAACTCTACACTAGATACATTGTTGTTTCTTGCTTTCCAGATTGTTACAAATCCTCTTCAGTAGTTCCTGTTTTATGAACTCTGGAGAACCATCTGATCCTTTAAACTATCAACCTATTAATCCTTTACCTCATTTTAGCAGTCTAAATCAACTTCGAATTGATTAAGCTTCTCACCTCACAGGGTCTTCTTTCAGACAGACAATATGAGTTTCATTTCTCCTGGTTAACTAAGAAAGTGTTGATGGTTATTGGTGAAAAAGTTTGTAAAGCTTTAGATAAGAACTAGCAGTATAGCCTAGCATTGTTTGAGTGTAATGAAAGCTTTAAAACTAATCCATGGTCTTGGAGCTCAGACTCTTTGGACGTTGGCACGAAAAACGTAGGTTGTTGAAAGGTTGATGTTGAAGCCGTAGAACTTACTAAAATGAATGGAATTTAAGTCAAATTTTGATTTCTGGTATTGATGTCAAATAAGTTTTCCATTGCAAGCTGAATTTTGAAGGCTAAATAAGTCCTCTGAGTAAATGGTATCATGGCTGAGACTAAGAACTACAATTATACCTACTTAAAGCAAAACCTGAAGCAAAAACCAAAATAAAAGGGCTGAAAACCTGATTTTGATCAGACCCGATAGGATATCAGGGTATTGAGTTCCAATATCGAGTCAAATAAGTCATCCAAGGGTAAACTAACCTAAGTAAGTCCATGAAAACTTATTGTATCCATCGGGAGTAAAATTGGAGAAAATGAGCCATATTGATGACTGAATATTGTTTTTTTTTTTTTATCAGATTCGATAGAATATTGGGAGTATCGATTTCCGATATCAGGGAAAATGAGTTGTCTGAGAAGATCTACTAATGTTTGAGACTAAAAACTATAATTTAACCAAGTTAGAGCAAATTCTGCAGCAAGAACCATGATAAAAGTGCTGAAATCCTGATCTTGATCAGATATCGGGGAGGGAAAAAAAAAGAGAAAAAAAAGTAGCCCATTGACCTGACTGGAAGTCTAAAGAATATTCAAAACATTACTAATTTGAACTTTTGGGAGGGATTTGTCTTCTGGTAGGTTTGCAGGATTGCATGGCTTCCACCTTTGATTGTTGGTAGAGATTTTAATCCCTTCTCCGATTGTTCATTTATAGTTTTCCAAGCTGCAGAGTGTTGTTGGTTGATATGAATATGGGAAATGTCATTTATTTTCCCATTTACGAAAGCTACTTCTGCCTCAAGATATGCATGGTCGAGGGATTTTTTTAGCAGCTATTAACTTGTCCTTATTTATTCGAGAAGGGACAAGTGATAGATATACGAGATTTTCTTGAGCTTCTGAGACTCTGGTGTCTGAACTAACTGGGTTTTATCGTAATTTTGTTTTTTTTTTTGGGAAGTGTAGATAGATCAAGTCTGTTACTGCTTGTAACAAAATGGATAAGATCTGGAAATCCAATCTTGATCGTAAGATCAAAATCCAAGTTTTTCACACACTTATTGAACCAATCTTACTCTATGGATCTGAAACTTGGATTCTTTCAGCAAAACAACCGCGCTGTTTAGATGGATGTTATACTTGTCTTCTCAGAAGAGTACTTGATTTTTCATGGCGAAACCATGTAACTCTAGAAATGATATATGGAAACCTACCAAGAGTATCAACCTTAGTTAAAAAAAGATGTGTCCAGTTTGCTGGGCATTGCGCACGTGCCACAGATGAACTTGTTTCATCGTTTGTATTATGGAGGCACCCATCATCTCACAATCGATCTTGTAAATTAACCTTTCCAGACAGGATACACAGATACATCTATTGCCAAGGAAGACCTTACAGGAGCTATGACAAATAGAGAATACTGGAAGGGTGTAGTGAGTTCTATCTTGGCCGAGGCCACAGAATCATGATGATGAAAGAATATTTGTGTGAAGTTTGGTGACAATCGGATAAAAATTGTGGATTTGTATAAAGGACATACAGACAGACACACACACACAGACACAGACACAAACATCTTGCCTTTTATATATATATATATATATATATATATATATATATATGGCAAAGCTCAGACTGTTTCTCTTGTTTACCATGCTGATCTTCTTCACAAGTTGAAAGGTTATGGTGTTTTTGACTTTCTTTGATTCACTCTTTCTTATCAAATCACATAATGAAAGTTGCCTTAAACCGCCACACAGCTACATTTTTTTGCATTAATGCAGATAACTTCCAGGGCTCTCTTCTTGAACCTACTTTTTTACTTGTTTACCTCAACAACATTCTCAATGTCATCAGTTCCTGGCTCAGATCTGTGCTGATGACTCCTCTATTTACTCTTGTCTACATAGTAAGTCTGATATGTTTAATAAATTCAAATTAATAGCTGATTTATTAAATCTGGTGTTAAATGGTGAAAGAAATGACTTGTTAATTTTAATGCCTCCAAAAATAAAACTACTCTCTCTTAATTATCTTACAAAATCTTTTTGCCTTCTATCAACATGGCTGATGTCCAGGCAAACAACTCATGCTTTCTTGATCTCACATTTTTCACTAATGTGAAGTGAAAAGATTGTATTGAATCAATTGCTAATTTTGCTGCTAAGAAAGTCAGTTCACTATATTGTGCTAGTTAAATTTTCTCACTAGAATCTCTCACACTTCTCACTAGTGAAACTCTCTTCCTGCTTTCCTACAATCTTCAAAAACTTAAATGCAATATCAATCATCATTTGTTTCTTTGAATCCCATTTATTGTTTTCTGTTTCTTTTCTTCCCAGTTACAACTTGCATTTTAGTGGCTTTTATTGCTTTGCTTGGGGTAAAATGATTAAAAGTATAGAAGCCCCCCCCCCCAATGTGCCATGTTATTTCTACAGTAAAATCGACCCCATGTAACAAGAAAATTCCACTTGGACAGCTTTTTCCCAAGAACTGCTACTTTGTGTAAGAGACTTTTTGTATTGATGCTTACCTGAACACTACACTCTTCAAATCTTTTCACATCCTCTTTCATTTATATCACATCATATTCATTATACCCATTTAAACAGTAACCCCCCCCCTCCTTGGGTGGCTCTTGAGCTGTGTATTGGGCAACTTTTTGTATTAAAAAATTAAAAGGATTTTAAAAGTTGCTTTGAACTGTTAGTATTGATTTAAATTTTCCCTTTTTGCCTTTTAAAATATTTTTAAATATGCTATTTTAAAAGGATTTACTATGATATAATGAAATCAAAGTATTAACCAATTATTCGGGTAGTTATTTTTTTTTAATCAATACTATAAAAACAGATACATTAAAAAAGAGTATAGGAAATTGGACAATAGAAAATGCAACCACAATAATTTGCAATATTAAGTGAAACAAAATAAACAAAATATATTAGAATTATTACATTGCTATAAAAACAGACATTCCTTTCTGGTCAGAGCTTGAGTCATGTGCATGAATAAAAAAAAAGTATTTTAATTCTTCTGATGAGAGAGGAATGTCTGTTAGCAATTTAAAAAAAATTGTCTCTAATAAAATCATTAATTATTCCTTTATTTATTTAGATTGCTGTCTTGATTCCCTCTGTCACATCAGCAAGATGGGCTGCCAATATTGGATTGAGTATAGACGACTATTTATGATCTCAAACTTCTTATTAGTAACAATGCTTCTTTGTATGACTTCCTTTTTTCTGCCCTATTGGTACATTGTGGACTTTTATCCTGAACAAAATAAAACCGTTACTACCACCATCAGACCAAGCATTTCCAGCAGATTGCCAACCACAACTGCTACCACTAACTCCAGCTCTACTCCACTCAGCACAACTTTAAATCCCTTTGTTGGAAGAAGAAAACGAGAGGCACTATTTGAGCAAATATTTAGAAAGAACTTTTTGAGACGAAGGAAGAGGCAGGCAATCAATCGAGGCAAAATATTTGATGATCTTGTCATTCCTAAGGTTCATGTCGGTCTTTTCTATATGTTGTACCCTTATGCTGACTTTATGAAACTTGAAATTCTTAATACCAGGATGGTGTCTCTTATTCATCTGGAAAAGAACTCTCCGGATTTTGTCGTTCCAAGTAAGTTTTTTCTTCTTTTTTCAATAGACTTTAAGTGTGTATCTACTTTTATTTCCAGCCCAAATATCACCTATAATGGATTAAAAATTAAACAGATATTTAAAATGTAATTCCTCTCTTTGCCAGAGTAACAGTAGCTATGAAGTTTCTGATGTACTATAGTTATTGTATGTGTTTATCTATCCAGGCTTATTTTAAGGCTGTCCCTAACTGAATTGTGCTTATTCACTGTGGCCACAGGGAATTTAATGAGATCTGCAATGTATCCCATTCATACCCAGTGGAATTTAAATCTAATTGAGTACCACATATTCTAAGAATGAGATTCTATTTTCTTGCTGGAATAAACTGTAACATTATCTTAGCAACATCTAATAAAAATACAAGATTAAATCTTTCATATATACAATTGTATATTCACTTTTGAACTCTCACATTAATGTCAGCTGTTAGAGTGTATGTGTAATATTTAAACGAAGAATGGTTGGTAGGAATATGAATGTCTGCTCAAATCTGTTCTTGCTGATAGCTAACATAGAAACTGGAATATTTCACTTAGGACTCCGTTCCCTGCACAACATAAACTAAAGTACTTTCGCTCTCACTTTCTTTGGAACACAGGTGTGGCCTTCATGAGTCTCAAAAACCAACTGGCTTCAAACCACAAGTTAGCTCATTTTATCCTTCCTTGGTATTGGGCAAGAAACAGATCTCTCACTTATATTAGCTTTGTTCTTGCCAATGACGTATGTTCTGTGTCATTTCAACATTGATTTGTCGAAGTTCACCTCGCGGGTCTGTGATGTCTACAAGCACATCTACAAACAATCCGCCTTCTCTTGCTTTGGCAAGGTAAGTCTCTGCCACAGTATGGCTTCAGATATGAATGTTCAGATCTTGTGAGAATGTGTTGGACCCTGACTTTCTTGTGGGTGAAACATTCATATAAATTTGTCATCCATTTGTCTTGTGTCTGTATATTTGAAGTTCAGCTGGGTTGAATTTTTCCTTATATGCCAGTGCAGCCACTAATTTACTTTGAGGTCCAATTTTGCATTTAATGACTATGAGGGCACCTAGGTCAACCCTCTAATGTACTTAGTTTTTTGATATTCTAGTGTGACACTTAGTGCATAGCTTACTTTGGTATTGGTTAGGGTAAGCCCAGTATATATTAGGGACACCACAGATCAACTCCTCTAAGATCATGTTAGTAATCAAAGCTTACATAAGAGGAATAGAAATTATGCATCTAAACTTTTTATAACATGATTTGTTCTGTTGCAGATCTTTTAAATTCATATGAAAAACACATTTACTGCCTTTTATAGCAGACAACATCAATGACAGTCACTTTTCAAGACTTGTATGTAACAACTGTTTTTCATATTTAAAGAGTTGGTAGTTGTATGAATGATTTTGTGTAACACTATTTTTGCATGCGGAAAAATATAATACTATTTTAGCATGATGGAGTGAAAGAAATTATTAGTTGTATTATTAATTGTGCAGATTAATTGTTCCAATGTGAGCAGAGAGAAAAATAAGGTAATGGATAATAAAATTGTTTCTTCGGTTGCAATATAAATGCAGCTAATGAATTGTGAAAAATATTTTGCAAAATGAAATATTGGAAAGTGGCTGAATGAATTGAAAAACATTTTGCAGGTGTGGGCAGCAGGTCAGACGGGGTCATTGCATCGGCGGCCATTATGTGACAAAGCAAAAACAATACGGCTGGTGAAACTGAGAAGTAAGCGGTAACCAAAATATTGTTTTGAGAGTGTCACAAATTTTTGATGAGGTCAAAAAGGTTAAATCCTGAAATTCTCAAATTCGCTGTGAACAGATTTTAAAACCAGAAAAATAAATGATGTAATCAATTAAATCAAAATGAAGAAAGAAATGATGTCACCAGAAATATGGCCACTTCATTGGTTAAACCAAGGGAAAGGAAGTAACTCTGCCTCAAAATGCGAAGGTGGGAGTGATTTCATTGGCTAAAGATTTGATTTGCATGGACACTCTGCGTCCATCATACTTTCTCCAAGAGAATTTGGGACAAGCATAAAAATAGAGCCCTGGAGAGCCAAAATCAGTTTCCAGACCAGTTGAGATGTAACAACAAAGAAGGAGTGATGGTTCCCAGCTGGGGAGCCACGACCGTAGAGATAGAGATGGTCACCTCTGATAGAGTTCCTGATTAAAGATGTACAGAGATAATTGCCATACCATTGGGTGCCAACCGTAAAGACAGTCACCTCCGATAGAGTCCTGGCTGAAGGTGTAAAGAAACAGAAAGAGTCCAGCAGACTGACCAACTGAAAAGCATTAAACAACAATCCGACCAGTTGTTGCACCAAGCTAAGACAGATAAGACGAATAACTGTTGCCGCCGCCGCCATCCACCACACACACAAAGACCAATCTTCGGCAGTTTCTGTAAAGCTTTGGTGAAAAGCTTGAATAAGACATTTTGAATCGTCACAACTTGAAAACTCTAATTGGAGTAGCTCGAATTAGTGTGTGCGCACACAAACACTACTCTCTTAGCCACTAGACGATTCATTCCACTCTGTTCTGTTGTCACATTTGTATGCAATTATTGTGCTGGCTTTTCTTAAACTAGACTGAAATTAAATGTTGAAATATGATAATTTTGCTGGAGCAGAATACTTTTTATTTGAGATGAAAAAGCATAAAGCCAAGCTTCTTTTCCAAAATACATTAGAATGTTACAGTTTTTCTCATCAAAATAGCCATTTGAAATGCATGTTAGATGTTTTTCAGAGTAAGATGAAAAAATAACATTAGAAATAAAATAAAAAAAAAATGTTTGATTGCTTTGATATGGCAGTGACTGGTGGACAAATGAAGGCAAAACCTTAAAGCAACCAAGATCTGTTTCAAGCCACAAATGTTAAGAATTAAGACAGAGCATATAATATGGAAATTTTAAGAAGAAAAGTATCTAATAATCAGAAAAAGACAAGATTTTGAAATGCTTAAGGAAGAATGAGGCTTGGAACATTCAAAATATGTAATGTTACATTCAAAACTCACAGGACATATTGAAAGCAAGCAAGAAAGAAATAAGTAACCTTGATAGTTTTAAGCAAATGAATGGAGGCTCATGTGCTACAAAGACAGTCATTGTAAAGTAGCAAGTATTACTGTAAGCAACAAAAGATGAAGTGAAGTGGAGAGCTATAATTGTCTATAGAGGCATGGCAAATCAAGGGAGAATTGAAGGAGTGATTTATTGAATTTGTCTTTCATTCCTCAGTTATTCAATTTTTTTAAAAAATTGAACAGTTTTATGAAACATATCCCATCAAGCAATATTTTCAAACTACATTAAAATTATCGTGATTATACAAGAATAACATTAATTAAAGCAGCAGTATTTAAAGATGTATTTTTAAATGATTACGTGTATGTTGATTTAAAAAAAAACAACTAATTACCAAAAATTCAATCAATTTTCAAGAAATACTTGTTTGTTTTTGTTTTGTTTTTTATATGCTCTTTTTCAATTGTTTTTATTTATTGCCTTCTTGTTTACCTCCTGGTAATATGTTATCCAACATTAATGTTAGGTTGAAAGAACTAATTATGTTTGTCAGAAAGTTATTTAAAAAATGCTTCCTTTAAAAATATGGAATTATAAGATGTATTTTCTTTTTCCAGAACTAATGTATATAGCACAAATATTTTATTCATTTGGAATGTTGGGTATGACAATAAGTACTGCAACTATTTTCATCTTGGCCTGTCGTAAGTACAGTTCTGTAGTTGGTGAAATTGCTCTTAGTGGAACTCTAATGTTTTCAAGTAAGTATAATATAATTTTTTTGAGAATTATCTTTTTAAATGAAAGTAAAATTGTTACAATACAATATGAACACTGTTGATGAGAAAATAGATTCTAACTTAGAATAATTTTACTTGAGGATAAAGAATGACAGGTGCTTTTTAGTATCTATCCTACTTCAGCCTGAGGCTCTGTGCTGAGAATTGTGTTCAGGAGACATTAACTATAGTTTACTCTTTATATAAGTGCACTGATTGTGGATATTATTAAAACATTGGTTAGGCATTTTGCAATAAAACGAGTGCATACAGTTTGCTGACAGACAATTCAGACAGAAAATTTGGTTGACACTTTAAATCTTTCCATTTTTTTTATAAACTATCTACAAACAGTTCAGATGTTGATGGATGTGTGCATTATGAAGGCGTTCTGCTAATTACATCATCGATTGATGTCAGTCTTGCGTTGCACAGTTTTCATTGTTCACACCTTCAGTAATTTTTAGGTTCTCTAGTTTTGTGAAAAATATTGGTGTATCCCTCAAATAAAAGTTTTTTGCTTCCTTGTTTCATCTGACAAAATTGAATGAAGGGCTTAGAAAGAAGTTTCTTAAAAAAAAACAAAAAAAAATAAGCGCTTCAACTTGAAAAGACTTGACCAATTGTCATGTTTGAGAATTGTCTGTCTGCAAATTATCCAGCTACCATAGAAATAACCAATATATTGATTCTACACAATGGACGAAGAATACACTGTTTTTACACTGGTCAATAAAATCAACTTGCCATTTTTTAGCAGGCTAAAATCTTTTGTAATAAGCAGTTTTTATTGAGTATAGTAAAGCATTTAATTTAAAAACCAAAAAAAACAGAAAGATACAGATATGAATAAATTTTGGTTATATGTTAAATTTTAATATATATTTTGATATATTTGCTATACAGCAAATATGATTGGCCTAATTATGAGCTGTGTAATTTCACTATAAAGTTCTCTGTTAAAAGAATTATGTGCTTTATTTTATAAAACATTAAAAATCTGTTTCATTTACTACATAAGGATTAATATTTATTACTAATGCAAAATTGACCATTCCTTAGTGTTTGTGTGTGTTTCATTGAATAATATAGACATATTATGTCTATTTATTTTTATACTGATCCTTTCCAATTTTCTTGATCAAGGAAGGTACTATATTTTTTTCCTACCCAAGTATTTTCATCAATCTTCTCCAAGATTATCCTCAGGGGTAAATTACAAAGACAAACTTATTGTAACTGGGAAAAAAATCTGCATTTTGTTGTGATGGTGACTTTAAAAAAAAAAACAAAAAAACCTGTGAACAGGTTTTGTTATAATTATTTTAAAATGTTAAATTTATTCATTGTAGCTATGAAATCTTTTTGCAAAACAAGTGTTCCACTATAAAGGAACTAACCAGAAATTAGTCGCATGCAAAATAGCATTAAATGTTATATGTGCTTCAACATGATGTCGCTACACTTTATAACAATTTTTTCTTCAGACTATAATGTTTGAAATTTATATTATTTATTAAAGCAATTAAAAGTTGGTCTAATTAAATAATGTCATAGTTTTATTGCATTTTTTATTTTACTATTTGGAGCATATTCTTTGTAAAAGGGGCTAAATGGTTTAAAAAGTTAATACATGATTTACATTCCCCAATGAGTCTTGCGTTTAACTAATAAAACCAATTTTGCATACAGAATTTAATTTCTTGAAATTATGTGAAGGTGGGGTAACAGATGTAAAAAGAAAAAATCATTTTCACCAATATTTTTTAAAAATAATGATTTCAAAAATAATTTAATTCATTTGTGAATAAATCCTGAAAGTTTCATTAAAATCTGACAATTATTTGATTTTTGCAAGAATTTCCAAACTAAATAATGTTTGTAACTGGGAAAAAAAAGTGAGTTATGTAATATATTTTCCATTGTAAACTCTCATAATGGTTTGGCTCCTTGTTAACGAAAATAAAAACAAGTTTTTTTTTTACCAAAATTTCAAAGGTGTTAGAAAAAAATTAAAAATTTTTTAAAAATAATTAAAAAATACTTTGATCTTTCCTTTTAATATTATGCTGGTTTTTTTTTTTTGTTTTTTGTTTTTTTAGTGGAGATACCTAGATATATTTAAATGAAACATGTTTGAAAGATATGCTGCCTAAATATACATATCAATATTTTTTTTTTTTTAAGTAAAGATCCTAAATGGACTGTCTCTCAAAAATTTCTAGTCTTCAAAAGTGATTACTACAAATCTACAATAGCCTATAAAATTTTCTTGTATATGACTTCTACACTATTATTTTAATTGATTTAGATCTTTTTTTTACATGTTCATCATCAAAATATTGCTGAGATAACATTTTATTTAATAAAATATTGCCTATTTATTTCTTTTATAAAGTTTCTTTACATTTTAAATTTGTTTTATTTTAAAATTTTTCAGCAATCATGTTAATTGTGGGTGTTATCATGGCAGGCATTCACAAGGAAGGTGAAATTTGGGATGATTTTCCAGTTATGAATACAGTTATTTTGAACCGGGCTCCATTAGTGAAACTTGACTGGGGCTATTATTTTGCTTTGGTAGGTCCTCTTTTTGCCATTTTGTGTTCAGTACTTACCTGGTCACAAGCCTGTTCCACTTGCATGGATGTTGAGGAAATTCGCAAACAACAAATGAAAGAGATTATTGCACCTGACATAGCATACCAACCTTTGGTTACTGAAAATCCTTATAAAAAGGGTCATGACAACAGAAACATTAGTCCAGATGTCAATATTATGACAGCTAATCAGCAAAAAGCCAGAGAAGCTGGTATAAATGAAGAATTTTCCATTTAAAATTTGAACTAAGATGAGTAAATGATCCTATATGTGAGAATTTTTAAAATGTAACACTTGAGTATGGAAAAAAAAACATTGAATTTTTTATTTCAACTTTCAAAAGAAAAGAAATATTAGAAATTTAAACATTGTTATGAGGAAAAACAACACTTAGATATTAAGTTTTCAGAAATTTTCCATTTAAATTGGATATAATTTTTTGTGCACATAAGTCTAAAGATGGTAAAAAAAGAGCCTGAATGCTTACTGACTATCTATTAAATTAATTGACAGAAACTGATTTCAGTGGCTTTACCAATTAAATTAAATGGGTATAGAAAATAATTTTCTTGTATTCATGAAGATTTGTTTATTATAATATTAGATGAATTGTTTGAGCAAAAGTGAAATATTTTAGTGCTTACTGATCTATATGCATTGCCTGTAAAAATTTTGTGATAAATTTGTTGTATTGATACATTAAGAAGAAACTTAGGTGCTTGAATCTCTCATTATGTAACAAGATCTTGATTTAAAAATTTAATTTTAAAAATTCATTTTTTTTTTTTTTTTTTTTTTTTTAGATTTCAGTAACATTTGTAGAAATTTAAAAAAGAAAGGGATAAAAATCTTAAATGGTCATTTTCATATTCAAGTGACATATGGTATTTGTTGTCAGTATCATTTCTGACACAAACCTGAAAAAAATTTTTTTTTAAATTCATGTACTGTTTTTTTATAAGAAAAAAATATTTAATTTTTGTTTTTGTGACTTTTTATTATCTGCTCAGAACACACAAAAACCATGGTTATCTCTGTTTAAAAAAATCTGTCAATTTAACTTTAAACGGATCTTTATAGATGTATGAGAGCAAAAATTGACAATTGATATCCATTTGTATAAATCAAATATATAAAATATACAATCAAATAATGATGAGCAAGAAATGCTAAAAAATCTTACAACTGTATTATCTGCATTACAGAAGAGTTGAAAAATTTTAATTCAATAATTTTATCAGTTTACCATAAAAAATTCTACAAAACCCACTGAAAACCCTTTTCTTATTAATTATTTTTTTTCGTTTTCATTAACATACTTAGATTTTATAAAATATGGTTTGCAGTGATTAACTGTAAGCAGATAGCAGGCTTAAGTTATTTTTATCTTTTTGTATTTCTGAAAAAGCTGTAAATTATAATTTTCATACTTGCAGAATACATAGCATTGGATTCATGATATGTAGAAAATATTCTTGCAATTGTTTTAAAGTGAAAGTGTAGTGGTTTCAAAACAAATTTGACCTCTAGCCTCTTTTAATTTCACAATAGTAGAGTTAAATTTTCATGTTCAATAGGTTATGTTTTGAGAAAATAATATACAATTTAAATTGAAGTGTATTGTCACATTCTAAAAAATTCATTTTTAAATATATAAGTGAAACCATGACAAATTTTAATTAGATTTTCATAAAATAAAAATTATTTTTCTATATTCATTTGAAAATTTTTAAATCAAGGAGAGAATATATATATATATATATATATATATATATATATATATCATTTATGCAATTAATTTTAAACCCATATGTGATAGTACATTTTCAATAATAAAACAGGTTTTCATAAATTTAGATTTTTAATGTTTTGAATTGTGGCAATTTAAAATTTTTCACTGCTTCATTTATTGAAGCTCAGCCTGTCTTAATCTGATTAAGTCTTTGCTAATAAGAGAATTTTTATTTTGGTATAACTCTTATACTGTCTTGAAATGCTATTATAGAATAAATTAAAAAAAAAAAATGTGAAAAGCTGAATTTTTTTTTTTTTAGTAGTAATTTTTAAAATGCTGGCCATTCCACTATTTAATCTTCAAATGAAAGAATATGCCTATTGTAATTGATACTTTTATACATTTGTAAAAAAAAAAAAATAATCTGTATGAGGATATGGTATAAACACAAATGTATAATAGGCTTCCAGTGCCTTCTATTGATACTATTACATTTTTTTGTTTCCATATTACAAAATTCTGAATACTATTGTAATAATACTGTTGATTAAATTTTCATATCTCATCTCTTTTGTAAATTCATGTGACGTTTTTTTGTTGTTTTTTGGTTGTTTTTTTTTTTCCCCCTCACTAAAAAAGATAAAATGAGTTATTTGGGTCTGAGAAAGGTGAATTTGTTAATTATGCTTAAATAATTACATGGCACTTTACTTTGTTTAGAATTGAAGTGAGGAAAAGTATTTTTTTTAAATTACTTTTGAAGTAAGAAAATGCTAACATTTTTTTTTTATTTGCAGAGTGCTTTTCAATAGATTAGTAAAACCAAAACAAAAAAAAAGACTGATGTTTGATTAGATTTTTTTTAAAATGAGTCTGATCAAGAACTTTTTAGCACCTCCTTATGTCTGATATATTTCTAAGTTTATCTTAGGATACAAGGCAATTTGTATGAAAGCACTCTGTACACAATCTTTTCATGAACACATATCGCAATCTCAACTGGAACTTTGGATTATTCCAGTAATTGTATTTCAATATTTGCATTTTTATTCAACACATTAAAGAAAATGTGAATTTTCTCATATATCATTAATTCTTAATATACTTTTTTTACTTGTGCCAGTATTTTTCATCAGTTTTTATTAGTGAAATTAAAAAAAAATCATAAAAATGCATTCAACTCCCCAGAAATTTAACTTCTAATAAAATCTAAATCTTATTGTGCCATCTAAATTTCTTGATTCAATGTTTTCATTTTCTTTTACATATCTCAGATTTAATGATGACAAAGCTGCTTTCTTTCGAATGGCAGCAACTCTTTATGCAGAAAAGTTAGCACAATAAACTTGTACCTGCCTGGTTTTTTTTTTTTTTTCTCTTTAACTCTTGCAAATTCTTAGGCAAACTCGAAATTATCAAGCCCATTTCAAACTCTTAACTCTATTGAGTTACACATTGATTTGTGATTAAGAAATTATTACAATCCTAAATATGTTTAATTGAGATAACCATGCATTAACATTTCTGATGCAGTTCAGGAGAGGAAAAAAAAAATTTTTTTTCTTTTTCTTTTTTAGTTTAGTATTTGCAAAAATGTGAATGTATTTAGCTTTGTATATAGTCAAAAGTCCATATATTTTTCATACGTCACTGTTGAGTGCCATAAAATTTATTTTATGTATAGAAATATTGATATTTTGTACTGTGCAAAGAAATAAATCTTTTAAAATAACCTTGTACTTATTTAATATATTGTGAATAGTAAAAAATAATTTTATCCAACAGAAGAAACACCCACTCTTCCATATTGAAAAGCTTACTCTGGTAATAAATTTTAAGTGATAACAAAGTATCTTCAATAGTTTCCATCTCAGTGACTGCTTTGTGTTAGCAAATGAAAATCTGTTTTAAGATGGATTAAAAAAAAAAACTTATTAAAGACAAAGGTTTATTTATATTACTACTCAAGGGCTAGCCATAAAAAAGTAGCAATGAAATACATAACATATTGTACTAATATTAAACCTTATCCATCAGACTGGAGTAACATTTCATCATTCACACATGCTTTTTTTTTTTTAACTGGTAAAACACTTATAAGTTTTTAAGTAAAAATTATAATGAATGATGAATTCTAGTATTAGATGAATCCTAGAACCACTATTATAATATATTTACTGTATACCTATTTTCACAGGTGTCTCTGTAGATCATAAAGAGTGCTGTTGCAGGTACATGTTTAATCTGAACTGGCTGTAGAGAATTATGAGCAGTCATAAGTAAGCACATAATGTAGATTTAAAGACGAGAACAGATTCCCTTTCAGTTTAAAAAATATATGTGAAATAACTTACAAGTGAACACACATGGGAGAAAATGTTGTTGCCAATACACAAGCATCCAATGTAATATCTAAATATTTGACAAAATTTCACTTTGGGTGGAGAAAAACATTTATTAATGTCAATCATAAAGAAGATTGGTAAATTTCTAAAGCTTCACTGATATTATAGACAAATAACTGATGATAAAATAATAGTAAGATAATAGTAATACATCCATACTGCTGGCAATGAAAATAATGAAAAAAAAAAATACTTTTTGTGTTGTTACATTCAACCACTTATTTGAGTCAATCAGTTAAGTGACGTGTGATACACACTTGCGCAAAAGATTTCCATGCAGTAGACTGGTTGCCAACCAAGCCAATAGAACCCAATCTGTCCTGCTACTTAACCCATAGGTGGAGGGAGAAGCAATGAATTAATACTTTTCTCAAGAGTATTTGCACGTACGTGAATGTAACAAATTCAACTGGAATATGTGCTTGGCTCTCTGATTTCTCGTTCTGAGCCAATATTCATTGCATCACAACCCACATCCCTTATTTGAGTAAAGCTTAAAAAGCTATCTAAACTTATTTATGAATGGAACTTTGTCTGTGTGTGCGTGTGTCCGTTACCTATAGACTCCGAAATGGCTGAACCGATTTTCTTGAAAATTTACACAGTTGTACTATAAGCATCTGCGAGTGTTCTTAGCTATGTTTTGTGTCGAAGTACCCCCGATAAATATCGATAATCGAAAAAATCGGGTTATAGAAGGAGTGGTCCGATTTTAATCAAATTTGATACACTCATAGACAAAGACATAAGAAACAATATTCAGAAGTTTCAAGGTTGCAGTTCTTAAATAGTGCAGAAAATATATATATATAATATAAAAAGCAAGATGTTTGTGTGTATGTCTGTTTATCTGTCTGTATGTCCTATATACAAATCCACAATTTTTATCCGATTCTCACCAAACTTCACACAAATATTCTTTAGGCTGAGTCTGCACTCCAGGACCATGGATTAGTTTTAGAGCTTTCATTACACCCGAGCAATGCCGGGCTATACTGCTAGTAAATAAATAAAAAGGAAAAATAAAAATTAAGGACAATTTGAACACTGGCAAAATTTTAAGCTTATACCTAAAAGAAGTTCTAAACAGAGGAAATACCAAAGAAGATATCTCATTAGTGAGTTTGCATACCTATTATTGTGAATAAAAAATTCGATTTGACATGGGCAATATAAGCATTTGCAGAAGACTGGTTGAATTGTTATTCCAAGGTGAAGATAGCTTTACAAAGATCATGGACTGTTTGGTATTGGCATCCATTTCTATAGACTTCCCTTGCCATTAACCCCCAAACATTTTCAATGGTGCTCAGGTCAGGTGAACACACTGGATGGTCTAAAAGAATCATAGTAATCACAATGAAAGTCTTGCAGGCATTATGGATTCAGTTAATATAATGTAACTGACTACAATTTGATGACACCATACAACCTTTGGCTTGGTTGTTTCTTAGAAGAAGCTCACACCCCAAATCATGATGGAACCTCCTAGACAGTGTCATGTAAAAAAAAAAATGCATCTAGTGGAATAATCTTATTGTAAAAGTAACAGAAATTATCTTGACCATCCAGGTTAAATTTTTTTTCGTTAGACAACTAAATTGGCAATTCTCTGTAAAGTTTAACTGAGCTGTTAGGTAGTGTGAACCTTGAAGATGTTAATGGTTTTTACAGTCTTTTCCTCAGAGATGCTGTCTTATTGTTCTTGATTTGCATTCTGCATCTGCAAGTGCCTGCAGTAAAATAAAACAGACTCAGAACTGATATAAAAGTCAGTCAGTTAGTTAAGTGCCATACGTGATACACGCTTGGGCGATCATGACTCGAAAGAGACATGACTGACTGGGCAGAAGATTATCCCGCAGTAGGTTGCCATTGCTTTCTGCGGTATACTGGTTGCCGACCAAGGCTATAGAACCCAATCAGTCCTGTTATTTAACCCATAACTGGAAGGAATAGGCGGATTAATACCTTTCCCAAGGGTATTTGTGCATAAGTGAATGCAATGAATTTCAGCTAGCTTAAGGAATTCAGCTACAAAATGAGGAGAGTTAAGTTGTTTATATAGCCAGCATAGATGAGTCTGTTGCTCATAAAAAGGTGAGCATAGGATACTACATTCTTCTCTCCTTGAAAAATTGTCATTACCATCCATAACGATCTGGGGGTCTTGTTGTTCGCCCAGATCTCCTTATCTGAGGGGCTACATCAACATTATGTGTAGTGACCTCCTCCCATATGGGAATAACGGTGGTACCTTTATCTTGTTCCGCAGTTGGAGACTCACGGCTTAACTCCGTTTCTGGGCAGGGTGCCAAATCTTGAACAGACACTGTAGAATCTCATCCATCTGGATATCTTATGTTGACATGTGCTGGATTATTGTCTCGTAGTTCGACTTGGTCCACACAAGGATTAGTTTTATGGTTTCTTACAAACCTTTTTAATAGTACAGGACCTGGTGATATTAACCAGGATAGCAAAGAATTACCGTGCAATGAGTCGCGCGGAAATGCAAAAAACGTTCATGAGGGGGTGGCATTTGTTGCAGTACATAGAAACGATCTCATGGAGTTTAAAACTTCAGGAAATACCAATTCCCAGTACTTTTCAGGTATGTTATGCGACCTAATGGCTAAACAAATCACCTTCAATATAATGCCGTTAAATCATTCAACCTGTGCATTCTCAGTTGGGTGGTATGGAGAGGTTTGTTGTGACTCCTTTTTGCGAGAGATAGTTTTTCAGTTCTTTAGACATGCAGGATGCACCCCTGTCTGAGTTTATATAGCTGGGCATTCCGGATAAGCTGAACAATAGATCTAGGGATTTAATTACTGATGTTGTGTGCATGTTTGGACATGGAAAGACGAATGCAAACCATGAGTATTCATCAAAAGACAGAAAGTAAAGGACCTTTGAGGTTGATAATCAGTCGTTCTATGGGTCTGGTTACCTTGATAAGAGTGTCTTCAGGTGGGTTATAGAAACAAGGTTCTGCAGAGACTCTGCAAGAGGCGCACACTTTTTTTTTTTTAAACATCCTCCGTAAAAAAGGGTAGATTTTTTGCTCTAACAAAATGCAGGAGTCGAGTAATCCCTGTGTGGCATAGTCCACTGTGAATAACAATGAGGGTTGAAGAGGTAATGGCTAAACAAGTGTAAGCTTGGCTAAATGTGTCAGGAACCACATTCTCTTGACCAGGACGGTATTTTATCATGTAGTCAAATGCTGCACTCCTGAATTTTGGCATTCTTAATTTTAGTACGCCTTTAATCATGAAGGCCACAGATTTTTGGTCGGTAACTAAAGTGAAATGTTATCATGACAGATAATGATTTTACTTGCAAACCACTTCAATAATTGCTGTTTGCCTCTTTCTCTACTATTTCAATTCGCTTTGTCGTGTTTTTGACATGAATGCTACTGGGTGTCCGCCTTGGTTGAGGGTGGCAGAAATTGTCACGTCTGACACATTGCATTCAACCTCGAAAGGTAGGTATCATCTATTGGTTGTAGAAAGGCCTCCAATTCTTTTTTTTAATTGCTTAAAAGCTTTGAGTGGCCTCTTCTCAGGTGGGAATTTTTTTAGCGTCTATCAAATGACGAATTTTATTAGAAAACTCATTTATCCACTTCGCATAATATGCGAACATGCCCAGCACTCTTTTAATGTTTCTTAAGTTTTCTGGATGAGGTAACTCTCTTAAGGGACAAAGTGTTTCTGAATCGGGCTTAATAACCCCACCTCCGATGCAGTATCCCAGTACATTGATAGAGCATACTGAGGCCACAGATTTTGATTTGTTGAGTAATTTTAGCTTAGCAATAGCTTTCAGGAATCTCTTTACATTTTGGTCATGTTCTGTCTGCATGCGTCCTGCAACTGTTATATCATTTATGTAAGGGAAAGTACCATGTAGATTTTGTTCGTTTACCATTTTGTTCATACCTCTTTGAAAGGCCACTGATCCATTTTTAACCCCAAATGGTATTCTACAGAACTGAAATAAACAACCATTTGCCTCAAAAGCGGTGTATTTTTTATCAGATTCTTTAAGTGGAACCTGGTGATGGGCGCTTTTGAGATTGAATGTAGAAAAAAAAAAAAACGTATTTAGTGAGGTCATTTATCATTTTATCAATTCTAGGCAGCAGATAAGCGTCCAGTTCTGTCATCTGTGAGTAATCTACACACATTTGTTTTTTATGAGCTGGGCTCACCCTGGTGAAACGCTTTTTTCAATTATACCATCCAAAAGCAAGTTTTTAATTTCTTTATCAATGAAGGTTTGGTCTTCCTTGTTAAAGTGCCTAGATTTGACAGCAATTGGCTTACAGCTCAACAATAAATTAGTAAATAGAGGAAGTTCCTCTATCGCTGCCGCATTTAATGCACAGAATTGACGTACACTGTCCACGGTCACTTCTGGCAGAGGCCCACTGTATTTGAAGCTCGCCCTTTGCTGACTCAGAAAGTCCTCGCTGATTATCACGTCAGAACATAAATCCTTTGAAACACCCAGATGGGTAGCAGCATATGACTGGTTGTTAAAGTAAAGAGTTAGGTTTGCAACTACATAACCCTTTGAGTTAGTATTTAGCAGATTTTTGGGTCATACCTTTACTAGATGGGCAAAACCCCGTACATATACATGAAATGTGTTTTGGGCTTTTTTTTAAAAATTTGTTTTAACTAGCATTATCATTCACTTATTTCTTAGAATAGATTTGGTTATAATGTAGAGGAAGTGGTGTTTTTTATAAAAAAAAAAAAACACCTTAGCACACTATATTGAAAAACGGTGTACAAGATACTGCAATAAGGTAATTAATGAAAGGTAAACAGAAATAGACAAAATATTTCACTGCTTTAAATGAATTTGAATGATATAGTTTTTTTTGTCTAGTTTTTAACATTGAATGAGTGTGTGGAAGATACATTTTCTTATCTTGACTGCACTGTTGTCACAAAAGCATTTTTCTATTACAGTGTTTATATATAAACATTTTATGTACATTGATTTCAATTAGTCAAATGTCGTAGCCTAAAACAGTGTAATAATTTAAATATTGTTCTATATTGTTATATTGAAAACAACACACAAATGAAAATAATTCCCTAATCTTTTTTCATTGCATTTTTAATTTCTTTAACATGGAATGTGCGAGGATGTGAATATTTACAGTCTAGATTAAAAGTTTTATACCCTTGCACACTTGGTGATAAAAACGGTGCACACATGAAATAAAGTTTTAAACTCCAAAATGTTAGGACCGATTCTATTAGGAGATTGCTTTACTATAAGCTTGAATGATGCAAGAACACCTACTTCAACTTAATACATTTTTCTGAAATTTTTGAGTTAATCTGAAAGTTTGACATCTAATCGATATCAATTCATTAAAAAAAAAAAAAAAATGAAGAAAACAGTGGTGGTGAGGGCACTGTTTTCAGTTGGCCAAAACCGGTTTTGAGAATTATTGGTTTTTTGTGAGCCCTAGTATTCAGTCAATATACTGACTTCATTGTAAAAAAAAAAAAAAGTTTCTTTTGTAAAAGGTGTATAAATTTATTTTAACTCGTCTGTACATGACCAAACTAGTTTGGCAGAAGGATTTTACTTCTACAGTTTATACAATTTTTCTTGTCTATAAGGCTGTGGTATTTATCCAAGTTTAAAATAATGCAAAAATTTAAGTCACTACAGTTGGTGTTGAATTAAAAAAAAGTTTGTACATATGCTGATTTGATTCAATTAGACATCAAGTACAGTGTGCAATGGGTTAATTGTGGCCATTTTATATTTTTAATTTTGAGCATGTGTTCTTTGTTTTTGTTGACTGCTCTATATAGTAGGGTCAGTTAGGCACTGTGTGAGAAAAAGCACACCATGATGTAATTCATACCACAAGGAAATGGCATACTGTACTAGGAATTCACACCAATAAGAATATTTCAGAGCATTTGGGTACCATTCAAAGGACAATGCAGAGAATTCAGTGAGAGTCGAAAGCGTCTAATGGTGATTACAGTGTCTAAGTGATCACTAGTGATGTTGATGTTATGCCTCCATTCGTCTTCCCACAGGGCCTAAGACTCAACATGGAGGCCTACATCAAGTGCTTTGAGGAGGTAGTGCTGCCCGGGGTCAAGAGGACGGCTGCTGGAAGACCCTATATCTGGTAACAGGACTGCACCATGCCACACAAGCAGGATAATCGTCATGGTTAGACATTTTCTGCAACCATATCACCCCTTACTTCTTGTAACACCAAAAGTGAATTTGAAGGCAAGGATTATGGTAGCATTCATCAACTTAAGCAGACCATCCAGAAGAGTTGTAGGAGATCCTGAAGGGCCATGGTTAAAGCCATTAGTGATTTTATTGAATAACATTCAATATATTTTTGCGTAATGTTGGTAAATATATCTGCTAAAATGAAATGTCAGCGTTATTTTCATTTTTGTGTAATTTAGAAGGCAATTCATCCATCACAACCTGTATATACATGCAGAGTAGAATAACTGTTTTCAGCCAAATGTTAGTATTTTTAGTTTTAATTTTCAATGCAAATGCAGTACAACCAGGAAACAAAAATTGATTTTTATTTTACAAGAGGAAAATAAAAACAAGCCACAAGATTAGTTAAATGTGAATTTATTTGATTTTAGTAGTTGTACATCATGTCAACATGGTCTTACACAAACAAGGGTACAACCCTTGTCTATAGAAGAGATTTATTTTTTAAAAAGAAAAAGAAAAAAAAAAATTTTAACAGAAGAAATATTTATGAGGGAGAGAATGGCTTAAGAAACTTCTAGAACAAGTAACAATTAGTAACATTAACAAGAGCACCAAGACCAGAGAACATGATGGAGGACAAACATTCAATAGGATTTTACATCTCCTGACCATTTTTTTTTTTTTTTTTTTAACTTAATAAGAATTTGAGGGCTGGGATAGGTTAAGAGGTGGGTTAGTTTGGAATAAGGGAATGGAGTGGATAAAGGTAATTTAGAATAAGCCTTTTATTTTTTTAAAAGAAAAAAAAAAAAGTGAGACAGGGGAATATAGACAAGGTATTTGAAAAAGTAACTCCTTATTGAAATTTTAATTGTCAAATCTCATATATAATCTTGTGTTAAATTTAAATCATATAAAACTTATAAAAAATAAATAAAAAAAATATAGAGTTACTTTCCAGACCCAGTGTACTTGTATTTTGAATTGCCCCTTGAAATCTGTTAGATTCTATTGAATGTTTTCCTACAGTAAATATATAGCTTTGTGTGTGTGAGTGTGTTTTCATTTTTTTTTCTCTTCAATTCCAGGAGAATGGACATACAGAAAAGACTTTATTTCAGCACTTGTGACAAGGATTCACTTATCTAAAGGGGAAAAAATAAAAGTGAATATCCTGTCTCTCCTAGGAACGGTCTTGTTAAGACTGAAGCATTAAAATTTAAAGTTAAAAGAAAAATTAGAATCTGTTCTGTAAGTTGCAAGTTAATACCTGACTTAGAGGATTTCTTTGGTTTAATGTATATTTTTTTTTTTTTAAGGAGGTAGTGCTTTTTTTGTATTTTTAACCATGCCTTATGAGAATATTCTTTAAAACTTAAGAGCATTTATTTTTTAAATCTACAGAGTGGGGAAGTAAAGCTTACAGTCAAATTTCCCAACAACCACTACACCAAATGAAGAACAAAGCATATACTATCACCCATTAAGACACAGCTACTTTTCAGGAATATCATGGAAAATGGCTTCACAGAAAGACAAGCACCAAAGTGAATGTAACTTGCTTCATGAACAAATTGACCCTAAAAGCATCCAACATAATTGATATGTTCTTGCACACTGTCTACAATGTAAACGAGGCCACAATCATGGGCAATTGTGGGGGTCAACAAGAAGCAGATATAGGATTTCATAACCAGAACTGCAAAGAACCCAACAAAATCTATGCTAAAAATAGCTGCTGAAGTAAAAGAACTCTAAGATGGTGAGAGTAGTTAAGCATGATGACCTGGTTGTAAATAATTCACTAGGATGATAAAAAGAAAAGCAAGCTGGAAGTGGTACAAAATGGGCCACTGTTAGAATATTCTGATGAGAAAATTCTCACAGTGGATGCTGTTCTGAACAACCAAGAAGTGCAGAATGTCTGTAAATTTGATTTTTTCCAGTCCGCATCTGAACTCACTCAACTATGCATTTTAGAGAAGGCCACTAACAAGATCTCCCACCCTAATATCAATACTATCAAGGCAAAGTGAGTCAAGATATCCAAGGGCTTGTGAAAACTAATTGAAAATAATAGAAGCTGCATGAATAGATTATTTTTATGAGTTTTTTTTACTATCATTTTTGCATTTTATGGCCTGTTTATGCACAATGAGTTTCAAAGGTTACAGTAATTTTGCAAGTTTTGCATCCCCACATTGTATAACTCAAGCAGATTCCTTTTGTACATGTATAAAGAATAAACACCTGTCAGCAGCAATCAAAAGAGACAACAAAAATAGATTCTAAACATTTCTACAGCCAAAAAATAAATTGTCACAAATATTAAATAAGGCAATATGAAGCAAGATCAAATTTACTAATAATGCTTTGTGATAAGAATACTTATGACCTTTTGCTGTAACAAATCATTTTGATTGCAATATGTGTTTATTAACAGCTAAAAGTAGCCTTTATATCTAAAATATATACAGCCATTTTTTTTTCTTTTAAAGCTATCAAAATTTTAAATTTAGAAATCATTTTTAAATCAGGTTAACTGACCCATGCAAAAAAAAAAAATCACCTGTTAATTGTATGTGTAGGGGGAGGTCAAATCAACATGTTGAATCAGATCAGTAATGATGGTATAACTGATAATTTTCGTTTTTACTGCAGCAATCAAAGAATGCCTCATCGTGATGTAAAGGTCAGCAAGCTGGACTTTTAGATCATTAGTAGCGAGTTTGATTCTCACTAAGTACCCATACTTGTGGCCTTGTGTCAAAAGTAAACTATGCTTAGTAAATAACTAGCAATCAAAGAGAATTTATTTCCAGTACAAAAAGCATTGAGTAAGAAATATTTTGAAGACATATCCCAAATCCTTATTCATTAAAAAAGGTTACTTTAGAGCATAATAGAATTTTTTTTAAGTTATTGAAACTTAGTATAATCTGAGAAAAATCATTTTAATTATTTTAATAGCAAGACTTAATTTTCAATTTTTTCACTTAAGAAAAATGCAATGTACATTGATCAAAATAACCTTTGCTTGATAGTAACTTATGTCATTAATGATCCCAGTCACCCATTAAATATATTAAAATCTAATTCTTTGTTCAGAATTAGATAAGCAAAATAAATTTTTGCTCTTCCCCAAACCTATAGAATTTTTTTTTAATGGTTGCCTTTCTATGAACTGAAGAATACATTATAAACATTTTTATATTTTTTTCACTTGGACATCTTTTTTTTTTTAAATGTAGCAGCATAAGCATTAAAAAAAACAAAAAAAAAAACAAAAATTATAAAAACCAAAATATTGTGAATTATTAAATTATTTACTCTTTTGTAATTCAGATAAAAACCAAATAATTCATGAATTTATTTTTTGTTTTAAAATTTTTTCTTGAACAGAAATTTTTTTCTAATAAACTTTGGTCAGACAAGTGATATTTGAATTGACAAATTCATTCACTTATGTGCTGTGAAATTTCAGATAGTTTTAAATGCACAAAGGAGGCAAATGTCCTTAATTTATTTTGTTTTATTTTTCTTAATTTTTTTCCATTATCACAAAAACTAATGACATGGCATTTAAAAAAATAATTATATGCTACATTTTTAAATATTAAATTTATTTATGTAAGAAAAAAATAAGAAATCTATTTTAGAATTATAACAAAAAAAAAAAAAACGAAAAAGATAAATGAAACAGTCAAGTGTAACGTTAACCACATGTAAGTTACAAGTACATTTAATTAGGCTTACCATACATCTATTCTGGCCAAACCAAGACAGTCCCATTTAAAGGCGTCTGACAAGGCAAGAGACAACATTGTGTGTGTGTGTGTGTGTGTGTGTATGAGAGAGAGAGCAAAAAAGTGAGTGAGCCCTGAAGCTTAAACTAGGTTGGGTCATGAAAAGATATACAAGAAATATTGAAAACTGTCCTGGTTTGAGGCTTAGAAATTATAGCAAGCCTACACTTATGAATTAAGAGAAGCAGAATTTATTTTGAAATTATTAATATTTAATACAAAGTGCAACAGAAATAATTCCCACATAATGGTAAAACACTAGTTAAATGAAGATATCATAGATACTAATGTCTTACCATTCTGTGGGAGCTATTTCTGCTGCACCCTGTATATTTAAAACAGGTTTAGGTTTTTGTTATTTCTGGTTATGCAGACTTATCGTGCAGTTATTCAAATAAATGTTGAGATCTTAAGCATACTGTTTTATGATATGGATTAAAAAAAACAAAAAACTTATGGATATGTAATACTTGATAATTAGGGTTAAAGCAGGTTATTTTCAGAATACCGTTTCATAACCCTAAGCACCAATTAAAAACAACAGGGGGAGCGTACATTATTTTGGAAGTGTTTGAACAATTTTAGACCATGTGGTTTCTGTTACACTTGATAAAATTTAAAAAAAGGGGAGAAAAATCTAAACTAATTTGAGTAAATACAAGTTATAAAAATAGAATCTAAGACATTCCAATGAACATATGTTCATTTCATATAAACACACAATCATATAAGCAATCTTAAATTCTTTTCAGTTTCTGTCAGCAATAAAAAATGTATGCAAAATAAGATTGGTTTATTGGGAAGTGTAGCATTTTATATATTTATTTGAATCTTTGATTTTAAATTCAATATTAAAAAGAATTTTTTTGTATTTGTGTATTTTTAATAGATTTATTTTTATATATTTTTTTATTTTATTTTTTAAAAGGAAAAAAAATATTCAAACAGTGCATTAGAAAGTGTGCCCTGTGTAGGGCAACAAAGACAGGAAAGTGGGAGGGAAAAGAAAATTTGTACAGGAGGAGGGAGAGAGAGAGAGAGAGAAAAAGAGAGACAGACAGACACTGCAGCAGATCCAATAAAAAAAGTAATGAAAAAGACAAGATGAACAGACAGACTGATACTAGACAGAATGATGTAATGAAACATTGAACAACTAGATTGGACTGGATGTTAATTTTTCTTGCCTCTTCCTCGAGAACGTACAGAACCATTTTCAGTAGCACTGTTGTGGTGGTTAAAATCAGTATTTGAATCTGTAAGAAATAGAATTTTATTTTAAAGTAATTAAAAAAAAAAAAAAGCACTATTCAGATTATCAAACACTGCTTCCTATTTATTTTTATGTCCTATATATTTCTACTATTCTCATATTTCTTGATATGGAGATCAAAATACAAGTAGACTTTGAAAAAAAAAGTTATACGATAAAATTAAATTTAAATGCTTTACATTAAAAATTTCAATTAAAAAGCAGAAAGATTTGTCTCTAATGAACCATTGTTACCAATAAGTTATCCATCTATTTGTTTAGAATAACATTGCTATCATCATGAATTTCAGGCCATTTATTTCTGAAATAACTGACAGTGCTTTCATTTGCATAAAGAAAATTGAAATGAACAGTTAATTATGAATTTAAAAATTCTAACTAGCTATGCTATCTCTGCACCGGAACTCAGAAAATATTAGTTTACCTCTGATTTTGGCTTGCTTCTTCTTGGGAGACATAGATTTCCTGTGTGAAGCAGTTACATCTCTTTCTCGTATGCGTACTATGTGGAAGTTGATGAACTTCCACATCATCCATCCTTGGAGTAAGCAGACTCCACTGAGACAAATAATCCTAGAAAATAAAAGGTGGAAAAAATTAACAAATAAGTAATCCTTTAGCACAGGATCAAGGCATTTGAATTAATATAGCCTTTATTATTGTATTTCCACTCTAGAAAACAAGACAAGTTTCAAAGCTCATCTTTCAGTAAAAAGTTTTATATCTGGAAAATAGCATACTATTGAATACTAAATCTATGCATTGCCAAATACCAAAAGCATTATGTACAATGTTAACTGGGCACTTTGACGTGGTGTAAAGGTTAGCAAGCTTGTCTTGCTAGTTTAATGACAACTGAGTAAAGAGTTTGGTTCTCACTAGGTGCTCCACATTTTCAGCCTTGTATCACTATACAATGTTGATTTATTTTTCTTTTGATAAGATATTGTAAATTATTTTATTCTATTAAGAACTTTAACTCATGGTAAAATTTGTTTTAACAAAAAGACAAGCATGTATAAGCAGCATTACATGTGATGTTGAGTGTGAAAAAAAAAAAAAAAAAAAAAAAAAAAAAAATGCACATAAAATTTAATGGTAATTGAAGAAAAATATTGATACCCAAAACTGGGTTCAAATGTAAGAGGCTAAATTTAAACTTATTTTTTCATCAAACTACATAATTTATAAACTCAATACTTCACTATGTTTGTAAAAAATTGCCTCATTTGGTTATAAAAACATACTATATTCAGCAATGTTTAACTTTCCTTTGACATAGCTATTACTGTATACACCAGTGTTTCTCAATCTATTTTTTTTCTCAGAATGCACATGTAGAATAACTAAAGATCAGGAAGCGCACTTTAAATTTTAATAATGAAAAAAATTAGTCATGAAATTTGAAAATAAGAAGTTTCTTGAATTAAGCATTTAATTTTAAGACATTACATAGTATGCTTGTGTGAAACCTGTGATGTGCTTTCACAAAGAAAATTTCCTTTTAGATTTGTCATTTTTGGTTTAGCATCACCAAAGATTAGCAGTACAGTTTTCATTTAAAGGGATTTATGAATTTGGAGATGCTGATAATGGTTGATTTTAATCCATTGAGGAAAGCAAAAGAGAGAAGATTATCCACTCCTTAAAGAAAAAAATTTACCATCTAATTTAAAATATCAAATGACAAAAATTTTATGTATCTAGCTTTTAAAAAATAAAAGCTTAAAATAATTTATAAATTACTCTTCTGTTAACTTTGTGCACAAGTGGCTACCTTTCAGGGTGCATTAGGGCACCTGGGCAGCATCAGTTGAGAAATGCTGGTATGCACTTTTGACTCACTCAGCAATGTTTATCGTTTAAAAAAGTGTTGATTAGAATCTTAAAACCAGACAAATGAAAGTGGATTTATATTTTCTTTATACTTGAGAATTGACAACAAAGATATTAAACACTATTAGATTGCTTATGTACAAGACTAATTTTATATTTACAGGTAAACCAACTATAAAATATTTATTTTTTACCATTTTATAAAGAAAAATATGAAAAAAAAAATTTTTATTCATAAATTTATAAAAATACAAAATTATCTTTTGTAAATCAGCAATCTAATAAATAGTATTTAATAATTGTTATCGATTCTCAAGAATAAAGAAAACGTATAAATCCACCTTTGTATATTTGGGTCTTTTAAGATTCTAATCACTTTAAAAAACATTGCCAAGGGAGTCAAAATTATATGTAGTAATAATGGTATCAAAAGAAAACCTTTCTTTTGACACTTTTTTCTTCCCAGGCACAAATGTTAACAATTACCTTGTATTCTTTGATCATCTCAAAAGGTTAACTAAGTCATTCTTATGGTCTTTTAGTCATCCATGAAAATATATAATTATAGTAATCAAATCCCAAGACCATAACATACATGCTCACACAAACTTCAGCCTTTGTTAAATAATTATATGAAATTGAACATTTACCTGACCAACATGGTATTAAAGTTACCAGTAGCAAAGTTTATTGATGATTGACTAGTCTTTTCCAAACCATACCTACAAACAAGATTGAAACATAAAATTAAAACATTTGACAAAAAATATTTAAGAATCAAATCTTTATTGCTGAGTATAATACATTTATATTTGAACTTATAAAAAAGCTACTTCACATTAAATGAAATGTCAACAAAAATTAAAGTTGTATTCAAAGTGACATTACACTTTAGAATCTCATACGACTAAATTTGTGACTATTTGAGATGCTTGTTGGATTGATATTCTTAACCTTCCTATTGAGAATTATGCCACAGATTTCTTCTTGGGTTAAAGCCAGCACTGATACTTTTGTACCTTGTCAGAAATACTAGGTGAAACCACAATCTTTTTGGTTCACACTAGTCTTTTCAGCCACTATAGCCCACAAGAATAACTTTGTCAGGGTGTGCCAGCATGATAGTTCCAATCATAACAGAAGCCTATTTGTGTCTGCTTGCAATAATTGTAAACATGTACTTAAAGAGGCTAAGTCTTTGCTGATAGAAGCTATACAGTGCTTCATTCTAACAAGTTTGAGGCATGTGGCTAATGGTCCGTAATGTGTTAAAATAATAGTAAATCTTTTATTCCTTCTCTCTTCACTCAATTTGAAGTATTAACATCTGCTAATAAGGCAGAATGTTTTGCTCATAAATTCTTTTCAAATACTACTCTTGATCCATCTGTTATATTTTTACCTGACTTTCCACTTAGAACAAAGTCTTTTTTGATATGCACATAAGATGGTATCCCTGCATTAGTATTTAAAAACTGTTTTCATATTCTCTATAAACTCTGCAATAAATGTCTTGATGCTTCTTGCTTTCCTGCTGGTTGGAAACCTTTTTCTGTAGTTTCCTGTTTTTAAGAACTCAGACATAACATCTGATCCTTCAATCAGACTACTAATCATCTACTTTTTGGCAAAGTACTAGAGGCACTAATTAACTTTGAATTGGTTAAGCATCTCATCTCACAGGGTTTGGCATACCAGGTCTTCACAAGTTGAAAAGTTATGGTGTTTCTGGACAAATTTTTGAACTAATTCAGTTTTATCAAATCATAAAATGAAAGTTGTCTTGAATGTCCATTTCTCTAGATCTTTTTGCTTTAATGCAGATGTTCCCCAGAGATCTATCCTTAGAACTACCTTGTTCATAATTTTCATAAACAACCTGCCTGAGGTCATGAGTTCTCAACTTGATATCTCTGCTAATAACTATTTACTCCTGTTTTAATAGTAAGTCAGTTTGATAAGATCAAATTGGCAGCTTATCTAAAAAATGACCCACAATCTGTTGTTAACTGGAGTAATGAATAGTTTGTTAATTTTAATGTCTCCAAAATGAAATTGGGTCTCTTTTAGTCCTTTGAGAGAAATCATTTTTACTTTCCATTAGTACAGCTGATACTAACCTCCAGCAAAGTGACTCGCTGCACTTTCCCTGACATGATTATATTGAATCAGTTGCTATATCTGCTGCTAGGAAAATCGGTTTACTATCATACTAGACAATGTTCTTTGCCAGAATCTATCTTACATATTTATAAGTTTGCTATTGCTTTGAATATTGCCGCCATGTCTGGTTTGTTGTTACCATTATATATTTAGAGACTCTTGATAAAATCCAAAGAAGAATCTGCAATCTTATTGGTCCTGTCTTGGTATATCAGCTTTAGCAACTTTCCCACCACTTTCCAGTCAACTTTCATTTTAAAGGCTCAGTCTTAATCCCTTTTTAATTTTTATTGTGCTCTCTCTCTCTCTCTTTTTTTTACCCCCAATATTCTCTCAGCAACCTCTTGCATCTTAGTACCTTGATTGCTTTGCTTGGGGGGGGTGGTAATTTAACAAAAAAAGTAGGTTTCTTTGTATTGTTCACCATCTTGCTTTTTTATTTTGATGGCCTGTGAGTTTTATCTAGGCTTTCTTTCCTCTTGTCTCCCAAAATTTTCAACAAGTTTGCCAGGGTTGTGTAGCCAGCCTCAATTTATTTCAATGCATCATTGACCACCTCATGTATGCAGTGTGCAACTGCTTCCTTAGTGTTCAGCTCAGAGACTGACTTAACTATGCTGACAATTCTTTTTCAAGTTTCATCACCTGATTAGTCATTAAATATATATTTTTTAATTTGCTCAAATAGTCATATAACAGGAGTATTATGCCAGTACTTTCTTCTACCAACTCCTTGCCTATCTACTCATCCTAATGTGGTGGCTGATAATACAAAGAGACTTCGGAACCACTCAACAAGCATGTTCATCTCCTGCCAAAAAGCAAACCAGAACTCTCCCTGATCCCAGACATGGCTTAATATAGACCTGCACATCCCTATTCTGTTTTTTTTTTTTTTGCCACTTGACCTCTAAAAATATCTTATCAAACCCATTATTTCTCCATTCCCTTCAGCTAAAGTGAATACCACTTAGAAGACTGGAACTATCCACTGATCTATCAAGCAAACACTTGTGATTGAGATAAATCCCACCTCTTCCCATTCTACATAGGTGTCCAAACTATTACAATCAGTCAGTTAAGTGCCATACGTGATACACTGATACACGCTTGGGCGATCATGTTTTGAAAGAGACATGATTGACTGGGCAGAAGATTATCCCACAGTAAGTTGCCATTACTTTCTGTGATAGACAGGTTGTCAGCCAAGGCTATAGAACCCAATCTGTTCTGTTATTTAACACATAACTGGAGAGAAGAGACAGATTAATACCTTTCCAAGGGTTATTGCACATAAGTGAATGCAAGGAATTCAACTGAAATTCAAACTTGGCTCACTGATTTTTCATTCTGAGCCGATATCCACTGCACTACAACACACATCCGAACTATTTTTGAAATAAGATTTTAAAACTTTCAATTAATCAACCTATACTTTCATATCATTAAAAGTTACACAATTTCACCAAGAGCAAGTATGAAAAAAGTTAATGACATCTAATATAAAATGATTATTTAAATAACCAGTAGACAGTTTGCACAAAAAATGCAAGTAATTTTTGGTAAATTCTACACAAGTGATAAAACTAAGTTGTCTCATGAAAATGAAAACTTTCATGAAAAATATTAAGATTAAATATAATATATAGTAATATTTACTTACCAAAATGTTAAAAATGCCAATGTGATTATAGTGAAACGAACTATTACAAATAACACATTCCACACCATGAAACTGAAAAACAAAGATACATTTATTTTTAAATTCAGAATATACCTCGTAAGACCCCTTTAAGTTCAAAAAGTAGCCTAAAAGAAATAAAATAATTTAAGTGGGCTTTCAAACATATGACAAAATATTTAGTATCTACAAGGAAGGAGCTAAAAAGTTTTCAGACAGTCTCACTTTGTAAAATTTAACCAGACCCAAATGACCAAACTTTTCTTTTTTGGGAAAGGTATCTTGATTGGGCCAAAAATATCAAAGTGCTCAAAGCAGGCAAAATGTTAAAGTATTAAAAAGTAAAAATTAAAATATTAACTTTTGTGTCTTTGCTGAATTGAATGTTTAGAATCTTAATTTCTGAAGATAAATTCAAATAAAAGATTACAGTTAGTATACTGTTTAATTCTCTAACAATGCATTTTCTAAACAAACATGAAAAAACTAAAAATATATTATGTGAATAATGTACATTTCAGATATGAATATTTATTTTACTCACACATTCGATGCAAATTTCTGTTTTTCACCAAAGTGCATAGATCGAGCAAAATGGAACACAAAATCTACTGTATAATGGAGGACCAACATACATAATGCAACTCTAGTAAAGCTGAAAAGAAATTAAAAAGAAAAATGTTAACATTTTTTTGTAGAGCAAATAGATATGGAAAAAACAAATTGTGGAGGCTATATTTTTTTTTTTTTTAAGTAATAGATGATTTTAAGCCAAACAGTTTATGTTCATTATTTTTTTTTTTTTAATCGTATCACCCCGAGCAAGGTGGTAACGCCACTGATGTGCAGGGGGCTACGTAATAGTGAAAAGATTGGAAAAGAGAAAGCCAGAAACCACATCCTAAACAGGGAACAAGCGATGAGCCTCTTAACCTGTTTAGTAGACGTGGGTGGCGTGTGAACCGGGCGATAGATAAATCTATATACATAAAAAAAAAAAAAGCAATATCAAAAGTTTACAAATAAACAAACATTAACTAGTGCCTTTTAAACAAAGTTTGTTGTGCCAATAGTAATTTATTAAGATTAGTTTGGGCACAAAGCCATAAGTATGGGTCACTCAGTAAGGCTAGAAAAGCTAGCTCACTAACCATTATTCCATGCCATAGTTCCGTTGCAGTTATTAGTTTTTGGATTTTTTTTAATGACCAGTCCTTAAAACCAAGGCCAAATAAACCATATACCATTAATTTTCTAGCTCTTGATTCCAATGCTAACATTAACTAAATTTTAATTAATGAGAGAACAAAGATCACAAACCTCCACCAAGGCAAAAACTGGCATCATCTCAGTAATTAGCAAGAGATGATTATTAAAATGAGAATAACTGCAATGAACTTGACCAATCCCAAGTGTGAAAACACAAAAAAAATGAACTACCAGTGTCAAAATTAAATGTACACTTAAAATGAACCATGAAAGGTACAAAAAAAAAAAAAAAAAAAAAAATCTAATGATGTGAATGCAATCTAGGTGAGGTAATTTAAAGTTTCCTTTAAAAAAATATGAATCAGTGATTATTCTGAACATTTGCATCTTTTTAATAACATGCTGAAAAGTTAAAAATGAACATTATTGTTCAATATGTAATTGAGCTCAACATTTGCACTGCTTCATTTTTTTTTTAATTGACATTTTTAAATACATTAAAGTCATCAATTATTCAATTAGAGTTGTTTCAGTAATTGTTTTGCATTTCATCTTTGAATTCAAGTTGGTGTATAGTGTTGAATAAACGGGCATTTTTAAGCAAAACTGACAAAATTCTCAACAACAATAATAAAAAGACAACAAAATAAGATGAGGCAATGCAAAGTAAGGCAACTATATATATATAAACTGTTCATGCCAAAACATCAAGTGGTTTATAGTCTAACTTCAAGGCAAGAAAGAAAAATGTGTGGATAAGAATGAGAATTGTCCATTTTTTATTGGTTAGGAAGACTCACAGCATGCATCTGTAGGATTTGTCTAAATCTTTAACAGTCATTCTTGATTGGAAGTAACAAAATGTTGATTGATCTATGATGAATATACAAACATTAAGAGCCCCCTTGCCCTGCTTCCCCCACTCCCTGCTAAGCCAATGACGACTCCATATTGCAGGCTCACATGGAAAGAAAAAGTGAAAATAAATGCTATGGCACAAAATGAGGACTAACCCTGTAATAAATATTTTGGTGTTTATACAGAGTTTAATTTACTTTCTGGGTGGTTGAGTATGTGAACATGAATTTAGGCTAATAGATTGCCTCCAACTAACTCTCTGCCCATCTCAACATCACAATGCATGGCTGACAATATGAATGAGCAGCATCAAAAGTACCTAAGTGACAGTCGATTTCCTATCAAGGGTAAAATAGAATTGACTACTTCAATCCCAACTGACTTAAAATAGGCCTGTAACTGAAAATACTCAATGCACAGTTTTGTTGTCACTTGTTCCAAAAGTTTTCATTATTCATTTGTTAAATAAACAAGACGGCAGGGAGAATTTCAGTATTGTACCTAAACTTCCCAGCCATTCTCTCCCTCAATGATAGTGAATAAGTAATTAAAAATGTACATACTTAAGTAAATATGCAGCTATGATAGTTGTGAGGTACAATGATGTGTAGAGAACTCTGGCCGGAATTTCCTCCTGAAAGAAAAGAAATCTTTTAGAGGAAAACTAATTTACATTTATATGTAAGAAAATACTAGTAACTTTATACAAACAAAAAGCTGAAGGTAATAAACTAAATTATACAGACAAAAAGAAATGTGAGTATTTATCAATACCTATTCAAAATTGAAGATATATGATAAGTAATCCCTTTTATGAGTATACAAAAAAAAAAAAAAAAAAAAAATGAAAATAAACACATGCACAAAAAAAAATGCAATTACCAGAGTTTTTTTTAAAAAAAACTACCATTATATATTATTAGTTACAGTTATTGCATTTAAAGAGAAATTTCTAAAAGTAGGATTTCATATATATTATGGTGTTCTTTTACTAAAGCTCAAGTAACAATGTATCTCTTGCCCAAACAAGGCCTATCCAAAATCTTGTTCCACTGGAAGCATAGATTTTTAGTTTTGGTTTGCAATAGTTCACTAATGTAGACAGCTTAAGAAATTCAAAGAAAAAAAACAAAACACTAAAGCTTAAGAGCATAATTTGGCTTAAAAAGTTACTCTTTATCTTAGCATATTTCTTTCTTTATTAAGGTCTTACCACAATATAATTTAACAAAGTTTTGAATCCATTGCTTCTTACCCAGTTAAAAAGAACGTATGAACTTTTATATGCATTTTAATCTTGGAATTAATTATACACAATTTTAATGAAACAAAAACCATAGAACTATTAGCTCTAGAACAAAAATATACCGTTAAACAAAATAAACATGAAAGTAACTTTTTTTATTTTATTGTTTACAAATAAAGTAACTACTGTTATACTGATTTATTTTGTCATAAATATACTTTTCATAAAATTAGAAAAATTGACTTAATTTTCTAAGTTACATTATTTTAGTGAATTTTGCACAAAAATATTTGGTTTTTCAAATATATATATAGCAAGTCTAAAGGAAATAAAATAAATCTTATACTTCAAATAAATAAGTTATTCCAAAGGTCAAAGTAATTTTTTTCTTGAATTAAGCTGACTACAGCAGCAAACAAACACAAAATCTTTGATCCTAGTGGAATAACAAGATTTGCAATAGGTCTTTACTTCTGGAGAAGAGTTACACTATGACCTAGCCTTTAGTAAAGCACACCCATGACTTGGCCTTTAGTAAATAACTTGGCATGATGGGTAAATTGTCACCATTTTATGTTTAATTTCATGCATGCACATTGTTTTTTCATTTTGTTGACTGCACAGTATAGTAGGGTCAGTTGGGCACCATCCATGTGGAAAAGAACACTATAATGCAGTTTGTGTCACCATAAATTTGGAAATGGTATACTGTACTGCTGATCATTCACATGAAGTTCCAATACAAACATTTCAGAGTGTTTGGGTGTCAGTCTGAAGACAGTGCAGTGGATTCTGAAAGAGTCAACATCATGGTGTTTGAAGTAATCACTAGTAATGGCAACACTACACCTCCATTCATCTTTTCATAGGGCCTCAGATTCAACATGAAGGCCTACATCAAGCACTTTGAGAAGGTAGTGTTTCTTTGGGTCAAGATGGTGGCTGTTAGGACCCTATGTCTAGTAACAGGACTTTGCACCATACCACACAAGTAAGAACTCAGTATGGCTGTCAGACAATTTCTGACATCACATCACCCCCTACATCTGGCCACCCAACTCCTCAGATTGCAACCCCCTTGATCATGTGTGGGGTGGAGACGAGCAAAAGACCAACAAAACTCTTTGTGATAGCAAAGATGAACTGAAACCAAGGATTATGGCAGCATTTGACTTAAACAGGGAGACCGTCTGGAAGAGATGCAGGAGATTCCAAAGTTGTCTGGAGGCAATAGCTGAAGCCAATGGCAATCTTATTGAATAAATTTACTCTTTAGTATTTTAAGATATTTTTGTGTAATTTTGGTAAATATATCTGAAAATGAGATGTCAGTGTTATTTTCATTTTTGTGTAATGTATACAATATATAAGGTTAAATGAATAAGTTATAAAAACTATAGAAAAGTTATACTATACCTTCTTTATTTTTTGAAAGTAAAGTTCAGGGAAACAGTGTAACCAATAGGCAATCTGAAAATTTCAGAAATTGCAAAAAATAAGTGCAACCAAACATTTTATAGAATATTCCCAATCACTTGAGTCAAAATATGATATTCAAAGAACAACCTCTAAATTCACATTGAAATTAGCTATAAAAGTTGCACTAATTCCTATGGAACTTGACAAACAGTGTAATTATATTTAATAATCCAAATTGTAACATTATTTCTAAGTAAATAAACTTTTGATTTTATTCTTTGTAAGCAGTTTATTAATTACACATTAAAAAAATAAGCTTAAATTTGTATTATAGTTCAATTTACTGCAATGATTTTTCTTGAAGGAAAAATAATTAAAAAGAAATTAATTTCTTTGTATGCTAAAGTTAACTAATAAATCAACTTAATAACTAGAATTTTAAAAATAAAGTTAAGAGTTTAGCAACATGTAAAGCAACTATAACATTAAAAAGCAAGTAATAATTAATGTTTCGTACCTGTATGATAAAGTAAAACTTCACAATAAGGCTATATAAGAAAAGAAAAAAAAAAGATTAATATACAGAACAGATTTTTTTTGTTTTTAAACAATGACAACATTCAGTACTTTAAACACACTATGATATGCACACACTGATTACTCTTACCATCTTGGACTTGCCTGAGAGCATAAGGGTTCTTTTTTTCACATACTAGTCACTGACCACCTGATGAATGCATGAAAGCATATGCAAGTGGCAGTCGGTTCTTGCTCACTCGAAATTTGATTTAAAAATATATTAAAGCTGTGAAATTTAATATGGCACAGAGCACCCTTTTTTCCTGTCTGAAATCTTAAGCAGAATCTTTTGGGAGCTGCTTATTATTTCTATTAATATAAATGTTCTGTCATAGGGGACTTTTGCGGCCTGGCACTGTAGAGGAATTTTTACTTACTTGAATCAGTAAGCTCTTCTACCATGGTGCTATTGTTCCCCATGACAGCGAGTACCAATAAACCATTTCTAGTGTTTTTTGTTTTTTTTTGTTAAATTAATTGTGATATTTATGGCTATTTTTATCTTGGCTGGGTAGGTTACACAGGCACTGCATCAGTTCTTTATAATGACTGAAAGTCAAAAGTACTTTAATAAAAATTATGAACTTTGAACAGTTTATTCACATCTTCAAACAATACTAAATATCTTATTGAAAAAATTACAATTGAAAAAAATATGTAAAGCTCATTTGTGCAATATAATATGTTTTCTATTCAAATGCTATCAAAATTTCTGGTCTAGTTAAGTCTTCGCTTCCACATTTAAAGCAAAGAATTTTCATGAAAGTGACACAGCAAACTTAGAAACAATCCAAAGTTGTCTACATTCATCCATCACAAAAAAGTGAGAGTAATAAGGTAATTTATGAAAAAACAAATTTTTGCCCAAAACTTTGAATTTCATGACGCAGCGTTTGTAACTAAGAATCTTTTTAAATCCCATTCACCTCCTATCCTTTCTTTGGCATTCCCCTTTTTCCCATGTGTGTGTGTGTGTGTGTGCGCGCACCAGTGGCAGTCTTGCCTTGCTTAGGTTAATAAAAAAAGCCTGTTAAAAAACAGTTTATAATGCAAGAAAGACTAACTTTAATCCAAGGGACTTGCATACTTGAATCTACTGAGCTTGTTTAGAATTCGTGAAAGCAAAATCATAACAACTGACTGCAAAAGTCATTTCATTATATTTGATCAAGTGACACTAGAAAGCAGATAAACATCACAAAGCAATGAAGAAAAAAAAAAAAAAAAAAAAAAAAAATTATGTATTTCATACTATTTTTAGTATTTATTGCCAAGTGGATAATTCTAAATAAAAATAGAATAGTTCTTTTGTTAATACTGCACAACAACATGTTCATCAAATGTACTGTTCTGGTGTCCAGTTTTTGTGCTCTCTTCCGCATGCTAGTCTTTTCTTATTGACTGGCTGAAGCAAAGGTTTCCTGGCTGCCTTGTAAAATTTTGCAAAGTAATAATAACAAAAGAACCATTATATTTTCATTTAGAATTATCCACTTGGCAATAAATACTAAAATATGAAATACATCTTTTTTTTTTTAGAACTGGGGTTGCCTAATAATTATGGCCGGTAGTGTGTGTGTGTGTATGTATATATAGTGTGTTAGTGTTGACTCCAGTGTCGATGTCCACACACAGGCAATAGTGCAGTGTTACATGCTTGAATGCAACATTCAAGCCATGTGTTGCACGTTGCTCATTTATATATGTGGGTCAATGATGCATTATGGGTAGCAAGGTCTATTGTATTATCCTAACAGCTATAAGGTATTTGTTAACAGTTAGGTTTCAAATTATTTTTGCCTTGATAAAGTTCCTCAAGGAACATAACACATTAAAACAAATATTTTTGCTTCTGTATTTTCTTTTATTTATATTGTCTTTACAGATATATTCTATTTATCTGAATTTTTACACAAACACACATTATATAATAAAAAATAGGTTCTTTTTACTGCCACACCAAGACAAAATTGATTTAAGTATAAGGATCATATTTCCTTTTATTAAAATGAATACAAAAGTATAGTCTAAAAAAAAAAAAAAAAAAAAAAAAAATTTTTAAAAGAGGGGGTGATTTAAGGTGCCTTTCGACCGACGCTTCATCAAAAAATTAATCATTGGCAGTATAAGACAAAGAAATTAGCAAAAATTATTATCAATGACCGATGTAAAAAAAAAAAAATAAAAAAACCTTATGAGTACTAAATATTATTTGGGTTAAGCAGTAATTTTCCCAAATAAGGCTAACCTGAATTTCATCTCTTTTTGTCTACACAAGACAGGACATTGCATATTAATAATAGACTCCAAGATATCTAAATGGAGTCTCATCCGGGCACTGCGTATGACAAAAGAAATTGAGAGAATAATTCATCCTGCCCTCAACAGAATTTAAAAAGTGTTCGTTAATTTCTGACTCATGAATCTGCGAACACTCAGATGCAATCGGCTCGTGTACACTTTATCCAGAACATCTCATGTTTCAGTGCTTACTGCTTTGTGATGTTTATATGCAGGCTTGTCTTGCTGTAGGATGAGATAATAAAAAAAGAAAAAAAAAAGGACAAAAGGAAAAAGAAAAGGTGTTTAAACATATACAGCATAGAATTTTTTATTTTTACAAAAATGGACAAAAGATGTTTGCATATGCTTACGGAATCTCAGCATGAGGATAATCTTCCCATAATGCATTGATATTAGTGATGTAAGCTTCCTGTAAAAAAATAAAAACTATGTAAAGAGAATATTAAAAAAAGAAAACACTTAAATTTAAAGAATCACAAGATAGAGCTGTTTAATTGAAAGTGTATAATTTTCTAGCTGTGCAAAGAAAATTATAATTCATAATGATAGAATTAATATTCAAAGTTTTGTTTAGAAAATTTGTATTTTTGATACCACTTAAAGACATTTGAAATCATGTAACCATATTGGCTATAATATAAATATCTAACAATACAATTCTAACACCTGAAAATGTTTGAAAACATTTAATATATGCAAAATCATAAATAGTAAGGAAAGGAAATATAGATAGCAAAATATAATTTACATTGCTCAAAACCTTTGACACCATAAACCAATAAATTCAAGAGCATTTGTTAGGTAGTGTCAGTTCTCCAGAAAGGATGCTGTTTCAGTTAGAAGCCATATTATACAATTGGTAAATAATTAGTGAATACAGTATGAGAGGGAGAGAGAATGTCATTTATGAGTTGGCACAAATAGGCAGTAAACCTAAGCAAAATTTAATATAAAGTAGTTGGTTTTTCAAGATACCAAAATTTCTTTCCCTTGACAACTAGAAGTAAGTAACATTCTCATATTGACAAAATTCAAGTCGTTTATTTAAGAAAAAAAAAAAAAAAAAAACACAGACATTTTGATTATTCTTTACATATGCTACTGAGCAATTCTCAATTCCTACTTGGTGGAAGACGATGAATACAGGTAAAATCTATTTTATTTTCATATTCAACCTCAATAGTTATAATGCAAATATGCTGCTACCTGGAGAAATTGCAGCAGCAATTTACAATTTTGTAAACAGTTTTGATATATCATATGTTGCTTTTTATCACAACTCTAAAGCTGTTCAACAAATTGATGGGAAAGATTTGAACTTATTTCCTTTTTTTCTTGAAAGCATGTCTTACCATAACATAACCTAACCAATTAAGCAATGAAGGTTTTATCAGCTGATATCATTGAAATAAGTTAAATTCTTTTTCTCCAACACCACAATGTTGCAATAAAAATAGCAACAGAAAAAGAAATGATAAAAGATAATGCTTAATCTCAAATTAATTATTTGTCAATGTTTTTAAAAAATGTCTGATTGCATTAATAAACGGATTTTTTTCAATTTTGTAAATAAAAAGTTCTTGTGTTCCTTTACTAAAAGTGGTTTACTACGAATGAGACAAAGAGAAATAACACTTCTAGTAATGAATGGTTTAAAATTTATTTACCAGTAACTTCACATGTAAACAGAGTCTATTGTCAGCATGTTTTTAACTGATTTATTAGACAAATAAAATAAAAGAATTTTTCCAATATTAAGATTTTGCATAAAATCAGTAAATTTATAAGCTTCAGAAAATGAATTCCAGATTGTCTTTTTTTTTGACAATATGTAGGATTTTTAAGAAAAAATTAAAAAGTTTGTTTTTTATTAAGTCCTAACTCGGTGCCAAATAAAGCAAGAACATTTGAAATTTCCATATAATTTTTCTTTGAAATTACTATTTTAAAAGGGAATACATGCATTAAAAAAATGTTTTTTTCTAATTACACTAACAAGGCATTTTTATCATGGAAAAATTACAAGTATAGTAATGATGAAAGCAAATAATTATTAAAAACTCCTTCAATTTTTGTTCATTAATGCAATGAATATGAAAATTATCTTTACAAAAGAAGCCATTATTAATCTTTTACAGACATTTGATAATTTTTTTTTTAATAGTCTAGTTGAGCCTATTTTTTAAACATTAGGATACATATTTGTATAAATTGTTTCATAAAGTGTTATATTATCCATCAGTGATTGTCTTTATTAGTTTTATTTCTTTAAATTCATAATTTATATTCAGTAAATCCACATTTTCAAAAATGAAAAACTTATGATTTCTGCAATAACTTACACCAATAATTTTTTCATGCAATTAGAAAGCTCTGTTCTGAAAAATAACCAATGACAGATTCAAGAAAAATTACTCGGATTTTGTGAGAGAAGTGAGATTCAGATTGTAAATATGGAAAATGTTCAAAGTGGCAAGTTTAAATTTTAGAAAATAAATAAAAAAATAAAAAATAAAATAAATACATACCCTTATAATGATATCTGCCCCCCAGATAATTGATGCTGCATAGAATGTTATCAACTGGCCAGATTCGTTGAATTTACTGTGTTTCAACTTTGACAGATGCATTTTGCGATTAATTTTCTGAAAAAAAAAAACAAAAAAAACTTACAAAATGTTTGGGGAAACTAAATTAGAGAATAAGAACACTTACAAAATGGTGTTTGATCAGTTTCATAATATTGCTTAATCCTAATTCAAGAATTAAGTTACTTTTCCCAAACAAGAACATTACTAGAAAAAGAGACATTGTACCATTTCAAGTTGGGTCCATATATTGATTTTTTTTATGGCTTAACTATTTACAAGTTATTTAATATCACAAAATGATTTTGAATTGTGAAATTTTTTTTTTGAGATAATGATTTACTGATACAAATTTTTAACCCATAGTAGTTGGGGGGAGAGAAGAGATGGATTCATATCTTTCCCAAGGGTATTTGAGCATGAGAATATAAAAAAAAACTACCTGAAATTAGAGCTCTTCCCTCAGATTTAGAACAGTTATCCATTACACCAACCACACCCAAGTTTATAGCACCTGGTATTCCTAAGTGGTCACCAATCTAGGAACTGGCCAGGTTTGACATTGTTTAATTTCAATAATCGTATGAGAATTTGAGGTTTCAATATAATGGCCTTATGGTACATATAACTTTTCTTGTGAAAAGAAGAATAGTAAAGAAAAAAATGCATGTCAATTCACCATTGCCTTACACCCACCAACACCAAATTAAAGTGTACCAAATTATTTTGTGCTAGACCTGACCATTCCGATTTGGGGGGGGAGAGACTGAGGATGTATTTTCTACAGACTGACCAAGCTACATAGGTGAAAAGTTGGTGATTTTGGAGTCATTCATTTTGGTGAGTAAAATAAAATTTTCTATCAGTTGATTAAAATAGTTGGATATTTGGATTCTACAATCCTTATTTGGCCTACATAACAAATTTCAGAAATATTGACTATGAAAATATTTTTTTAAATTAAAAAAAAAAAAAAAACAAAAACAAAAAAAAAACACAGATTGTGCAATGCCATGCAGCTTTAATTTAGAGACAAAATACGAAAATTATAAGCCCCCACCAAATCAAAACATCCAAATCAGAAGGCTTAGCACAAAATAATTTGGTGCACTTTCCTAACTCATGAAGGGAGACATTTGTACCAAATTTCAAGTAATTCAGTGGGTGCAGATTTTGACTTTGCTGGTGTTTTGACATGGAATGACCTGCTAATAAGAAAACTTAGATTTTTCTTTTATAGAAGAATTTGTAAAGTATTATAAGGCAACATCTTTTATATTGTCAAGGTATATAAAAGTAAACATACTGAATACTTTTGTATTGACCCAGACTGGTCAAGAAAGGAAAGACATTTCCACAGTTAAACAATGAATTAAAGTAAATTTTGTTTAAATTATATAATAAACAAAAAATAAAAACTTACATCTAAGACATATTCTTGGATGACAGCATGAATGACAACACAGATGAGCATGTAGAAAAAGATAGCAAATGTATCTTTAGGACCATATGTATAGTAGCTAAACTGCATATTGTCACTGCCTGAAAGTGAAGAAATAATATACTTCTAATATAAAAGAAAATAAATCATCAGAAAGCTAAAAAGGTTATAAATTTTGAATAAGACAAATGAAAGGAAAAAAAATTGTTTTGATACAATTTCATATCATAGAAAATTACAAATATTTTGCCAAATTAAAAATTGTTAGAAGCTGGCTAACTTCAGTAAGACAATTCAGACATGTAAATATCACAAGACATATTTTAAACATTTTGGTTAGCAGCATTATGTCTAGCATACTAAGTAAGCTATATAGATTTCTTAAATAGAATTAAAATTTGAGGAAAAAACTTTCCTTAATTTTATATTAGTTTTGATAGAATTTTTATGCAATTATCTGTATGTTTATTATCAAATTGGGCACATGGCTGAGTGGTTAGAATGTTCACTTTCTGACCATGAGACCTGGTTTTGAATCTCACCATGGCAGATTTGTCAGGAACATGACTTCTTGATATCAGTCTGGAGAAGGTGATATCAGTGTGGAAAGGGTCTGAAAACCATACTATAGGTTTACTTAAGCCTTGTAAGTGACATTAGGTAGACAGAACTATTTGGGAGCTGTTAATGGTTGGGCTAGCATGAAATCACAATTCATCATGATCAAGTGTTTGAGCATAATGGCCCTGTTCAGTTCAGATTGTTGATCCCGCCAGATTATGCACTCTCTTCCAGAAATTGTTTACTAAGCATTAGTTTCAGTATAAGCCACAAGTAGGTGCTGGGAGGTGTCTGTAACGAGGATTAGCTAGCCACCCCCATAGACAGACATCCTCAGATACAAGTGGCCAGCCATATATACATATTATCAAATACTGGGGATCAGTGTACTCAAAGGTCTTATCAGTTGTCAAAGACTAACAATGCAAAAACATTGCAGAAATTAATTGACCATTATAAATTCAATATAAGATATATTTAACCCATTTCTTCTTTTTTCCATATATTGCGACCATTTTACTTGAAGTTTCTGTCCATCCAATATATTTCTTTGAAATTTTTACTTTCTAAAATTACCATCTTTAATTATAGTTTAAATATATGGAGAAATGAAAAGAAGCCAGTTTAAACTGACACTAGGATGATATGGACTAAAGACTAAAATTACTAGCAAATATATATCACAATACTTACCATTAACTGTAACATTGTGCTGCATAGCTACAAACAAAGATGCTATAGGAGAAGATACCTGGAGAGAGAAAGGGGGAAAAAGTCAAAATTAAGATGACAAAACAAAATCCGATTTTACTTATTTTAGATATATTGAAGGGAACGAATTCAAAGTCAGAATTATCTCCCTTAGCTTTTTTCTTTTTAAACAGGATCAGATGAAATTGTAATTAGATGTTGGTAGCTTTATGTTTTCGGCATTGATAAAATTATTGATATAATAAATGAAATATACCCAAGAAGCCAAGTGCAAACTAATATGAACTCCATTGGATAATCAGCCTAATGAGCCATATAACAAAACTTATCCAAATTTTGATAAATAGAACATGCAACAGAATTTGACCTAAAATAGAACAAGAACAATGTTTTGTTAAAGACACTGGAACAAGGAATTCAATAATGTTCAGAATATCAGAGAAAGCAATACAAAGGCAAAAAGATGTGTGCCTATGTTTTATAGATTATGCTAAAGCATCTAATAAAGTACATCATGAAGAACTGTCTGAACTTCTAGGTAAGCTTGATTTATTTGGGAAGGATATTAGAATAATAACTTATATTGAGAGCAAACCTCCTGCATATGGATAAAAAATGAGTTCAGTAAATACACAAAAATAGAAAAGGTCATAAAACAATGTGTCTTCTCACTAAATTTATCCAAGCTTTACAGTGAAGCAATCCTTAGATAATTAGAAGTCCTGAAATTCTAAAGTATTCATTAATGGCAGCCCCAATCAGATATGCAGATGGCACAGGGTTGATCACAGATACAGAAAGGAAGCTACAGTAACTTCTATAGAAGGTAAAGGAAAACAAGAAGAAAGGACTAAAAGAGATATTTGAAATTTCTAGGGCACATAATGAGGAAAGAAGGCTTAGAAAACTTCACTCACAAGACATACTGAAGAAAAAAGAGGGACAGGAAAGCATCACATAACTTAAATAAATGTGTAAATGATTGGTAGAACAAGAATTAGAAGAGAATGAAAGGACAAACTTTATTGAAAGTTACAAAGGACAGGAAATTGTGTACAGCCATTTTTGTCCACATCTTGAAGGAATATGACAAGGAAGAATACTGTGTGTATGTGTGTGCATATATATATATATATATATATATACACACACACAAACTAAATTCTCATACAAACATAAGAGATGGGGCTAGCTAAATCTTTCAATAACTTACCACTAATTAATAAATTTAAGATGCTATCATATCTCTTATTTTAAAAATCTTAAGATAAATAGGTAATATTAACTTGATATCTTGATGTTGAGTTTATTCAATTGTTAAACTGCTGAATATTGTAAGAATAAATTACATGTTGATAAATATATTCTGAAGTTTTCATTTTAATGGTCAATGAAAACATTGCAATTTTCTTGATATTTCATGCTGGAAAGATTGTAGAATAATTTGCCTTAAAAAGAAAAGTAAAAATACAGAAATCAACAGTAAATATGATATCTTTAAAGTGAAAATAGTACAGCATGAAATGATTCCAAGCAAAGAGAATTGTTTATAACTTGACACAAACTTTTACAAATTTGAAAACTTTACTTAGAAATGAGCTACAAATATAAATTAATCTAGTTGGTTAATCAATGTGATAGAGAAATATTCTAATGCAAAAAGAAAGGAAGCAACCAATCTAAAGGAATTGTTCACTGTTGTTTTTTGTCTTATTACAATTTAGTTTATCAAAGAGGATGTACATTTAAAATCTTCATTTAATGCAAGTCAACTTAGAATGAAAGTTTTACTATACAAATTTCAATTTATGTATTTACTGTTTAAAAATGTATGCAGGAATTTTGTGAGTAATAAATTTGATTTTTTTTTTAAACTTATATCTTCTATGAGTATACAAACTTAAGTTTGAATGTATGGACTGGAATCCAACAAGATGAATAGAATAAGTAAAGAACAAGTAGGAAAAGTGTTTTAATCTAATATGATTCTGAAGAAGCTCTGAAAGTGAAACATGTTAGATTAATGACATTTTCCTACTTGTTCTTTACTTATTCTATACAAACTATATATCAGAGCTTGTAAAATGGATAAAAAGAGAAACATTATCTCCAAGTTTCTTTACACCAACTTTAAATACTTGTGGATAAAGCATACAAATCAATGTCATCATACTTTTAATCAATGTTCAATAAATAAATACTTTCAGTTCAAACAGTTCAATACTTCAATAAATATGCTTATGTGAAAAATTATTTTTTGTAGTAAAAGACAGGATACAAACCTTGCTCACATAACAGCAATTACCAATAGTTAATATTTTTCTAGTTTCAATAAAGAAAAATTTCTCAAGAGAAAATATTTTAAAACTACATATCTATAATCTGCAAGTATTTAAGATTTTATAGGAACTAAAAACAATTGCAATCTGCAATCTCTAGTTCATTGCTATTTAAATGGCTAAACATTTTCAACATACATGAAATATTATATGCACTGAGTAAAAGTGGTATATATTCTAGGTGTGCTAGATGAACACAGTCCACTTATCAAAAATAATAAATTCAATAAAAATATGAAATTTGTTCAATTATGGATCATAATAGGAAAATAATTTTTGTCTTATGAAATATGTTACATGTTTTGTGATAGCACTGTACAAAGAAAAGCTAGTTATATGATATGGCACTGGGTAGATAGAAAAATGACAAAAATAAGGGTTAAGATAGCAACATTCTAACAGCATATCTTGTGTTAGTTTTCATGGTAATAATTTTTTTTATCCTGGTTGTGTGATGATTTGTTATGCTCACTTAACTAATTGCATTTCAAAATTTTCAGTATCCATTTATACAAATTTATTCATGAAGATGATATTTAAGAAATAAGTTATTTAACACTATGTCATTAGAAAATATCAACTTTATAGATAAATATTTTTAGCAGACACGTGTCATAAAGAGTATAAATTTTTAAAAAATAAAAATTATAAATATTAAAGCAAAAGAAAAATCAATTTATATTTGAATTATAGGGATGATGTGGTCAATATGTGCATACGTGATCTGCAGCTGTGACTAAACTTCAAGATTACTAAATGGCAATTATAGAAAGAGAATTTTAAATCTTGAATATGTTTTCTGTAAAATTGATAGGAATAGTTTATTATTATGGTTCAGTGATCAGGTATTAATAAAGGTTAGTAAATAAAAATACATAGACTAGTCACTACTCTCAACTTGCAGTAATTCAACCTATCTATTATCTACAACCTTCTTAAAAGTAACTGTGGTTAATATGAAAACTAGTCACATACTCCTTAGACTAAGTCATTGATCAAACAAGATTGACCCATGCATAGAAATTAGCTTCCATATGATAAAAGACTTGAAACATGTGAAAGCATCTAATGTAATATATTAAATAAAGTGGATTCATAAAAATATACATAAATCAACAGTATTATTACAAAAAGACTTGATACAGACTTGTAATAATTATAGTAAAAGAAAATTTCTGTTAGAAGTCAGCTCAAAAATATAGTATAAAATAAGTTTATCTGGAAATTAATGGAGCACAAGGTTATAGATATCATCTCAACTGATCTGCTCGATTTAAGCTACACAATCGAGCCATCAGATAAACTGTATATAAAACTGGTCTTCTGAATTGCAAAACTGATGATACATTTACACAAGCTTCAACATACAGAAGAAAATTGAAAGAATACTTCATGTACTAAAAATATTTAGGTAATAACAAGCTAGCTTACCCAGCCTTGTGTCAAATTAAACCAAGCTTACCCAACACAACCAAAGTTAGAATTGTTCTTAAGATCATTAACCTTTGACTAATTTTATCACACATTAAATAACAGTTTTCTCGCTAATTATTTAAAGATTAGAGTATAGTTTTCTTTTTTACCTTTCTTTCCTTACAACCAAGTAGTTATTTTTAGTACTATTTTGTTCAATTTGTAACAAGTCAAATCCAAATTTAAAACCTTAAATACAAATATTCAAAACGTTTTAAATGAAAACGAAATCTTTATAAAAACACTGAATCAAAGAAAAATGCTTTAAACAGATTTCAATCATTATCGGTCATATGTTGATTATATATCTCAAAGAGGAACTCAATGAATAAAATACATTAAAATATTAGCATTATAAAAATAAGATTAATTTCTTTTATATTTCTAAAATATATACAAAAGGCAGAAACTGTATCTGAACCTTTACAAAAGAACAAACTCATCTGAAATGAATGATATCCTCATAAAAAAAATTCTAATAAATCAATTTATTTCTGATAACACATTAAACTTACCAAAATGAATTTGTATTATATAAACTGTACACAAATAAGGAAAACAATACAGCAAAGGAGTGTTTATACATATTTCCTTAGCATTTACAATTTGTAAATTCCTGTTGAACAAATAGACAATCTGAGATTTGCAGGTTAGGTTTTAACCCATAAAAATATAACTGGATTAAGAATGAAGAGAGGTAGAATGAAAAATAGAGATAGAGAAAGTGTAATGCATGCATAATTTTCTTTTGAATTGTAAAACAACCCTGCTTATTAAACAAAGAAAAAAGACAGAATGAGTGATCAAGAGCAAGGCAAAAAATTTCCCAGCAAAAAATAATATCTGCAACCATTTTAATCCCTGAGAGCGAGAAAGAAAGGCAGGTGGGTGAGTTTAATAAAAAAAGCACATGATCAAGTTGAGCGATAGAATTATATTTTAAAAAAAAAAATATTTCTCCCCATTTTCTTAAAAGAATTTAAATTATATTTAATCCGAGACTGAACATACAGTGGAAAGGAGAAAGTATTATGAAATAAAAGTTGAAATATGTAAACCAACTGCAAATAGTTTACATTTCAACTGCATTTAGTCTATATACAATATTACTTCAAATGTAGGTAACTCCACTAATTTCCAATACCTAAAATTGGAAATTTTTTTTTTTATAAAAAAAAAAAAAATTTTGAAACTTTCATTTTAGCTTTAATTGAAAGCTAGAGTTAAATTTACCATTTCCAGTAAGCAAACTGATGTATTTCAAACAGAAATTATATTGATTGGAATTGATTTTTTGTTTTTTCTAATATATCTGGTTAGTACCCTTTTTAGTCATCTTTCATCGCAATGTAATTCTCTGTATAAAAAAAAAAACTTCCAAAAGTAAAATATACTTTTCTGAAACTTGAGGAATATTATCTGATTTAAAAATGAATATTTGCTTAAGTCTAAAATTAAACAGAAATGCCTTTTTAATAACAGTACAGCAATATTTCAATTGATGCGGCTAATATGTACATTGATAACTATAAAAAAAAAATCAATTTTCAATTACTATTGTTAAACTGAAGAATGGTTTTACCACACTGAGTATTATGTACACATTAAACAAATTTTGGTATATAAAAATTTTAGCACAATAATCAAAAGCACATTAATCGAGGGATGCTTGTTGTTCTATGGAGACTATCTGTTAAAGCATAAGAAAATGTTGTGAATGCCTTTTTTTTTAAAAAAAAAATCACTCAGTAATCTTAAAAATGTTTGAAAATATTCTCCATAATCTAATTTTAGGAATATTGACTATTTACTATAGTCATTGGCCTTGTTTTCTGATAATGTTGTGTATGATCAGCCATACTTTCAAAAATAATTTACATTCTCTAAAAATCCCTGCTTTTAACTAATAAAATGATGAAAATTTAATTTCTAGAGATTTTATGAAATTAAGTAAATTGGTGGGAATATGTATGTAAAAAAAAAAAAAAAATTCATTTGAGTAAGTTCTGAGAGCATTTGCAAGCATTTCCAAATCAATGTTCTAAAAAAAAAAAAAAAAATTCTTTGCACTTAATAATAAAACATTTTCACAATAAAATTTTGTTTTTATTAAATTTGGGGCCTTTTTTCATCATGCTATACTGTTTTTAGCAAAAAAGTTAAGGTACCTATCTAAATAGTATTTTAATGGACAAATGTGTTTCAAGAGACACCATTTTTGTTTTGTTTTTTAAATACAATGACCAACATATTTGAGAAACTTAGATGTAATTCAGAATTAAAAAAAAGAAAAAGAAAAGGCATCTACTCAAACAAATGCCTTTTTTTTAAATAACAGATGCCTTTAAACATTCAAAGTAATAAAAAATAATGTCAGATCAAAAATAAAAATTCACTAATTCCTTAGAAATTATTTCCTATACACATTAATTATAACAATCACTGCAATAGAAATTATGAACTTAATATGAAGAAAACCTATACTAGAGGTCATACAGTGAGCAAAATAACCCTCCAATTCAAGTATTTTTCTTTATATTTCTCAGTTTTTACTGACAAAAATGGATGAACTAAGGTGTTGAAACTGTTTTGGTAGTTATAACCAATTTTTCTTATAACTGTTTTCATGTGAAAAAGGTCTGAGCAGCAATTTCAGCATGAAATTGAATTACCTCAATTTTCAATTGTGTTATAAACTAAATTCGTCATTAGAAAAATCTCGCTATCTTTTTATGTTAATTGTTTAGTTCTATATGAGTAACTTGAATTTTTATGAAATGTTGAATGTAGAAAAAAAAGGAGTATAATATTTTATAACTAAACCAGTTTTTATCAGAAATGCTTACAATTAAACTTATTTGCTCTTTTTGATAGTCAGATTTTACAATTATTAAATGTGCAGGAAAGATACTTTTTACTCTGGTTCCAAACCAATTTATCACAGAATTAAGCTAAAGCTTATTGTCCATTGTATTCTATTCTTAGTTAAAGAGATCTTTATAAGTTATATTTACTTAAATTAACTTATGAGCTTAATTTTATTTTTCATGACACCTTAGTCTTTTGTTCTATTATCAATTTTGTAGCACTACTATATTGTATATTGAATTTGTTTCAAATCCAATATAGTAACAGTTATGACCTATACAAAGTTTTCAGAATGTGATACAAACATCACTGACCAATTATTAAGAAAATAGATATAAAATACCTTTTATAGTCCAATACTGAATTCAATTTTTTTTTTATACAAACCCTTCACGACATACACATAAACGCATCACTTGAAATAGATGCAAGTAAACTGTAAGTTATAAGAAAGTGAGTAAAAAAAAAAATTGTCATTTATAGTTGTATTTTAAAATTAAGTTTAGCAAAGATGTAATGATAAATTGATCCAAGAAGCATGCATAATTTTATAGGCAGGAAAAAAAAAAAAAAAGAGGAGAGTAGAGGCTCTAGAATAATGGGTATTAAATCTGAGGACTCTGGGGAACTTTGATTATATGGACAAAGATCTCTGCAGCATATAATTAAACTGGATTCCCAGTACACTGCACCACTATAGTCAAACTATATACGAATAAATCTAAAACTATAAGTTAAATACATTCCTCAGAGATAAGTAGAGTAACCAAAGTTTTTTTTTTTTTATTATCAGGAGGGAAAAGAAAAATCCAACTTTTTACAAACTTCATTTTGTCTATGAAGACTTACAGAGTAAAACAATTTTGTTCACTAAAAAATATATTGCTATCATATCAGTTTTGAACATTATAAGACATGGAATAAAAGCAAAGACCGGAAAACTCTTTCTGTATTGTTTTTTTTTTTTGTATACTTTATGCTTGGTAATAAAAAAAACAATGAAATTAAATGGTCCAGATTGCTTTCAATTTGAAAAAAAAAAGTATTACTAAAAATTATATCATTTATTCATTTTACAAAAATAAAAAAAAGGTCTCAGAATTAGAAAAAAATTATTACAAGTTGTATCTTGATCAAAAGAATAAAATGTTAACTGTTAAAAATAAGAAACTAGCTTTTCTGCATCACTTGGTTGATAGTTTATTCAAACTCAGAGAAAAAAAAAATCACTAAATATCATTCAACATAATTACAGATAAAGACAAAATTTAACTAATCTTCATGAAAAAAAAAATTGACTTATATTAAGCCCTTAAGCACTACTATGAAGACATTAAAGTGATTACATGAAAATAATGAATAAACCATACTGTCAAGTGACAATGAATTAATATCCAAAGTAAGCCTCGAGTAGTAACTTGAAGAATCTGAAATACAAATCATAAACCATCATACTCATCCCAAAGTTAATGTCACATTTAATAAGATTTTAATATAGAACAAGTGATTTTTATATGTGTATATGAGAGCTGTTATAAGAACAATCAAGATAACCTCATCCTAGTTGGTAATTTCACTTTTAGTTACACATTGAAATATTAACACAAATATAGCAAGTAACTTGTAAGTGAAGCTGAAATGAACTTTTCAGCTGAAACTTGTATGGCCAGGTAGATGAAATCTATTAGCAAAAATCAATGTAGAAAGAAAACACACACAATTAAGTAGTTGAATACCAAAATAATATGAATGCAAAAATTGCTAATATTAATGATGTCAAGTTATGAAATGTCTTAGATTTGACAAAGAATCCACTGAAATGTTACTAGAGATAATCTATTGTATGCAGAGTGAAGAGAAAAAAAGGAAACATGTAAAACCTGTTTATTATTTTAGAGGAAAGTATAAAAAAAGGAAAGGCTTGTTGAAGTTGTGATCCTTAAAAATAACTCTGAAATTTTTATTAATTCTGAAGTAATCATGACAACTTGCTTTGATGGCAGTTAATTTGGTTCAAATAATACAGATTGTTATGTTAGGGAGAACAATTGATTTTGTTTGAATTTAACATTATAATAGAATCTCTATACATAGAGAGCAATAAATAAAATTTAAATAAAATGTTAATAAAAATCGGTTAACATAAAAAATGCACTGTAAACTTGGTGATTATTTCTTTTTTTAAATTCTGAAATGCAAGCTATACTTCTAGAGAAGTCAAAAGAATAGTAAGCAAACACTCACACACTCAGGCTCACCCAGAGGACACTGACCTACAAGAAGTATATGCATATAGCAATGACAATGCTTGAATGATTTGATTTATTTTGTTTTTGTTCTTTTTGGGTTTTTTTTAATAGAGTTCACTTTAAGCAAGTCAGTAAAAGTCATTAGTAATACACAAGGGGTTACTGGGTATAACAGAATTAGAGAAATATTACTAATGAGTGAGAACAAAAGACAGTAATAAGGAGGGCATTTAGATAGATAGTGATTGACATTGCATTTAAATATTTGGAGATTATAGTTAGCTAGAATGCATGGAGCCAGAAGAGTTTCATACACGAGAAATGAAAGAAAAACTTGTGCTAGCATAGAATTTACACATCTAACCAACTTAATTGTATGTAGTGACTTAAAAAAACTGATGAGATTCTGTCACCAGTTTAGTACTGTGGTTAAATTCAAAAATCTAGGTACCATAACCATGGTAAAAAGATCATTCAAACAATTAAATAATTATTACTTTGACAGTTTTTAAAAAGGTACTTTGTGAGCTAAAGCCAACACATTTTTGTATTGTAAGAATCTTTTTTGGTAAGTAAATATTGCATTAACAATTTTAAAATAATGAGTTTTTTCAAATACAAGTCCTACTATTTAACCAATAACTGGGGGGAGATAGTGACAAGATACGGATAAATGAGCGAGAGCTGTTTTAAAATAAAAAATTAACTTCATTAAGAAACAATTCGTACTATTGAAAAGAGAGACCTTAAAATTCTGTATATTTCTTCGATAAAAAAAAAGATTAGAATTTATGGATTAAAAATAAAATAAAAATTAGCAAAAAGAACACTCAGTTTAAAACTTTAAACTGAAGAATATTGTTCTTAAATAATTACAACTAATTTTCTTTGAGGATCAATAAGTAATGCACTAATAAAATTACAAGTCACAAAGAATTACAGTTTTTATTTGGTGGTAGCAAGTAGAATAAACACTTACGCATTTTCTAAAAACTCTCACACAGAATTTAAAAATAAATATCTCATCTGAATTGATCTTTTTATTAAGTAGTAAAAAGTTGTGGGTGATCCGAATCAAATGTGAACATAATTTATCATAAACAATTATAAACACTTAAAAAGTTACATCAGTTAAAAAAAAAATAAATAAAAAGAAGAGAAGTAAATTAAATATAAAACAGCGAAAATTTTCTCAAAGAAAAACGAAAAAGTATAACCTTCGTCCATATGGTACCCCCACGTACCGGTGTACAAGACTAACGACAAGTGTAGATTACAACAGGTGGAATCAGCAGAAAATGACGAACTGATATTTGACAACATAAGTGGAGAAGACCAAAGATTAGAGACAAATTAGAAAATTACAAAAATATATGTATTTTAAAAAAATAAAGTGTTTGAAACCTACGACGTGTACCTTTTTAAGTTTAGGAAGTGGGAGAGGAAATTTAGACGCGTTAACTTTTTTAAAGATATTGACACGTTTTCAGTGCACAGACGACACACCACTTACTCTTTCAGTTGAAACATTGAGTGACACATTTCAAAATGCAACAGATTAATTTGAACTTTTTTTTTCTCACAGAAAGTTTGAATATTATTTTAAACGATGAAAATCTGACAATGCCATTCGATTGAATCACAAAACATTTTTTATTGAGCAGATGTAAGAGTCTTGATGATTTATGAAGGAATTTTTTTAGTTTCCTCTAGTCCACACATAAATATTCCAATTATGAAATAGAATTGAACTTGGAGTCAAAATGAAAATTGAATTGAACAAAAGACTAGGAACCACACGAAATAATTCATAAAAGTTGTTAATGTTAGTTAAACTGATACCGGTGCGAAAGTCAAGCCTAACCTCGCCATAAGGCCACTTTGACTTAACTTCCACCCTAACAGCTTAATTTGAAACAAAGTGCCTTTTTTATGATTGACAGTGAAAAAAAATCATTTCTTTATTAAAAATTGATAGATCATAAGAAAAAAAAATTTCCATATTAATTATTTTTCAAAAATAGAAAAATTTTTGTTCGTCCACCTGGTAGATAGATTCCAAAGAACCAACAAAAACAATTTAAAAGGCGTAGCCTGCTTTCTAAGCAAAGATTGATTAAAAATTAAAATTTTACAACATTCTTCTTTCAGTCTTCTTGACTTTTTGATTAGGACAGGCATGAGAACAACCATAAACGGATTTACACTGACAGTTGTACATAGAGGTTTTCATTCGAAATTAAATTATTTAATCGCTTAAAAAAAAAACTTAGAGAGTTGGAGACCAGGTTTGTACTCATACTGTAAGTAAAAATTTTACTGACGGATTTAAACAAACCAAATAAACTGAAAAAAAAAAAAAATTAGTTTTTAACATTATGTCAGAAAATGACAAGCTTTATTATTTTTTATTTAAAAGCAGTAAGGTCAAGACTAAGAGTCAAGAGTCCCAAGTAAGAAAAAACAGTTTTTTTTAGATGAAACTTTGGTGTTTAAAGTACTAAAAAACTGTTGTATAAAAAAGAAAAGATCTAATTTCGTGGATATGGTATCTTTTAAAAAATTTGTAACTTGTAATTATTGGTAACTAAAAAATATTTAAAAATTTGAACTATAATCTATACTTTTTTCACTTGAAAAATAGAGTTCAGTTTTTAAAAACAGATGGTGGATAAAAAAAAAAAATTAATTTTTAAAAGAAAAAGAAAAAAAACATCGAATACACACTTACTACACTTTTACACTACAGTACGTGGCTTTATGTCAAAGAAAACTTTTAAAATAAAACAGAATTAAACGTTGTAGAAAGAATTGGTTTGATTTTTAAACTTTATTAAAGAGGGGAAAAAAGAAAACTTATACAAGAAAAACAAGAGCCTCCTCCTTTCTCACAAATCAGTAAAAGATACGACTTTGGATTTGACAGTTTCACTCAGCCTAAATTGACATTTTACGTGGATTAACAAACATCAAAAAAACGAAATTCATTTAACACTGCCAAATGCAAAGCACACGTGCATATATAAATAAATATTCATAAATAAATACTACTAATGATCATGGTAGTTCGAAGAATTATGTAGTAAGGTAGGGTAGGATATTGCTATTTTTTTTTTTTACGAGAAACCGGTTTAAATTAAAAAAAAGAGCAGCGTATCGAGACTTGAGGAGGCAAGTACAGACTTTTGTTTGTTGAGTGATTAAGAAATATAAACTAAGAAAAAATTACGTATTAATCATTGAGATATCATCAAACAATAAATTAAGAACTAAAATTTAAGATCAACATATAATTTGATCAAACTATCACCCAACAACAACAAAAGAAACAATAGTGCTTTTATTACTAAGTATTCGTACTTATTATTTTTATGTCAGGAAAACTACAGTAATCACCAGATCATCCAGTTTAATTGCGAAATCGAATTGATAGAAAAAAAATAAAAAATAAGAGGGAAAAATCATCAATAAATAACAGACTAAGACGATAATTATTCAAATCCCGAAATCAGGTACCAGACCAGATGGAATCAATTTAAGTTAAACGTAAGTTAAGATGTTATGGTTAACTCGTCACAAAAATCAAATTTCACTCAGGACATCTGACAGATGAAATGAACACTTGAACAAAACAATCAAGTCAATGCTTCCTATAAAAGAAAGAAAAATCACTATTTTTTCCAAAATATAAATGAAAATGTTAAAATCATTAGGAAGGTTAAAAAAGTATTGATTTTAAGAAATAAAATAAGTGACTGATTAAGAAATAATAAACAACTGGGTCGGCTGTGTGAAAGGAATTAGTGACTTAAATTAGTGTATACGTGTCTTTTAAAAGCTCGGTGAGGAACAGTTGACAACGGGGACTAAAAACTATATTCTTCACAATTTCGGAAAAAATGTAGTTAAAAAAAAAAAAAAAGAAGTTTTCTTCAAGCGTCATATATCGATGTGTCTAAACTTTTCAAAAAGGAAGGGAAAAAAACACAAACAAAAAAGCTGGTGTGTTTTACATGTAGTAAAACATTTTAAGATTTGAAATTGCCTTAGGACAGCACAAAACCATTAAGAATAACAATCATCAGCACTTTAGCTTCAGGAGTAGAGTATTAGGAAGCTCTTTAAGAGAAATGTAGATTCTCGAGGCATACAATAGAAAATGTCTGTAACAATTTTAAATGTTACATATCTATTTCAGTTTCTGTTACATTTTTTTATCTTTAAATTAGCCCTGAAAAGATATTGAATTGATACGATCCAAAACAAACATTCGATTGAAAAAAGTTAACAAGTCATGTATTTCTGTGGGTTAGGGTATTCTGGAGTGGATGAGTGACTGAAGTATTTTTAAAACAGATATATTTTAAAATAATTTTTTGTACCAATTCAATATTAATAACTGAACTTGTTTCACGCTTTCTTAAATAAAGTAGATATTTGTCATCCCAAATGATCACATTGAAGAAAAGTTACTTAAATCAATAAGATCCAATTAAATTAAAATAGATAACGAAGAAGATAAAGCATCTTTCTTTTGTAACTTTTTTTTTTTATATTCTACTTCTACTTTGTGTTTAGTTAGACAATTCAGTCACGGTTGGAGATCTTTCAAGCTGATAGTTAATTTGGGTTGTTTACTGATAAAATAAAAATCAAAACAAAATTTAAAATACAACAACCGGCTTTTTTTCAAGTTTACCTGAAACATGAGTCCCACTATAAACACCATGGCAACACAGGACACTATGTCAGCATGGTTCTGAATCAAATATTCGTGGCTTAACACTGGTGGGTTCTTGGTTCGCTGTCTTCGTACCCCCATTTTTTAAAAATTGACAGATGAAGAGTTTTGAAAAAATAATTCCGCCTTTCCTACTTCTTGTATTTAAAAGTCCGGTCCTTTCGTGTCAACGTGTAAGAAAACCAAAGGAGAGATCTTTTTTTTTTTTTTTGCTTTTTGGTTTGCTCGATCGACAGTAGTTGGCTTTTGGTCTCTGTTAGTGTTCTTTATCTTTCTTTGGGCCTTTTGACGAATGTCTCGTTTTAGGATTTTATTTCCTCGAAAAGACACTTTTGCTTACTAAACTACTACAGTAAACAATAGCTACAAAGGCGCTGTTTTTCGGTTGAGTTTTAATGCTTGTGGTAGGACTTAAAGTTAAGAAGTGACGGTGAGATGCCCAACACGAACACCGTCTTACTGATTGATTTATCTACGAAGGTCTGTGCGTATAGAGAGAGAGAGAGAAAGCCGCCTGATATGGTGATGATGACAATGAGGAATAGCAATCAAAAATATGGTTTATATAGTGAGGGGGAAAACTATTAAAAGTTGAGAGAGAAGGAGAGATTAATGGTAATAGTGGGAGTAAAGATTTGTATTGAAGCAGGGGAAAAAGTGTTCCTTTGTATGTATAAGTATTAATTAGTATGTATGTATGTTTCTACCTCTATGTAAGCGACTGTTTTATTTGTGACTTTATTTAAACGTGTAAGTGTATGAATAATAATATCCAAGTATATCTGAAGATCTGTGTTACTGTTTTGTCTTTTGTTTGTCTCTAGATTCATTTTTGTGTGTACATACATTAAGCTTTTTTTTTTAAATGTCTGTATGTACAATTACATCTGTTGTTTTCTATGTATATGTGTGTAAGAGTTCTCAGTTGTATCACCAATTTCATGACAAAATACACCAAAGTTACAGTACAGTCTCTGAGTGTCAATTGAATTTAGTAATAAATGGATGGAATCAATTAATTTTTTTATTTAAAAAAATATTTTTTTTATAAAGCAACTTTGCATAAACTTTGGTGATTAAATGAAATATTCAAGAAATAACAAAAAATAAATAAAAAACCCTAAGAGAGGAAGGCGGAGAAACTATTTTTAAAAAATAATCATTTTTAGAGAAAGAGGGAAAAGATGAACAAAAATGACGGAGGGAGTATTTTCTTCTTTGTACTGAGAAAATACCGGAAGTTGATGAATGCGCGCATGCGCACCACCAGGAATTAAAGCGGAAGCGATGACGTTGCAGTAAGTCTACGTCTGATTGGTCATTTAATAGCAACTCATCGCGGGAGACGTGAATTTTATTTTGCTGCAAAGATTAGAAAATGCCATGTGTCGAAGTTTGTGGCACGGCTCATTTGTCTGAAGAAGCGCATTCAGTCTTGTTTCCAGCTGAGTAACTAATTGAAACCGTTTGTATTTGATTTATACTTTTTAACTTCAAATTGGGAATTTCTTTTATTGTTATAAATATGAGATCTTTTATAGAAATAAAATATTTGATACGAACAGCATAATCTCTTTGTCCAAGTGAGCATATTATTTAAAATTAAAATGACACCAACATACTACAATGACATTATATCAAAAAGTCTTCAAAAGAAATCATCAAGGCCAAGATTAGAGCAGATGAGGATTGGAGAAGTTTGATAGATTTCCTGAGAATTATAAAACCAACAGTCAGTTGATGAGTGAAGCAAGAGTGTCAAGAGAAATTTCAAGGAAGTCACAGATTTATTAAAATAATGGATATTCATAGGGAATTTTTTTCCAGATTAATTGAAGCCAACTCTCTTCAGCATTCAAAGAAAAAGACATTTGAAAGATTCTAGAATCAATACTTCTAAAGAATCTATCTGTAAACACCCAAGCTTTTTTGTCATAATCAGAAGTTGTCAACTGCCAAATGAATAAGGAAAGAAAGGAAAAAATATAAGAGAGAGCTGCTTGTATATAAGTTCCAGAGTTTGCTTACCTATAGTTTATGGGTGAAACCACCTTTATCTTTCTCATTAACTTGGAGTAGTGTCAGTTCCCAAAAGGGAACAGTTTCACATCTAATGCAACAGGATCAAAAAGACTGATATAAACTGGATAGTTTTCCTAAGCACCAACAAAATCTTAAAACTTAGGACATATAGTCCCACATTAAAATCACTTCAGTCTGTGTTACCTAAAGGCTTGTATCAAGAGGAAAGAATTAGGACAATATTGATAGAAGAGAAAGAATGTTAGGACAATTTTGATAGAAGAAAGAATATTAAGACAATATATATAGAAGAGAATTTGAATGGGATTTCAAAAGCATATATATATATTATGATATGACTAAATTCTGAAATGGCCTCTTTTCTCTTTTCTACATTTTATAATACATTTTATTTTCTTTAGTTTTTTTCTTCAACCTTTACATTTTTATTGTTTAATGGAAATATATTATCATCCTTTCACACAAGTATTCATGCACTTAATTTTCAGTTAGCAAATTTAGGGATTATCAAAGCAAAACTCTTTTGAATATCTTACAGCCCATTATCAAATATTGCAAATTTTTGGTAGGATCTTATACATATTCATACTGTAGGATAGACTGAATTTATCCTAATTTTCACTTACAGTTATTTGGATAAAAGCTGCACCTTTTCATGCAAGATGAAGCTCCATATAAGAAAACAATTCATATCAGGAGACTGACTTCAATTAACATAGTCATGTCAGTCTCCTGGTATGAATTTTCTTGAAGATGTCGAAACACTTTCTTATAGTGATATCATACAAGAGATGATAGCAGATATTATAAATTCAATGCTTAAAAGACTAGACATAAACTTATAACAAATCCCCAAAATTTTAATTTGCATATTAAATTTTCTGAAATTGTTCAATATTTTTATTTGACATATTTATTACTTCAAACAATTTTTTTTCATGGATACTTGTATTTGAATAGAATATCCTTTATGGTGCAGTGGATATTGGCTTGGAACGGGAAATCGGGGAGCTGAGTTCAAATTCCAGTTGAATTCCTTGCATTCACTTACATGCAAATACTCTTGGGAAAGGTATTAATCCGTCTCTTCCCTCCAGTTATGGGTTAAATAATAGAACAGATTGGGTTCTTTCGCTTTGGTTGGTAACCAGTCTACTGTAGAAAGCAATGGCAACTTAGTGCGGGATAACCTTCTGCCCAGTCAGTGTATCACGTATGGCACTCAACTGACTGATCCTGTTTTTTAAACAATGTTCATTTTACCTACTGGCCTGTGCATTCAAGTAAGCTTAAAAGGGCACATTTTCTTTATTAAGCTTTCCCAAATGTGCAGGCCAGTATATATATATCAGATTAAAAATAAAATCCATGAACTCTTTAGAACTATCTGGAAACAATCGGATGTCTAACCGTACTGATGAGCTGTGATACAGTGAAACAGATCTGTCTGTGGATATATATATATATATATATATATATATATATATATATATATTTAAGCAACTAATGGATTTTTCAGTCTGACAGTACTTATTCCCATAAATGTTATATTTAGTCAGTATACATGTTTGAGCAGAAATACTTTATTAGGACTTCTTAATATCTAGAGCAGTAGACATTAATTTCACTTTTAAAACAAGTATATCAACTCACACATTTACTCAATACATATGATGTTTATAGCAATAATGATAATATAGCAGTACATGTAACATAATAACAAACTTGTCTGCACAAATAACTTTTTGTTACTAGAAGTTTCATGTAATTCTCAGGTGACAAGATTGATGTATATACAATCATATAAAAGATGTTACAAAGTCAAGTAGGATGGTCTTTGGAGCTGGAATTTGTGAAAAAATGACATGGGTGGTGGTGTTCTGGTGTAATTAAATTTATATATATATATATTTATTAATTAGTTTTTGGTCATAATTAAATTAGACCAGTCCCCATTTGTATTAAAAAGTGCTCAATACATTTATATTGTAGAGTTTTCAAATATTTTAAATTTGGAAATAAGTTTATTTCGCAAATTAGAACTCAACCTTTTGGTATCTTCAGGCAATTTATAATAACTGATTTTCCAATGTTTTTTAAATGTACAACAGGTATTTTGACAAACATGTGAGTGGAATTTTTAAATAAACAAACATTTTCAAAATTTTGGAGGAGTCAATTAAGGATCTTAAAATACTTTCATCCAGCTTTGTATGATCCTAAGATGTATTTATAGGTGTGATTATATCAGGGTCTTTTCCATTTTTTTGTTTTAATTTCCACATTTTTTACAATTTTTAAAGTTTTCCAGCTTAAATGTAGATTTGTGATTATTCCATCTGTTTTTTAAAATTTCTTTTGTAGAACCCAAATATGTTTTTCTTTGTCTGTCTGTAGGATGTACTTTTGCTTTGTAAGTAATTCCTTCTGTTTTACAAAGTCTGTCAAATGGTTGTTTGTTTTTGTCCCTACAGTTAAATTCAATTTTGAGATAGAAGTCGAAACAAATAAGAATGTTGTTTAATATTTTGATGGAGAATTTAATCTACAAACTGGCAGTGTCTCTCCATATATGAAAACAAACACAACTTTAAAGTATGTAAACACTTGATCTAACCATCTGATTAGCATAATCAAACACATCCCTAAAGGAATAGAACACAGACTATCAAAACATTCTCACAAAACAATCTTCAATGAAAAGAAAAAAGATTATGAAAGGGCTTTAAATAAAATTAGACATAAAGACAAATTAGAACACAAACCTCAGTTAAACAAACAAATGAAAAATAATGATAGAAATTGAAACATTTTTTGGTTCAACCCACCATTTAACTTAGAAGTAAAATCCAAAATAGGGCAAATATTTTTTTAATAAATTAAAAAACACTTCCCAAAATGTCAGAATCAAATAAAATATTCAATAAGAATTCAATTAAATTAAGTTATAGCTGTACTAGTAATTTAGAAAATTACACAAAAAAAAACCCTAAAAAATAACATGCAACATAATATCACTAATAACGAACATACCTGTAGAGTCAAAAACAAATAACCATTTGATTGACTTTGTAAAAATTAGAAATTATTTTCAAAGCAAAAGTACATGATATAGATGGACAAAGAAAAACATTTGGGTTCTACAAAAGGAATTTTTAAAAACAGATGGAATAAACACAAATCTATATTTAAGCTGGAAAACCTTAAAAATTGTACCAAACTGTCTAGTGAAAATTAAAACAAAAAAAATGGAAAAGAACCTGATATAACATGGAAAAAAAAGCCAAACCTTACAATGGTGGTGATGTCTGCAGATTGTGCCAAGAAGAAAAGTTAGCCATAATATTGCTTCCAGAACAAAAAAAATTACTAAATGAAAGATCAGAAATAATGTCCAGATGTAATCACACTGAAAAATACATCTCAGGATCATACAAACATGGGTGAAAGTGTTTTAAGATCCTTAAGTAACTTCTTTGTAATTTTGAAAATTTTTCGTTGTTTAAAAATTCCAGTTGCACGTTCATATCCCTGTTGTTTCTTTAAAAAATGTTGGAAAATCAGTTATTATAACTTGCTGAAGATACTAAACAGTTGAAACCTAGGTTGTGGAATAAACTTATTTCCAAATTAAATATATATATATATATATATATATATATATATATAATGGCCTGAAGATTGTGTTCAAGTATGAAACAGACTGTTGCTTTTAGGTGTTGACCTCAGTGTTCACTTTTATATTTACATACAGTCTATTCCTGATATTAAATACCTTTACTTGCAAATACTAGTCAGTTAATTGGCATACATGATACATGCTTGGGTGGTCATGTCTCGAAAGAGACAGGACTAACTAGGCAGAAGATTTTCCCACAGTAGGTTACCATTATTTTCTGCAGTAAACTGGTTGCTCACCAAGGCTACATAACCCAATCTGTCCTGCTATTCAACTAATAGCTGGAGGGAAAAGTGATGGATTAATACCTTTTCCAAAGTAAGTGAATGCAATGAACACAACTGGAATTCTAACTTGACTCTCAGATTTCTTATTTCAAACCAATATTCATTACACCACAATGAACATCTCATAAATATAGCATACCTTAAAAATATATTTTTGTCATGTACATGCATGAATGGCTGGGTGCATGCATACACACATATACACAAACATATACATAATTTAGAAATACATCTCTAAGATGACTGTGGCTACATCATCAGTGATGTTGCCCTGGGATCCTTAGGAGTTTTGGTTTTATCCAATATCCTTCATGACTTCTTCATTAAGATTACTCTGTTGGTGGTGATCAAATACCAACATGCGTGCGTGCAAAATCCTTTTTAAAGCCATTTGTATACTGTAATTGATATTTTCACATGGCTTATTACACGTCATATGTTGGTATTTGATCCCCACCAGCAGAGTAATCTGAACGAAGGAGTTGTGAATGATGTTGGATAAACCCAAAACTCATAAGGATCCCAAGGCAACGTCACTGATTATGTAGCCACAGTCATCTTAGAGATATATTTCTAAATTATGTATCTATTTGTGTATGGGTGTGTTTGGGAGAGAGAGAGAGAGAGAGAGAGAATTCAAATTTTTTGTGGAGAAAAGTGTGGTGTTTTGATTAGAGAAGACCAACCAAAACAATGATGTCCAATATTTGGTTGCATACCTTCAGTGGTTGATTTTGTAGAAGATTTTTACTAAGAAAGCTTAAGTCAGTTAAGAATATTTACAAACATCTGACAAATCCCTTCACCGAATTCATATATATGCTGTGTGTAAAAATCTGTCCAATAATTCAGATATAATTTACAGGAGACTACCTTCATTTGTACTCGAGTGCAAGCCTAAATTATTTATCGCTGGTGCTTGATATTTATTGATGATCAGAGATAATCTAATGATCACTAGAAGTAGGACAAATATTATTCTCCTTTGATCAAATAAGGACTTATTATCCAATATGAGTGATTAGATTGGCTATAAGTAATCTTTTTAGAATTCTTCTATCATTGGCTTCTTTTTAAAACTTCTCATCAGTTCAAGCAATATTTAGCATACTAGGATAGTGGTTATTTACTACGAATAGGTAAGTTTGGTACAAGATTTCATTTGTTTAGTTATATTGGTATGAATGGGATTAAGTTCAAGTTATCAATAAAGATCTAAATTTAGATTAGTTATTTCATACTTCTGTGGGATCATTTGCATCATACCAGCAGGGAGAACCTCATGTTTACAGGAATAAAAACATAAACAGAAATAACACTAAAAGCATGTTAAATTGTAAACTAAAATTATATAATGTTTATTTATTTATGTGTACTCGTGTGTATTTTAATTATACGTGTTTTAAGGTTGCATGAAATAGAAGAAGAAAATCACTTTGTCTTATGCCAAGCAAGGTGCTGAGGAGAGGAAATAGACATCTTGACCCTTTGAAGGTCCATAGCAAAGAGATTGAGTTCAAAGTTTTTGGGCACAAAATATCCATTTTCAGACAGGAACGTTTTCTGCTGCATGCTGGAGAAATTCTATTATTTTGGCTTTATTTATTTTATTTTAAACAAAGTTTTAATGTTATTTGTTTTATTTTATTTATGATATTTACTAATATTATTATTTTATATTTTTATTTATTAATAATAATATCCCTACACTCCCTACAAGTCTAATTGCCGATTTATACAATGTATTCTAATATATATTTTCTTATTAATACTGCGCAGACTGGTAGATATAATTTTACATTGTTTAAAAAATAGGTTGGTTTACTCAAACTCAACTAAATATAATGTTTAAAGAAAGAAGAAGTAACATCAGATTATAAATAAAATCCAATAATTCTTTAAAAAGTACTTTGTTTACATTTTGTATGCAAAATGAAAAATTAACTGATATAAGCTTTTGAGAAATTCCAATAAGAGATGAGCATTTCTTAAATAAATTGTAACTTGCTTGGCAGGAATGTTTTCCATGCTTGAGCCGTTTAAAGCACACTGGACCTGGTGGCGGCTTCTCCTCTGTGGTGAGTATGAAATAAAAATAACTCTCTCTTCTTCACTGTTTGCAAATTCATGAGCCAGTGTAAAAATCTATTTTTTGAACAATAAGAAAAAAGATTGCATCCATGCTGAGAAAACACCAAGGCAAATCTTGCAAGCCAGTGTGAAAATGTTTATTAACCAACGAAAAGAGAGTGATTTACAGAAAACAACAAATTTAACTTTCAAAGATCCATGTCATGTTTCTTCCCACCCAAAAATGAGTTTGTGTTCGGAGCTGACCACGTCATCAACTTGGCTACATATTTCACATTTTTCAGTCAGGCAGTCAAATAGAGAGACGAAGAAGCAGAGAACAGAGAGGACGCAATGTAGCAAGAAAATGGTCAGGCTGCCCCCGGCGACCAACATTCACACTCCCCCACTTTCTCGTGTACCATTTTCTTTATCTCTCCTTCTTCTTCTTCACCTACTCACTATACGCAAAAAAAAATGAGAGGAACAAGACATTACTACTACTTTGTTGATACACACATTAAAAACATGGACTTATCTTTTTTTGTACAAATCACATTTTGCTAAAACAAACAAATTCTTAATTCTGTAAACTGCTTACTACACTTTCTCTTAGAACATTTTCACAGTTTAATAATTTCGTACATACAATTTGATGTTATGCTGTTCAATAAATAAGTTTTCATTTATTTATACAAACAGATCATTTTTATCATTCAATGATTGTTCAACATTTGGCATCTTTAAATGCAAGAAGTGTTGACTATGTTTGTAAAGTGGCCTTGTACCAGACATGGCCGACTGTCTCTCCATTAATGGCGACCATACAAAAAACACACAGAGGAATCCTGATCTCTACATATTTGATGACCTCCACAAAGAACATGCAAAGTAATTCTGATTTCTACATATTAGTTGACTCCACAAGGAACATGCAGAAGAATTCTGATCTTTACATATTTGATGATCCCGCAAGAAGCATGCAGGAGAATTCTGATCTCTACATAATGGTGACCATCCAGTGCAAAGAACACATAAATCAACCTTCTGATCACTACAAGATATTGACCACGACATAGAACACTCAACCATTACTAAATAAAATGGTGACTCAATGTCTAGAGGACAAGAAAGAAAGGACAGAAGAAAAAGAAATGCAGAGCCTCACACATTTGAATAACCCCAATGTCGAATTACACATTGATACATTATCAACCCCTAATAAGAACTGAGAAATTTCAAGGACATATTTGTAATGTTTGGTGTTGGAGGCAATCGATGCTTGCTAAACATCGACTCCCACCATTGTGGATCAACAGGATGGATGATGATTAATGAGAGAGCGAAGATGAACCCTGCTAGCATGCTTCGTGTCTCTTTTTATTATATTGTTCCCTTCCGGGTCCATAGAGGTCATAACCCCTGTGACACCAGAGGTTATTTCCCTTTTATTGGTCAGGACATTACAATGCTTTTTTTTTTTTTGACTGGAGAGAGTTCATCCAATATGGCTGGAGTAGTTGCACCGATGGGTCAGACTTTGTGTAGGAGGAGACGTCTGTTAACCCTGCTAGCGTGCTTCGTGTCCCTTCTTATTATATAGTTCCCTTCCGGGTCTGCAGGGGCTTTAACCCCTGTGTCACCAGAGGTTATTTCCCTTTTATTGGTCAGGACATTACAATATTCAACTGATAAACTAACTACCTTGAAATATATCTATATGTTTGCTAAATACATCTGTATAACTTTTATGTGAAAAATGAACTCTCAATTTATTTCAAGCATTTTGGAAATTCATGCACCTACCCTGATGTCAAATTATATGCTGATACATTATCAGCCTCTAATGAGAACAGTGGAATTTCAAGGAATTCTATTCAACTCTACAGGTAAGTACCTCAAAATATATATTTTTTATTCATGTTGAATACAACCGTATAACTTTATGTAAACCAACTTTGTCAATTTGTTTTAACCCTTTTGGAATACTATTTTGTGTCTGACCATTTAATATGCACATTTTCTCTTCTTGAATATTCATCAAATCTTAGAGTCCCATACATTTAAATAACTACGATGTCAAATTACACACTGATACATTATCAGTCTCTAATGAGGACAGCATAATTTCAAAGAACTTTATTCAACATCAAAACTAAGAATCTTTTTAATGTTTAATTACTTTTCCTGAAATAAGCTACTGACAACTTCAAATGTTTAAATTTGTAAAGAAATTCCTTATTTTGTTTAATTCTGAATAACGTATTGTAACCTCATGATTATTCCTACATTAATTCACTGGTGACCTGCAACAAGCAAGGAAACTAAATATACCTAGTCTTATGGCTTTCATACAAGTCAAGATGTTTAATGATGAAATGGACATAAATCAAGCACCCAGGAGCCAACAAATCAATATAAACAGTATCCATTAAACCACCCATGTTCATGGAATCAGATGTGCTTGCTTCGTTCACAATTGTGGAAACATGTTTCAATCTATGATGACAAAACTGCAAAGCAAAAGCTACTACTTGGAAAAGTGACAACATATACCACTATTATCAACTTATTCAAGTACTAAAGCAAACTCCACCAAATGAGAAGAGAAGTGATGTGATGAGTATGAAATAAACAAAGCTTTCTTTTCTTCACTGTTTGCAAATTCATGAACCATGTGAAAATCTATTTTTTGATCATTAAGAAAAAAGATTGTCTCTGTGCTGAGAAAAAGACTAATGCAAATTTCGTGAGCAAGTGTGAAATATTTAATAACTAATGAAATGAGAGCAATTTGCAGAAAACAACAAATTGAACTTTCAATCACCCGTGTTATGTTTCTTCCCACTCACAAATGAGTTTGTGTTTGGAACTGACCAAGTGATCAATTTGGCTACATATTTCAGGTTTTTCGGTTGTTCAATCAGAGACAAGAGAGCAGAGAACAGAGAGGACACAATGTAGCAAGAAAATGGCCCACATTTGCATTCCTTCACCTTCTTGCGAGCTGTTTTTTTTATCTCTTCCTCTTCCTGTTCACCTACTCGCCATACACAAAAAGAAAGAGAGGAACAAAACATTACTACTACTTTGTTGATACACACAGCAAAAACATGGACTTATCTGTATTTGTACAAATCACATTTTGTTAAAACAAATTCTTAATTCTGTAAACTGCTTACTACATTTTCTCTTAGAACATTTTCACAGTTTCATAATTACATACATACAATTTGATGTTACGCTGTTCAATAAATAAGTTTTCATTTATTTATACACATGAAACAGTTTTATTCTTCACAATCTTCTGATAAACTTTAAATTGTGGTGAGGTCAGTTATGTTTGGTACAATTTAATAAACATGATCAAGATCACTACTAAACCTATAAGAAGGATGCAGATTTGAATTGTGCAAGAAACCACATTTTCTTTATTAAGACTCTTGAATGCACAAGCTGGTAGACATAGATTTACACTGATTAAAAACAGAGATGTCTGCTCAAATATATATAGCCAGTAAATGTGATGTTTAATAATATATATATATATATCCTTTTTTGTTTAAGAAATAAATTTGGTGGGGGATGAAATGGTTACAGAGCTAAACAAAAATCCATATCATGTGGAAGAAATTGCATTAATATTATAATAAATAAAGAAGCAATCTTTGTGTAGATAATTCAAAAAGCTCAACTTAAGATTTACTAGTAAGCATAAAAGGACACAACTGATATTAACCAATAATTCTTTTCTTTTTTCATAATTCATTTCATTCTTCTAACTACATGACTTTTGTCTTTGACTTAACCCATTGTAAAGAAAATATAAAATGCTGTGAATAGAAATCCAGATATACAGTGTATGAAAGATGAAAGCAAATACAATTGCTGACCCACTTAATCAAAAGTTTTTAAATCTTTTCTTGTTCAGACCAAGAACTTTTCAGCAACACATCATATATTTCATATATTAGCATTTTAATTCTTCTTTATGCAGGTATTGTTTAATGTAACAGACAAAGAATAAAGGTTACATTTTTTAATCAACTTTTCTCAGTGTTGACCCAAATACTTTACATTAGATGGAAATCCACGATAAGCAGTCCATTGATGAATTATTAGAAACAGTAAGTCTTAATACTTTTGACCATTCCATCAATCATTATAAGAGTGGAAGTTTAGAAAGATGTAAGTTGCTGATTTTTGTTTTAGTCTATTGAAAAATATTTTATGAATTAATTGGTTAAGATTTGAAATTAGTCTGTCATTTATATATTGTAGTGTAACATAATATCATGTGCTTGACATGCAGTTTAAATTATAAATCAATGTCAGATCTTGGTAGACAATGCAAAAATTCTATATCTCTCAAATGAACAAATATTACAAATCAAGGAAGCTAACAATATTAATAGAAGCTCATCATCCTTAAAAAAAGTTTTGCTTCAATAATGACACTCATGTTCTCAAATATTTATAGTTTTAACTGTATTACATAAACAACAGACTAATTTCAAATCTTAACCATTTAATTCTTAAATATTTTTCAACAGACTAAATAAAATTCACCAACAAATAGTTTTCTATACCTTGGATGGAACAGTTGAAAGTACTTGAACTCACCCTTTTTACCAGCTAAACTATGTACTGTTCATTTATGGATTTCCATCTAATGTAAAGTGATTTGTTTGAAACCTAGAAAAGTTGATTAAAAAATGTAACTGTCATTTTTCATCTGTTATATTTATTAATACCTGCCCAATGTTATACACTGTACATGACTGCAAGAGTAACAGACAAAAACAACAAAGTACTGCTAGTGAAGTGGAAAGAAAAGAATACAGAATATATTAAAATAAAATTACCTGTATTGCCAGTATAATGAATCAAAGTGGAATATCTCTTTTGTGGGTGAGGAAAGCAACCTGGAAGATGGGAGAGTTGGTTGTGTACAGCCTGGCATTGAAGCATGTGTCAAGTCAGTTAACCTGCAACAGGACTGGGCACTCTGATACTCCCTGTTTATTGCTTTAAGTGTTATGAGAGGGTCCTTTTAAGCAGTTGGTGTGGATACATTTTTGTCATGCTTTCACTGTATTTTATATTTTGGGGGTATTTGTTTTGTGAACTGAATGTGATGTTCAGAGCCTCTTCCCAATGAGCGACATTTTTAGTTTTAATTTTTCATTTGTATCATTCACATCCAGCCAACAGGTTTTGATGTGGGTTGAGTCAGAAAGAGATCTAATTTTAAGCAGAGTATAAAAATAATAGACATTAATATTAATCAATAATGAATGGATTCATCCTGTAGCAATAACAAATAACTGCAGTAAAAATGTCTTGCACAAAAATAACCAGTGTCATATATATATATATATATATATATATATATATACACACACATTTAACTTAGCTGGAAAAGTAGAAGAATCTGAGAGAGCAATACATAATAAATAACTGGACAACCAATAGATTTCCTATTGAAGCTGAAGGCTGATATTGTATTGCCAGGACAACTTTGACATCTCTGACATCTCTGACTAGATTTGGATTGTCACCATTAGCAAAGAGAAAATACATTAAGAAATTCCAAGAATATACACAGAATATATCTGCATCACTCTGGCATTCCCATACTGTGACAAAAACCAACAATATCTGGTAGTACCACAAAGTAGTGATTGGAGACCCTAGGTTAATGTTAATGGTGCTTTTGTCCCCAAACCATGTTTGATCCTAGAGTTATTATCTGATAAAGGCTTTGTTAGTGACACTGCTGCTGTTTTCACTGAAGTAGTTGTATGGATTTATATATATTGTGGGAATGCTGGTTTATCTCACTCTCAGTGGTACTCCAAATATAGTAGTTCAAAGGATTGCAATCAGGATATATATATATATATATATATATATATATATATATATATATATATATATATATTCACTTACAACTCTATCTAAAAGTTAAAATTTAAAATCTAAAATTAGACATGAATTACTTCCGAAAATCTTTTGTGACATAAATTTCTCAAATCTTATTCGTCGTTTTTCATTTTATTTTTTATTTCTTTTTTTTCTTTTTCTCTCTTTTTATTCTTATTTTTGTTTTATTTCCATTTTGGAATATGTATGGTTGCTGAGGAGATGTAAAATCTCTCTTAGGGATTTTATGTCAAAATGTTCATTCAACATTTTTGAATATTGAAAATTTATTTTATTTATATATATATATATATATATATATATATATATATATATATATATATATATACTAAGAAAAGGAAAGAACACCTAGATTAAAACCCACTGTTCAAGTATTTACTTTTACAAAGAGTACTCAATACAGAGTAGAGCTTAATCTTGTAATTTTGTTATTACAATGGTTTATAAAAGCATTATATCCCTACACAAGAATTTTCATATTTCAGAACAATACTGTTCTTCTTCAGGTGATAAGTTAAAATAAATAGTGAAAATGATGTATTTTGAAAATATAAGATGAATTCATGGTTATTTAGAAAATTAGGGAGTGGTAGTTGAAGAAAATGCTTTAAGTGTGTCAATATTGCTCAATCAAAAATGAGAATTAGGTAACCATGGAGTTTTAAGATTTGTGTCACAAAAGGAAGCAGAATGGTCTGGTGTCTCGACATATCACTTTAATTTTGTCTGGATAAGAAATATAGTGGGACCACAGATTTTTAAATGGGTAGACAATAATTTTTAACAGAAGGTTGAATTTCAAGTTTTTTTTATTAAATATTAGATTTTTTTACTACCTCATGAATAAAGGGGCTGGAATGTTTAGCTTAGAATAAGGATTAAATAATTATGGTATACTTAAGCACATTGTCGTAAGAAAAACAATTAAGTATTGAATGGGTCATTTATTTTAGTAAAATTATTAATTTATAAGTTATGTTGGAGCATAAGTTATAAATAAAACATTGTATATAATTGAATTTTAAAGAAAATTATTTTGTCTGAGTAAGGTATATAGTGTGACCACACAATACTTAAATAGGTAAACAATAATTTTTAACAGCAGGTTGGATTTTTGTTTTTTACTACTTCATGTGTAAAGGTGCTGGAATGTTTAGGTTGGAATTAGGATTTAAATAATTATGGTATATTAAAGTATATTGTAGTTAAGAAAACTAATTAAGTATTGTAGGGATCATTTATTTTAGTAAAATGATTTTTAATTTTTAAGTTATATTGGAGTATAAGTTATAAATGAAACATTGCAATTAATTAAATTTTAAAGATTTTTTTGTATTACTTTATGAGCAAAGAAGCTTGAATGTTTAGGTTAGAATTAGAATTAAATAATTGTAATATACTAAGGTATATTGTAGTTAAGAAAACCAACCATTATTTTGTTGACCATTTATTTTATTAAAATAAATTATAATTTTTAAGTTATATTGGAGCACAAATTATAAATGAAACATTATAATTAATTAAATTTTAGCAAAAAATATTCAATTCATCTCTACAGTTCAGTAGTTCCCCATTTTTAGGGAACTTTAAAATCTGCAGCTTTTTACTCAAGCACAAAAGGCAGATGTCATAGAACCACTTACAGATTCTTTTTTTTCCAGAATTTTCCATTTTACTTTGGGGGTTTTGTTTGTATCCCTTAATTTCCAAAAATACACATAAAGGGATGTTTGGTTTCAGTACATGTTGTTTTTGAAGGAAGATAAGTGCATATACCAATGCTGTTTAAAAGTGTTCTTAGTAGATCCAATGTAAACTTTTTTAATAGTTGGGTTTTCATTTGATGTTATATTACATTGGTACACAATAGAATTTGTTAGACACATATTTTCCAGTGGGCAATTGTTAGGATTTTGACAATTACATAAGTTTGTTTTATTGTTATCTTTATTATTTGGATAGTTATTTTTACTTTGGTTTATGTGCTGATTTAAGATATTATTATTATGATTTTTAATTATTTTTTTTCTAAATTATTTGTACAACTATAACTTAATTTAAGGGTATTTTTATTAAAAAATGTTACTTAGATAATTATTATTAGGGAAATGTTTCTGAACTAAATTGAGGAACTTCAGCCCTAACTTGGTGCTAACCATTTGGTTGAAAGTGGTTGTATACCAAATAATTTTTCTATTTCTATTTTTCCTGTTATTGTTATATTTTTTATCTATTTGATATCCTGGTTTTTTCTTTAGAACATTATTATAAAAACCTTTATGTTTATAAAATATTTCTTCACTTGAAAAGATTTTACTAATTCTGTATTCTGTAGAGGAGGGTGGGTGGATGTATAATGGATATACATTAGGTTTTATGTATGGATGATAAGTATCATTTACTAAGCCTGGTGCTACATCAAGGAAGTTTACTACTTTTAAATTAATGTTGATTATGACTTTTAGATTTAGACTTTTGAATTCTCTAAGGATTAGTTTTCTTATTTTATTGGTTTTAAAATGTGTGGAATTTTGTACTATCATAATTCTATCATCCCTATATAACCCTATGTCATTAGTGTTTATGTCATGGTGTGCGGTGTGGTTAACTAATTCTCATTTTTGATTGAACACCTAAAGCATTTTCTCCAACTACCACTCCCTAATTTTCTAAATAACCATGAATTCATTTTATATTTTCAAAATAAATTATTTCCACTATTTATTTTAACATATCATGTGAAAAAGAACAGTATTGTTCTGAAACATGAAAATTTTTGTGTAGGGATATAATGCTTTTATAAACCAGTGTAATAACAAAATTACAATATATATATATATATATATATATATATATATATATATTGTAATTTTGTGGGAGAAAAGTTCAAGGCAACCCCCTGTTAGATTTTTTCTCCACCACAAAGGCACCTGAGCCCCATCATCTCCCAGCAATGGGAAAATCAGAGACTGGGTCAGGAAGGACAGAAGCAAAAAAGAGGTAAGACGACTGCAGGCTCTTCTAAGAAATCCATAAAGATATAGTCTAGTCACTAGATAATTAAAATTTACAACTGTCTAGGGGTCAGGGACTCTCATTAATCAACCACTTTAGAAACACCCTCTCCAAAAATTCCAATGGTCACAGACTTACTCCCCTATCACTAACCCCCACCAACACCTCTACCAAAACACTCTCTCCAAAAATTCCAACGGTCAAAGACCTATCCCCCTATCACTAATCCCCACCAACACCTTGAACAAAACTAAATAAATATAAAGAAAAAGGATTTCCAGTACTTTACACAGAGCCTGATGAGACATTGAAGCTTCAATGTCTAAAGGAACTCGAATATATATAGAATAATTATGCACATGTTCTAAAATATAATTTATAAGATATATATATATATATATATATATATATATATATTATGCCCACATATATTCTTCATAACTATGGGGGAAAATAATGAAAAGATAAAACATAAGTAAATGTATGTGCTCAGAAACACACACACACACACACACACAAACTATAACATGACCAAATTCTAAACTGATCTTTTTTCTCCTTTTATGTTTTCTAATTAATTTGATTTTCTTTTTTTGTTTTTTAACCTTTACATCTTTATTGTTCAATGAAAGCAGACACTTCTAAACCAAGAACTATACATCTGTTAATAATTTATACCAAAAGTACCTTTGAAAATTTCACAATTTTTCTATTCAAATTTTCTGACTAATCATAATTTTTAAGTTAATGACTGAATAAGCTCCTTCCATGCATGTTCTATGACTATAAAATACTCATGGAAATTCCTATGTAGCATCAATAAATATTTGGGCTTAACAACTTTAACAAAATATTGCAAGAACAATCATAAATATATTTTGTTTATTTTAATAAGTAAAATAAAATGACTTGAAATTGACATTTTTTTTTTCATTTCACTTAAACAGATATTAAACACTTTTATCTTCTTCCTTGCTTTCATTTTCTCACTGAAACCAAGCCATGCCTTTTATATGTCTTTTACCTTCTTGCTATCAAAAGGAAATAGTCCTTTTGTATTAGCAGGAGTCATTAAACATTTCTATTTATCTTTCTTTTTTCACTGAAACCAAGTAGCGTCTGTAACATGACTTTTGTCCTTCCACACTATCAAAATGGAATAGTCCATGAGGTAAGTTTATTAGCAGGACATAATAGCGAACTGACGAAGGGACAGACAAGCACAATTATTATATGACTAGAAATACTCATGGAAATTTCATGATTTTCCAATATGAATTTTCTGATGAATCTTAATTCTCAAGTTAATGATTGAATAAGTTTCTTGTATGTTCTACGACTATAAAATACCCATACTATTGCATCATTAAATATTTGAGCTTAACAACTTTAACAAAATATTGTAATAACAGTCATAAGTATAAATGCAGGTCATTATTTAAAGAAGTAAGCAGGTACAAATTAAAAGATTTTAAATTGAAAAAATTTCCATTTCACTGGAGCAGCCGTTAAGTACATGAGTGCATTATCAACTTTATCTTCCCTTTCTTTCTTTTTTCTTTCTTTCTTTCTTTTTCTCACTGAAACCAAGCAGCATTTTTTATATATCTTTTTTGTCTTTCCTCAAGATCAAAACAGAATGGTCTATTATTTATGAGATATTGGCAGGGCATAATGTAAGTGCTAACTAACCAATTCAATTAACTAACACATATATTTATTACAACTATATTAAAAAATAATGAAAAAATATATACAAAAATATATGTGCCTATATGTACCTATATATTATAATCTGACTCAATTTTGAATTGCCCTTTTTTTCCTTTTTTATGATAAATTTAATTTTCTTGATTTTTTTCTTCAATCTTCACATTTAAGAATTACACATCTCAATTTTCACTTGTTTATATCTTGAGGCATTTTAAAATAACTGTCAATGAATTTAATTCTCTTCTCATTCATTAAAGTTAAAAATAATAAAAGTTAAAGTTAAAGATGATCTTCACAAAATATAGGTAGGGTTGAACAGATTTTTATGAAAGAAAATAGTTTAATAGATTTTTCCCATAATTTTCCCTTTTCAAAACATCCCTGATTTTTAATTCATCACAACAAAGAAATGTACTTAAAGGTATTTAGCAATGTAGTAACTTTTGTGCTGGTTTTTTCAAGCTATTGATAGTGAGTCTGAACCTTGTTCACTGCTCTAGAATATTATATTGGAGCAAAGTTTAAACCATCCAACAAGTTAACAAATATGTTTCTGAAAAATAGCACAAGACAGATAAAAAGATATATATTTACACTCATAAAAAATAGTCATATCATACTGCACTTAATTAGAATTATAAGAATAAATGCCATAGTATATAGAAATTAATAAAAATAGAATTAAACTTCAATTCATGCATACATCAACAGATATAAATGTACTTACATTATGATCAGAATAGAAGTACTACACGAACAAAAACTCAAATCAAAATAGAAACCTTCAGATTCTCATTAATGGATATAAAAATTTTTTTGTGTCTACACATGTGCCAAGGAAAGAACAAACTGGAGATCATTAATTTTGGAAAAAAAAATTAACAAATTAAACTACAAAAAATTGAATGAAAATTCCTTTGTGTTTAGTTATTTCCACAATGTACTTTTATACATAGGCCATAAAAAGCAACTAAAGCAATGTAAAAAGCAATTGGAATAAATAGCAGTTCCAGCTGCATGTAACATTTTTTTTTATTGACTTGTATTCTTTTCATATAGCAAAATATATCAGGAAAACTATTAGGTGTCGTGTATATCACCATTGCTGTTGCTATAAAATAAAATGAGCAGAATAGTAATCAAATCATTGACAAGAGTAACTTGTCTCAAAATCTAAAACAAAACTAGAAGAGTATATTATTATTAAGAGGATACTAATCTCAAGCGGCTTCATTCATGTTAAAATTTCAAAGGTTTGTACTTTTTTTTAACTTAGACAACAGGATTGTTTATATTGCTCATCAATAGTATGAACTGTAATGTGATGGTTATTTACTAAACTTAGCTTTATGTTTTACAAGACCACAGCAGTGAGGCACTCATCAAAAGTTAATCAATACATATTAACCTGTATGATAAACTTACTATCCATAGGTGACAACAATGCATTGTACTATTGTTTTTTCTATTTTTTGATATATTGAAAATATACATCTATGACCTGAAAGGTGAAAGGCTTGGGACAGTGATGTGTAGAAGTTTGATGATGCCTGGGGCCAACTTCTTGATTGTATGCTCCTAAGAGTCACATGTGAAGGGGTGGCCTATAGGGCCTAGTACTAAGAAATGTGAGAAAGGAAGACATTTCAAGTATGTAAAAACAGATAAAACATGAAATAAATACTTTATTAAAATTAAATATAAACTAAATTTTTGTTTCATTCTTTGATTGGATGCTCTTTTTATTTGGATGACTGGGGTTGTCGCACCCTCTACTCTACCCTTCAACTGGCTTGGGGCTTTTTTGCTGAAATTGCAAACTAAATAGAAGACTAAATTTGGCCCCAATCTATGATAATGTTATTTAGCTGAACTGTATCATTTGTCTAAAATCATTACTGCCATTAATTTTCAAACTAAATCAGAAAACTTCATATTCCATTTCTTTTTTCTGTAAACATTTGTTTCTAAATTTTTTATATTAGTTTTATGTGTGGGAAAAAGTTTATAGGTCTCATTTCAGAAAATAAATACAATTGAAAAGCAAGAAAACTTTGTTAAAATCAAAACAAAAATGTTTACTGTAGAATAACAAATCTAACAAATATTCTTTTTATGAGACAATAAGTTAAAAAGAATATAGAACCAGGAAGTTTTAAAACTTTTAACATTTGATTTAACTCCACCTTCACCTTTAACATCTAATTTAGTCCACCTTCTTTTAAGATCTGATTTAGCAACACACTTTTAGCATCTAGGCCCACTTTTTATGGTGTTGCACTTGTTACACACACACTTACATGTATATGTATAAATAAATCACAAGACTGCAGTGGGGAAGTACTGTGTTATGACTCATTTCATTCAGAAAAAACATCTTCAGACAAACAGTGGTTTTGTTATTGGAATCAATTCTTTGTATAAAAAGAGAACTAACAACTAAAAACAGCTATAAATTATAAATTATGTCAGAGTATATAAAATTCTGATTCAAAGAGAAATTTATTAAGGTGAAAAGGTTTTGAAAGTGAACTAATTTCAAAATACTCTAGAGTAAATTTTTACATCCAGGATCATATAGCATATTGCCTTCCCTTACAAAATCATTATTCTGCTATGTATTTATAGATTCTTGATAAAATACAAAGAAGAATCTACAATGTTATTGGTCCTGTCTTTGCATTTTGGCTTCAATCACATTCCCACCACCTTTTCAATAAATATTTTCATGGTAATTGTTCTGATGAGTTTTCCTCTTTGGTACCTACACTTTATGAATTTGAGCACACTACTTGTGGTGCATTGAATATCAGCTTGGAATGAGAAATCGGGGAGCCGAGTTTGAATTCATTGCATTCACTTACACACAAATACCCTTGGGAAAGGTATTAATCTGTCTATTCCTTCCAGTTACGGGTTAAATAACAGGACAGATTGGGTTCTATAGCCTTGGTCGGCAACCAGTCTACCACAGAAAGCAATGGCAACCTACTGCAGGATAATCTTCTGTCCAGTCAGTCATGTCTCTTTTGAGACATGATCGCCCAAGTGTGTATCACGTATGGCACTTAACTGACTGACTAGATTGGTGGTAAGATCACAACATTTTTCAATAGAAATGGCTAGATGTAACTGTAAGTTCTGTGCTAAGAGTTTATTCTCTTGCCCTTCTCACTTGTGGAACTCTCTTCTGGCTTGTTTTCCAGTTAACTTTGATCTTCAAAAACTTAAATGCAATATCAGTTGTTATCTTCCGTCTTCTTAATTCGTTTTTTTTTATTATTTCCTTTCCTTAACGTTTTCTTTTTCTCACATGCCTTCACACTTAGTAACCCCTTGTGTCTTAGCAAATTTATTGACTTGCTTGGGGTGAAATGATTAAAAAAACTATTAATACAAAATGCAATAATTAAAAATAATGATGAAAGTAAAAATAAAAATGCTGAACACTATGACTAAGTTTAAAATTTAAATGCATTGGATGAGACAAAATCAAAAAATTTAGATTTAAATAATGAGTGTCTCCATATATTTAACATTTTGATGTAAACTTGGGACAGCATTTATTGTATCTCTCTCTTTAAATATATATATATATATATATATATATATATATATATATATATATATATGAATGATTGATTGATTCCTTTAATGATAAAAACCAATGAGAATGCTATATATATATATATATATATATATATATATAGCATTCTTATTGGTTGCTTCTCTCTTGTAGCTTCTTCTTCTTCTTCTTCTTCTTCTTGTGCCATGTCCTTTCAGGACATAGGCAATCATGGACTTCCACTTGGTTCTGTCTCTTATTGCTGTTAATATTTTTTCTCTTGGTATTTCTTTCAAACCCTGCTCCGCCAATTATTTGCTGAGACCTATCAAGTAAGTCTCACTCTGCTTTACCCTGTTTCTCTTTCCGTCTATTCATCCTGTGAATATTAAACTCTCCAGGCCCTCCTTCCTCATCAACAGTCTGTCATCTGTGTATCTGATATTGTTGAGATTGTGACTTTGAATGATGAATCCTGGCAAGGCTTTTATTTCTCTCATAATTGTAGCTAAACTTTGTAAATGTTTATACTATTAACTACCTTGTAATGTAAGACAATGGTTTATTTATTTTTAAATATTTTGTTTTCAATCTTGAATAATTCAATATTTTTATTGACATAAACTGCTTGTGTGAAACTTTTTTTTCAATTTCTATAAGTGTTATACAAAGACCACAGTAGTTTCTGAAGAATGAGGAGTATTAAGCATTAAAAAGTGGACAATGAAAAATTTATCACTCTTGTCAGATTATCTCCACCTTGTCTACCAGGGGACTCCACTTAACACCCTTTATGTGGTGTGTTAAAAAGTAGCATAAAAAGGAAAGATCATAAACTCCCTTTCTCACGTTTCTGCTATCTCAACCATATAATGCTGAAATGACAGGATATGTTTTTGTTTTCTTTCTGGAAAGGCTTCTTGGCCTGATGCAAACAAAAGTTTTTATTCAACTGGATTTGGTTGAAAAAAAATTTTATGTGGTGCAAAACACACACACACACACACACACACACACACACACACACACACACACTCTCTCTCTCTCTCTCTCTCTCTCTCTCTCTCTCTCTCTCTCTCTCTCTCATCACATAAATACAATTTCTCTTCTTTTAAGAACTATGTTTTTGCACCAGTCTATGGGTGGTGGTGGTAGTAGGTCATCACATGGGTTTATTAGGTTATCTTCTGATAACTTTTGTTCCAACCATATATTGGTATAGTTGATTGTAGTATAAATTGGCCTCATGTAATGATTAAAGGAAAAATACAAAATAAATCTTTATATATCAAAATATTATAATACAGAAGGATAATGTGAAAGTTGGCAGAAAATAAATATGTATATGTATGTATGTATCCAAATGTAGTAGCTGCCACTTGACCATGTGGTGAAGGAAGTTATGTTTGTTTTTAATGTAGCAAGGAATGGTTTAGATGTATAAGATTACTAGCTACCTGTGTAAATGTTGTATTTCATCTTTGGGTATGTCTTGATGACAGCAGCATTGGAGAATGCACAAAATTAATTTATCAACTATGATTTTGGCTGATTTTCCATCTGCTTATATACATATCTGTAGATGTGCTTTGAAAAAGCTGCTTTTTTCTCATTGGCTCACTGCATTATAACCTGGTTGTAAATATTTTCTGATTGGTTGGTTGAATTACAATCTTTAGAAATGGGGAAATTTGGATCACATTATTATTTATTTATTTTCTTGCATCTTGATTTTGAAAGCTTTCTATAACCCCCAAATCGGTCCTTGTCAATGGTAACCAGTAATGTAGCCCTATAACCTGTGTTGGCCTTTAAGTTCCTTCAGACCACTGTGGTTACCATCTAGCTGACTTCTCATTCATTAACACGTTTGTTTTGCCACTGGTATCATGTTGGTAGCATGGTTTCATTCAACATAGCTGGTATTTATCTGTTCATGACCTTCCACACCTCTGCCACATTGTGTTTTTGATATCGGAAGGTGAGAAAATCACTGATGAAGCAAAGTTGAAGTGAAGACTGGTCCAACAGCTGGGAGTTACACAATAAAAAAATTCTTTAGGATAAAGAATTAACTCTGGTTAAAAATGTAACTATAATTTGGTTTATATATGATTTGTTGTATACAGTGGTTTTAACTCTTCTCACTTAAATTCAAATGACACTGGGATCACCGTCAGAGTCTGCAGATTGTATTAGCAGTAACTTAAATGTCTAAAAGTTCTGGTCTCAGAACCAGTACGTTGTCTTGATAAGAAGATTTCTCTGTGTCTTGTCTTCTCCTGATCTCTTTGCTTAAATATCTTTTGATCTGATCAAAAGCTTTTCTAAGTTTTGGTCTTCAGGGCTAGGACAAAGTATTGTCAGGAGGTCTCTCTCATCTTCTCTTGATCCAGTCTTCTCTCTTATTCTAAGTTTTTCTGTTTGCTGTCCAAAAATCTCCAGCTTATATAGAGTCTTGCATCTGACAGGGGTGGGAATTTCAAGTGGTTTTCCAAATTTGGAGTTGTCCAGCCTTCTTTTTGAGAGTGGTCAGAGAAATCAAGCTGCCTCTTTTTACTTTGAAGTCCTTCAGGTCTCATCTCACACTACTGTTCTACACAAGTGGTGCTAATCTCTCTCTTCTTTTTCTCCCTTCTCCCACTTTCTCAGCAGCTAACCTCACTCCACTTCCTGTGACAAATCTAAACTCTTCGAATGTGTAGGCAAAAACAAGAGATTTTCAGTCATTATTCTTTCTTTATCAGCTTGTCCTATGATATGATTTCTCTATCAAACAGACCACTCAAAAAAAAATAAAAGAAAATTATTTCCATTCTCCTTAAAAACAAAAGTTTATCTTTTTTTTTGCTCTATGCATTCTTTTTACGATAAACAGACAACCCAGCCTTTTTTTTCCATGGTCACTTTAAAATAGTAACTCAGCTTTCCTTATCACTTGTAGTTAAAAGAATCCAAATTAATGTTTGGATATAAAATTTTTCTCTGGACAAATGTCACTAAGATTATAAGGAACAAATGCACCAGACTGGCTTCTATCTCTGTAGGGGGTACTACTCTTCTGGATGGCTGATTTGAAACAGATGTTCTTCCTGGCTCTTTGTCCAGAGAAATCATAAATGTTATTTCAGCAGTTTTCTTTATCGACAGCTTATGTTTTCTTCTGTTTGACCTCATGAGGATACAGTTACTGCTCTATTTATCAGCAAGAAGTGGGAGGAGGGACAAGTAGTCTTAGTTTTGCTGAATCTGTTTAGTTAACTCTGGGTTTGATTCTCCTAGGAATTATTTTAAAACAAGATTTATCAATGCATTTCATTTTTTAATTTTTCTTGAAATGAATGCATCAAATTGGCTTCTATCTTCAAGAGGGATAATAGTTTTCTTCTGGGTGACTGATTCAAAACAGATGCTTCTTTTCCTGGCTCTTTTTGTCTAGAGAAATCATCATTGTTATTTTGGGTTTTCTTTATCAATAACATGTCTTCTATTTGCCATCTTTGAGGATACATTTAATGGTCAGCAGGTAGTGGGGAGGGATGATTAGTCTTGGTTTTACTCAATCTTACTAAATTATGTTAGATTAACTCTGGGTTCAATTCTCTTTGAAATTATTTTAAAATATGATTTTTCAACACATTTCATTTTTAATTTTCTTTTCAACTTTTCAATCCATCTTTCTGTAATTTCAACAATTATCATCCAGTTAGTAAACTCTTTTCTCTTCCTTCTTTCTTTCTAGTTTGATCAATCTCTGGTAATTCCCAGTATCACATCCTGATGAGTTGGTAAAACTATGCTTGCTTTGTTGAATGGTAATTTTTATTATTTGTTTATTTATTTTTGGGATGGTGAAATTTTGATCTACTTGGTATTTATTGATTTGTCTATCATCACAAGTCTTATGACTAGATGTGGTCATAGGGTTGCTGTACAGCTGAGAACATGACTAGTTCCATCCATATATCTGGACTGAAAGTTCAAAAGACATCTTGAGCAAGCAGACTTCTCTAGATAAACCACAATCAATATCTTCCAAATTGAAGGTTCACTTTTATCACAGGCACTTGGCCATTCTTTTTATCAAGAGACCCCTCCACCCTGGCCATTGACTTCAATGTAGGTAGCTCTATGTCCAGCAATACTGTATCTTCATTGCACTGGCTACATACATAGCTATAGAGCCCAGTCTACTCCATTGTACTAGAGTGTTGTTCCCTCTATAAGATGGTTTATCTATCATTTGAAGGTCTTAAATTTAATCCTGATGAATGTTTATCTACCCTCCTCACCATAATATATATATATATATATATATATATATATATATAGAGAGAGAGAGAGAGAGAAAGATGGGATTCAAAAAGCTGCATGTTGGTGTATTACAAGTGTGCATGTTCACATGTAATCAATGCAGAAGTAAAAATAAATTTGAATTTCTATTATATTTATTCATTTTTTATAGTGGAAACTAGCAAAACCAAATTCTGAATGTCTCTTGTAATATTAATTTTCTTTTTTTGATCCAGAAGTTAGGGTAAGTAATTTTCTTTAATTATCAGTGGAGGTTTAAGCATGGTTATAATGGTCAAGCTCAAGTCAGACTTGTGCTGTGTTGGAATTAGCAAAAAAAAAGTTAATTTTCTTCTCGGAGGTTTTGGAAGACACATGTGAACATCATTCATTGAAAAGAGAGTTTGATCGGCAATGTACCAGGGAAACAAATGTGACCCAGCAGGGATGCCTTTTCCATATCCTGCTACATCTTGGTGCAAGAGGGGGAAAGAGTAAGAGAAGGAAATATTTTCCCTTTTATAAACCTAAACAATACCACCTAATGGTGTTTGACAAGCTAAGTGGAGTAATAAAATTTTCACTCCCTTTATTACTAGCATTATGGGAAAATGTATTTCTTTTCCTTTTATTTAGGTATCTCTACTCAAATTTTCAACACCTCAATTTAAATTGAATTTTTAAAAATAAAAAATGTTTTCTTGAAGCTATAATTTTAGCTTTAATTGAAAGCCAAGAGATTAAATTTACTAATTACAGTCAGCAAAATACCCTGGCGTATTTCAAACCAAAAGTATATTGATCGGAATCAAAAAATTTTAGGTTTAAAAAAATTTTTTTAAAATTTAAAATTTTTAATCGATTGTAAACAGAAGCCAATTCTCGGTTTTAAAAAATCTTACAAAAATAAAATACAACTCGCTGACACATTATTTTATTCAAATTACCGAATTTAAACTTACCTGAAGTTGACTTGAAACAACAATTACTTGCTTACTGCCTGAAATGTTTCAAAAAAGTGTTTCTCAATTACGGTAGCCTTGTTATCACAGCTATCATCACCTTATTGGAGGTGTTAATGGATGATTTACAGTAACTGGCCAAAAGTATGGAAGACAAATTTGGTATAAAAAGGTTTATATACAGACTTTTTTTTTATGTAAGGGAGGATAACCCTTGAATCACTTGACCTTTTAATGATAGATATCGCATATGGTCATCCGTACAAACAAGATATGGGTAGTCAACATGCAAAAAATTAAAATGTTTTAATTATTTAACAAAAAATGAGCACCCTTATTTATAGTAAGCTTTTAAATTTTTCGATTAGTAAATATATTCACCACACATTAATTTAAAAAAATCTGGGAGACCTATGAGGAGGAAATTTTAAAAAATGTTTGAAGTGTTTTAGAAATTTCTTAATAAAAAATAATAAAAATGAAAACAATTCTTGTAAAATTTCATTATTGATGAGAAATTTTTTTTTTCCTATTCAGACTATGATATCATTTTAATTTATGTTTATAAAAGCAATTAAAAGTTTATCCAAATAAAAAATGGCATAGTTTTATTGCATTTTTGTTTTTGCAATTCGGAGCAGATTTTCTAAAAATGAGCAGGTTTCAAAGAAAAAAAAACAGTTAATTAGCATTCCTCAATGACTCCTGAATTTAATTAAAATTATCTATATGTTCAGACCTAGTCGCATTTTTCGACATGTCTGGAAATTAATTGGTGTGGGGGGGGGGGGGTAACTTATGTAAAAAAAAGAAAAATGTTTTTACCAATATTTTCTAAAAATAATTATTTTGAAACTGATTTGGTTTTTGCAAGAATTTCCAAATTAATGTGTCTTTCACAGTCAAAAAATGCCTTTGCGTAATATTACGTTTTGACATAATAAACTCTGGTGTCAGTTTATGCCTCGCACTGACGAGAGAAAAAAAAATTTCTACCACTAAATAAACCTGTTAGAAACAATTAAAAAAAATTTTTAAATAATTAAAAAATACTTTGATCTATCCTCTTCATGATAGCATAAACATTTTGCCGAGAAAACTTTGTTTTTATTTAGTTTGAGGTCTTTTCCTTCAGACTATGCTGTTCTTTCAACAATTTTTTGGATATACCTACTTTTATTATTCATTATTATTATGTTATTCATTGAATTTATTTCATTTTACTCCATGTATAAAATCAGCCATGTGTTGGATTCATTTATTATGAAAGTTCTCAACTAAATGTTGCTACAGTTTATAACCAACCTTTCCATAACACTCTTCTATGGAAACAAGATTGCAGACAGATATATTTTAGGAAGTTTCTACTTCTTAAATTAGTAGGAAAATAGAATATTTTTTCTTTTCTTCAAAAGAAATTGGTTGATATTTGAATGGATAATAATCTGAGTCTATCACTCACCCAATTCCAGACAGGTCTTGTGACCTGACAATCTGGAAGCCCCTCTATATATATCGAGTATAGTATAGGTAGTGAGATTATATCTATTACAGGCTTGCTAGGTGTTGTAAACCTAAAGGGTTACTGTGTGAGTAATCACCAAAACTGAGGTTGGAATAATAGTATAGACTCATATGCTGCATGAAGTAGATACACTGCTGATGAACTGCTAGTCTGTATAATCACTCTACCCCAATAGTGTCCATGTATTTTAGAGGATAGGAACACCCCATTCCTGTATACAGTTAGGTATACAACACTAAACTGTTTATGTAGCTTTCAGTACCTGGTATTCCCTAGTAGTTAACCACCAGGCTTAATGTTGCTTAACTTTGGTTATCAAATGAGAACCTGTGTTTCAATGTGTTATGGTTATAAGTAATCTGAGTTTATCAGTTGGCATGAGCAAAACCATCTCAAAGAAAAAAGCTAAGTAAAATTTTCTCAAGTCTAAAGTTTATAAAAAACAAAGCTTCAAGAATGTAACTTTTCCAAGTAAAAGATTCTCTATCTGGCCAGGAGAAAAGATATTAATAAATGTATTGTCGTTTCATATAAGTCTATGAACGAAGAAATAAAATTAAAGTATCAATGTTATTGTAACTTCTACAATGATTGATTTCAACAATTTCAGCAGGGTTATTAATTGATTCATTATTATTATACTTAATGACTCCAAGAGCAATACTGCTCTACACTCCTGGTAGAACTACCTTTGGCGGCAAGTTTGAAGACGTGGAGTCAGACTAAGCATGACCAACCCCAAAAACCCTAATAGGGAAACAAGCAGTTGATGATTACAACAGATCTCAATGGTTGAACCAATAGATAAAGAGGGCTACACATGACAGACATGCTATAGAAAGTACTACTTGAAATTATAACAGAATCAGCAGCAGTCCATTGCAGTTTCATAACTAGATTTTGCATGCTTCATTCCACAGGTGATGCAAAGGAAGGTCATGAAATCAAGTGCATGGATCACTTCCTGGCAAGTTGAGGTCCAAATTCATGCCATCAGTATTTTCTTCCTTCTGATTTTCTTTCACCTCTAACCAACTCTTGCAAAGCTTAATGGCAATGGGAATGGATGATGGGAGCAGATTTAGGTGAAAGAGAAAACTTCTAGTAATGAACCCGTACACTGTTGCTGAATTTAGTCATCAACGTCATCATCATAAAGAAAGTGATCAGCAAAGAAGAAATTAAATTCTTAGATACAATAATTTTATTACCCCACTTGATTTCGTCAAACACCATTAAGTAGCATTGTTTAGGCCTATAAATAGGAAAACATTTCCTTCTCTTTCACCACCATTTATAATACAGTGTAATTAAATAATAATGCTAATAAATATTAATGATATTGATTAATAAAAGCAAGAAACAAATGCATTCCACTATCAATCACAATTTATTATCTTTTTGTTTATTAGTCAAGTTATTATCTTTTTGTTTATTAGTCAAATTGTCTACTAATTTCTGTGATCTTTCTCTATTAATAAATCTAAAACAACACTGTTAGTAGTAAGAGTATGTACAATAAGTAATGGCTAATTTTCCAGATGGTTGATCCAAAGTGATAATATCTTTATATGGTCAGGCATATCACATTTCTTTAATCATTTCATCCCAAGGAAGGCAATAAAGCCACTGGGATGCAAGGAGTTAGTAAGTGTAAGAGAAAAACTACTATTATGGAGAGAGGACAATAAAAGAAGAAGAATAATTAAGAAGTCAAAAAATAACAGCTGACATTGCACTTAAATTATTGAATATCAAATTAAATATGGAAGCAAGAGAGTTCCACAAGCAAGAAGTGCAATAGAAGAAACTGTTAACATATGTAACACAGTCTTACTTCATTGATCATATTCTAAATCTTATCACTTTAGATTCAAGATGATACTAACAGAAATGAAAAGTGTGTCTGGATTATATGTAACAATTGCAATGAAGATTACAAGGAAATAAACAGGTATTAGTAACTATATTTAGATAATAATATAAGTATAAATTGAATGCACTCATACACTACCATTTTACTGAGTTGAATAGTGTGTAAATAAGTCAGTATATATGAGGGGGTGCTGAAAGGATTTTCGAAGAAAATATTACAAAAAAGGTTATTCGATCAGATTTTGGAAAATGGATCTGGCTGAAAACATTTCAGCACCCACTTCACATGTTGCTTTTATAGTTAACATATTGTTTTCTAACACTGACAATGGGTAAAGCTAAGGTATGATAATTAAGTATAATAATAAATGTTTGCATATGAACAGTCCACAGATTTTGACAGTTTATCATGAAGAGAACTGGTTCCAAAGCAACTGACAAATAGAATCACAGTTTTTATACACTTATTGGAAGAATGTGGATCCTAAGGGATATTTGGTTGATTTAGAAGTTATCAATTTGATTGGCTATTTTTATTTTTTATTGGTTGATTTTGCAGGCATTAATATGTTTGGTTGAGAACATATATCTGAATGACCTCAATTGATAGCTTGAAATTAACTTGTAAATTTTTATCTAAATTCAACTCATAGCAGGAAAAGAATTTAACTTGATTTTTTTATTTAGCTACAAAAAGAAAAGTATGATCTTGTCACAATAGAACTTCATAATACTATTATTATTGTTGATTTTTCATTTGATATTAGAAAAGAAGTGTATAAATCAAAACTGATTTTAATAGTAAATATGTTCAAGTTTCCAGTAAATTAAGTTTTTATTTAAAATTGAGAGTACTTATTTTTTTATTATTCAAGAATTTTACTAGACAAACTAACTTTAATTCTATTACACTAAATAGGAATAGAAAATAATATATGAGTATTATTACCAATTTAGTTATCTTTCCTTTAAGGCTGTGATTCCCAAAGTAAGTAGTAAGATGTAGGAGCTAGCTGGGGGTGGTGAGAAAAATGTGGATAGTCAGAGGGTAGCAGTGGCACTTCTGAACTATGATATACACCGCACACACACATTGTACCTGAAATGTATCTTGCCATCACTTTTTGTAAAGTCACATATACTAGAAATAATGCCTTTGAAGAATACTGTCAGACATTTTTCTTTTCCTGAATCCAGTGCTTATTATGTACCCATATGTATATTATTTTTATAAGGTCATGTGATCCCAGCAGCATGATTCTTCTAATTACATCAAAACGAGGTTGACAGTTTGTTCTTTGGCGATCTGTGTTCAAACTCAAATGTTGGTAGTGACACTTTATTTCTATATGACACCTCCCCTTTGAGATGACTTCCTCAGGAGTCTATATTTCTTCAGCTTCAGTTCAATATTTAAAAATCTGTTGCTGTTCTTTTTCTCTTACCATAAAACCTTGGTTCAACAATTTTTGATGGTGTGGGTACATCAAACATGTCATACAATATTTCCATAGGTACCTCTTTTCAGAGACTTTCTAAATCAGTGAATCTTCATTTTAACTGATTAAGGTATCACTTATCTTTCCACCTTTGTTCCTGTACCATGTATGTCATTTTGCTGATCTGTTTTTTTATAATGTCATCTTCCCAGAATTCTTTTCCACATTGATACATTTTAAGAAACACCTTATCTCCAGGTTTGAAGTATTTACTTATATCTTGATGCTCTCACCTTATGTTCTAAGTGTAATTTATTAAAAACAGACTTAATCTTCTTGGTAAACATCAACACTGCAGGTGACATTCTAGACATGGTGTTTGGGTTTGGTGTTATTCTGAAAATATTCAGAAATTGTTGTAGCATCACTTCATCTGACTCTTCTCCCTTCGACATTTTTAGTGCCCTTTTAGACATATCAACAAACTGTTTGGCTTGTTTGTTTGATCTTGAGTGATAAGAGGGCATTATAATGTGTTACATTAATAATGGTTTACAGAAAACTTTAAATTCACTAGCCATGAACTGTGTCCTGTTATCTGAAACAATAAAGTCAGGTACATCAAACCTTGCAAAAATCTTGTGTAAAAATATATCATTTCCACAGTAGTTGGCCTTCTAATAATTCTGGCCATTTAGTGTAACTATTGACTACCACTAGATAGTATGCTTTGTTTAATAGTCCCATGAAGTCTATATATATTCTGGACCACGGAATATTGGTTATTGTCAATAGTTTAATAGGATAGTTCCACAGTGCTGCAGTGTATTTGCTGTATGTGTGGGAACATCCTTTTTTTATCCATATATGGACAATGATGGACAATGATCTGTCTGTAGTATGAATTCTCTACCATGTCTGAATTTATGAAACCTTTTCATAGCAAATATGATGGTCAATGCTTCCTTTTCTATTTGACCAATTCCATTTAATATCTTTCTTTAGTAGGTTATTCAAGGGTGCTCTTAACTCTTGCATGTTTGTCATATATACATGGTAATAACTGATTTTAACTGATGTTTGTCATATATACATGGTAATAATTAGCAAACCCTAAAAATGCCTGTAACTTTGTTACATTTGTTGGGGTGGGCATGTTTTTTATTGTGCTTGACTTTGAAGGATCTGGTCATCTACTGTTTCTATCAATAATTTGTCCTAGATATTTAATTCTAGATATAAATAATTCACATTTTCATTCACTGATCTTAAAACTGTATCTTTAATTCATTCAAATACTTTTTTACATCCTTAGTTGAAAAATCAGCACTTACACGGATTTTATTTTATTTTTTTAATGTCAACTGTTGGTAATGCACATTTGAAATAGTCTATTTTTTATATCACACCAAATTTTTTCTGTCACTCTAATTCCTTATTAATTGGTCCTAAAGCAGCAAAAAGTACACTACTTTTTGGCTTAAATATTGATGTTACATTCTCTTTTACTTCAAATTTAGCTTTTGTTTTTGTGCATGTTCCTAGACCTCTCGAGAAGATTTCTGGAAGGTTTCTTTTTAATTCATTCTTTAATTTTTCAGTTGCCATATTAGCACTAGAGGTAATAATATTTATTTTGTTGCAGAAAAGAGTTGATTGGAGGCCCCAAAGATCAAATAATGCAATCCAATCTGTTCCAAAAAAATTACCTGTTTTCTTTAATACAAACACCACTGCTTTTTTAGTTTTGCAAACAAAAGAAATGTTACAGGTGAATTCACCCATAAAGTTCAATTTCTTTTCTGAAACTTCATGAGCAACTTTTTTAGAAGTCAATAAACTGGGTTTACCCATTTTTCTCCATATCTGTTCATTTATGATGGTGATATCAGATCCCGTATCTAGTTGTAGTTTTATTTTTACATTATTAATTTTCACAAAAACAAATTTCCTCTTTTTAGATGTTTCTATCTCAGATAAGGACACTTCTGAAGTCTTGTTAATTTTTTCTTTATGCTTTTGACTTTACACTATGTATTTTACCATGTTCACATACATTTTCTTCCAATTTTGTATTTGCAATAAGTATTTTTGTGTCCTACCCTCCCACATTCATAGTATTTTTGGTTCTGTAAAAAACAATTACTTTTTAAATGTTTACCTTCACAACCATGGCAAGTATTAGGTATTGAGTGGGGGTATTGTCTTTTGTTAATGTTCTGTTAGGAATTGAAAAATGTCTATAGTCTTTTTTCTTGGATGGTCAAATGCTATTTATTTGTGAAATGTTTCTTTCCTTAATCCTTGCTGTATCGAGTTTTAGATTTACATACATTGACACACTCTTCTGCTATTTTCTGGAGAGTTAATTTGGGATCCATTTCTAATTTAGCAAGTATCCTGGATCATATTTCCATGTTCTTATTAAAAGTTAAACCCTGTATGAATATTAGGCATTTAAATAAATCCAGAGTTAATTCACTTAACTTGAATTTCTTGCATTCTCAATTCACGACTCCTGTATAAGTGAGAAAATCTTCATTGTCACACTTTACTAAGTTAAGACATTGCCAATGTGTATTAAATAATGAGGTCCTATTACCGAAAATTTTTGATAGTATTACTACAGTTTCATCAAAATTTATCTCACAGGGTTTTTTTGGCAAAATAAAATTTATATAGTTTTCATGTTCAGTAGGGCAGGGGGACAATTTTCTTAATAATAAACAAACTTTTTTTTCACCATTCCAATGAGAACAATCCCTTTTGAAGATTCATTTGTATCTTCTATAATAAGTTGGAAAAGTTATTCCTTCATATGGATTGTATAAAAATTTGCTAATTGAATTAGCAACAGCATTTGGAGTGAATAAATCTGATGTTTTATCTTCCATAGTTTTATTAAATAATAATTCAAAAAACATTTGTTGTTGTAATTGTAATTGCTGTTCATGTTTCTGCTTTTGTTGCTGCAATTGTTGGCCTTGTTGCTTTTGCAGTGCCAACATTTGAATCATGATAGATTTTAGTTCTTCCATTTTCCTGTACTCTGTTGAATATTTTGTAGGATTATTTTTGAATAACTTTGACTGATTATTTCTCTGTAGTCCTGCAAATATGATGTCTCTTTGGTCAAGTGGTAAATATTAACTGAATATCCTATTATGACATGTAAGATATGTATTTTTTTCTTTTTTTGCATAAGTTCAAACAAATACTCGTAGCTACTTTTGTAAAGTCATATATACTAGAAATAATGCCTTTGAAGAATACTGTCAGACCTCTTTCTTTTCCTGACCTGAGTGCTTATTATGTATCCACATATATATTATTTTTGCAATATCACATGATCCCAGCAACACAATTCCTCTAATTATATGAAAACAAGGTTGACTATATTTGATCTCTGGCGATCTATGTTCAAACTCAAATGTCGGCAGTGACACTTTATTCATATATGACAACCTTACCGTGTATCCTATTCATATAACAGTTATTATTGGAAATACATAGAACTTATATTTTGTGTTGTGGACTAAATCATTATCACAGCACAGCAAACAAAAAAGAAGTGTAGTCAATGTAGTGAGACATATTTTACATATGGATTTTTACCAGCACCAAATAACCAACAACAACCAATGTACCTACTTTTTAAAGTCTTCTCAAATGAAGCCTTGTAGGCTTTGTGAATATATGATGAAAATGGATTCTAATAGAGTAGACAAAAACTTGGCACATTTTCAGACACTTTGAGAAAACTTTCTGAAAAGGAAAAATATTGGAAATTCCTTTGCTAGCATTTCACAACAATTTATTGATGTTTTGCATGTATCATACAACATCTCATTGCTGATTGCCAAATGGTAAGCCTTATACAATTGGAGAAGAGCTTATTCTGCTGGAAATAAGAGAAGTTGGGCACACAGTTTTACACAAATCACCTGAACAAATCATTAAAGATATTCCTCTATTCAAAGAAGAGTGAAATGGTTGAAAATATTGAGGAAACATTATGCAATATGCTAACGAATACAAAATTTAGCTTGCAATTGTATGAGTCTACTCTGCCAAGCAATCTTTACTTCTTGCTTATGTTTGTTTCATAAAAGATAAATGAATTGTTCAAGAGCTGTTATTTGCATCATAACTAGAGACAGACACAAAAGGGGAGTCAGTATTTTGTGATGTTGAGAACTATTTCAAAGAAAAAGACATCTCATTTACAAACATTTTTGCTTCTGCAACAGATGGTGCACCATTGATGATAGGTCATCATTGTGATTTTATTAGTTTCTTAAAAAAACTGTTTAGTGTGTTTATTGTACATTGTATAATCCACAGGCAACATCTGGTTGTAAAAAAACCTAAGTGGTTGACTACAAATCATTGAGTAATGATTATCTCAGTAATAAATAAAATAAAAGCATATTGTCTCAATTCACTACTGTTTTGACAACTCTACTATGAGAATGATAAAGATTTTGAATGTTTATTGTTGCACACAGAAGGTAGATGGCTATTAAAGAGAAACTGAAATGTTTTTATTCTCTTTTGAACACAGTTGTTGAATTCTTTAAAGATTCAAATTCTGTTCTCTGTGATAAACTATGACGCATCAAACATGACATTGCTTACTTATTTGATATATTCCCCAAGTTCAATGAAGTTAATTTAAAAACTGCAAAGAAATTAAATCAATCTTATAAGGGTTAAATCATCTCTCTTCCATGTTTTTGTCTAAGTTAAAGTTATTCAAGCATAACATAGCCTATTGTGAACTTTTCGGTTTCAAAGCCTTACTGAAGTGGAGGTGAACATACTAGATGATAATTTTCAAATATATTGTGCACATCTGGATGAGCTGCACATAGACATCTCTAAGAACTTTCAGGATCTTTTTTGCTTGAGATACCAGATTGGGGGATCAATCCATTCCTAGATATAAGCAAAGAAGAGACAGGGATTATGGAGGAAGAACTGATTTCGCTTCAAAATGATATTGATCTGGGGCCAAAGTTTAAAAAATCAAATCGAAAATTTTGTTTACAAAAAGACACTGATCACTACACAGCAACATGGAACAAAATAAAGATTTACTTCATTGCCTTCTTAACATCATATTTAGTGAAATGAGATTTTGGTCCTGTCTTCCAGTTATTTTCTAAGTAAAGGAACAAAACTGAAAATCACTGAATATGGAGATTTCCAACTTCTTAGTAACTTCAAGGCTGATGTTGAGAAGCTGATATACATGCAGAACAAGTATTACATTAAAGCAGAACTCAAAGTTATAGAAAAGATACAAATTTACCCTTTTATATTAATAAACAAGCTAAAATGTTAAAATAAATCGGTTTACTATACTTATATATATCCTCATGTTTTTCTAGAGCACTTCGTTGTAATTATCATGACTTTTGCTAAAAACACAATTTCAAAAAAATAAAATATGGCCTTCAGATACAAAACCAATGTGCAATTGCACATTTTGCAATGAAAAAATCTGTCATGTTATATATTTGAAATACATAATATATATGCAGAGCCAGTGCAATGGTCTAATGACCCACCCACCTAATCTATGATTTGCCTCTTAATCTATGATACAGGATCCCCCACTCTACCACATCTCAATTTTCATGAGATAGTATTTATATAAAATACAAATTCTATTGTAACCTATGTACAATAATGCAATATAGGTGGACAAATCAACTAGAAAAATAAATACAATATATCTAAATACAAATTAGAGAACTGTCACAATAGATCATTCCATCAATTTTTAACATCAGCTTGAGATTTTCTTGTTAAAAAGTTGAATAATTTTAACACATTCAACATTATGGATAAAAAAGGAAACTTTATATAGTGTTTTTTCAAGACTTAACATGAGCAAAAAAAATTCACAGATTTCAACAAAAAAGATCTTAGAATGTCATCAAAATCCATTAAAATTTTTAATCGTTTAATAATTAGTTGTACTTACTTTAATTTGCAACATTGTCATATGCCTGCCTCGACAATAGCCATCAAGATGATTACACGTCGATTAAGGAATATTTACATTTCCACATCTATGGACAGATACGGGTTACCTGTCCTAGATCATGACAAATGGACAATAATAAATAAAAAAAAAATAATAAAATAAGATTGCTGTTCAATTGATATAATTGAATGGCAATCTTTCCCAGGTCTGCTTCAATATAGACACATGCGCTGACCAACAATCAAGGATGAATGACAAGACGAGATGATTTTGATATAGAAATTTTAATAAGTAATGAAATATCAAAAATAAAAAAAAATTTAAGTATAAAAGAATGTCCAATGACCTGAATCTTAAAACTTATATTCGGATATAATATTCGGATACCCAACGTAATCAAAAAACAATTTACAACACATATTAACAAATATGAATGAATGCAAGCGAATATGAATGCAAGAGATTAACACAAAATAAAAATCTGGGGAGAACCATATAATTCATAACACACGGTATGGTGGTAACATAATATTCGTGGAAGTGTATGCATGTTCTAACATGGGTCTAAGAATATAATAACTTATTTTTATATCAGTTTCTTCTCTCTTATCTTACTGTCTTTTCTTTTTCTCTCTTCCTCCACTTTCTTTATACAGCTTCGGACTCAAACGCAGTCCACTTGAAATATATGTAGTTACAACTGTCTCTATTTTCTTTCAGTTGACTGTTGTATTTTCAGTATTCAAATATTCTGAAATATCTGCATTCTTCTTTATTCTTTTATTCAAACCAGCGTTGTATTTTCTGTATTCAGACAATTCTGCTTCTTCTTATCTTCAAAATCTCTTCCCTTTATATGTTGACTGTTCTGCGTCACTAGCTCTCTTTCTTTTCTTTTTCTTTTCTCAATAAACAGCTTGGCTTCACTTTCTTTCTCTTCTCTGAACAAACAGGAATCAGCGCCCAAATAATATTACAGACTCTTCTTTATCTTCGTCACTATCTTTCTTCCTTTTCTTGATAAACTACAATTCAGCCTCATCTTCTTCTTTTTTTAACGAATAAGAATTTATAAGTTCGTTTTTCTTATCCGGAGTTGTTTAAGATGAATTGGTTAAATTATGCTATTATTTCAAATGCGTTTTCCCTTCAGTCATCATTTATCAGCGCCCAGCAAATATGACTTGTTTGTTCAAGATTCAATCTGCAACTAACTTCAAAATCTTGCTTTCCACTTGATTTGATTCTTGGTGCAAATTCTGGCTCCTGCTGTTTCATGACCTCCATGTCTAGCTTCTGTCTATTTCCTGTCTAGACATTTGTTACTAAGGGTATCTGGGCCAACCAACTTTGACCTGCTATCCCAAAACTGATTCTAGGCTTCCATGTGATCATCTCCTTGTTATCAGCATGTGAAGACCAATCTCAATATGTGTGTGTAGGTGTGTGTGTGGCTATCTATATCCATAACAACATATATAAATGTAGGTAAAAAAACAAACAAATGTTGATAAGATAGCGAGTGTCACAAAGCACTGTCTGTAGATCCCAATCAGGCTTGGGCATCTCCTCCCAGGGGGATTCAGTGGGTAGTATGCACAAACCCTGTATATGTGGACACAGTATTAGATTGCTTGTTTTTAACATGCAACATACCTAATACCACGAATAAAATGTGTCTTAATATGTAGGGGTGTTAGAGTTGTGTTTTGATACCCAAGGAGGCAGTAACCCCAAAAAGTTTGGGAACCACTGTTTTAATTTGACAAATTTAAATTAATTTGATTTAGGTGAATTTGTTTTGGCACTGAAAGGATTTTGTGGAGGTATTATTGATAGCAATAGAATATGATGATAAAATAATAAAAGAAATATAGAAGTTATTGCCATGAAATTGCAAAATAAAAGAGTAAATAGCAAGGAATATTTGTGTAAAAAATCTTGTTGGGTGCAAAAAACATTCTTGCAGCAGTTGCATGAAGCCTAAACATTCCTAAATCCAGAAGCAGATTGCATTTTTAGAATAATGACAAGAAAAAGAGAAGAAAAATGAAACAAGAAAAGTAAAAGATATTTTATAGTAAATTAGAAAGCATTGTGATAAGTCTGTTCAGTGCTGTGATATTGTGCATTTTATTTTACTAAGTTTTATTTAAAGTCAGTTTGTCCTTTTGAAGTTGTTTATCATCTGCCCTGGATTCATTGCTTTCATTATTGTCAATATAACTTACTAAATGCAATATCTGCAACTTTTATAGTCCATTAATTTTTTTTTCTTTTTTGTCATTAACCTCACTCTTACTTGTTGAAAGTTACTTAAATGATTTCATACTATGGAGAAAATTTTGATTTGTATTTGTTTTAAGAACAGAAAAAGATTGAACCCTAATTTTTCAGTAATTATTTGCATTCTTTCATTTAATATTCAGATATGTTTATATTTGATCACCATACAAATTTATATTTTGCATTTGTTGAGGGTTTAATTTTGTTAAACAGCATATCAACTTCTGTGGGTTATTTAATGCCAAAATCTAAATATTTAGCTCATCATTTTATAGATTAATGGTAAAAGTATGTTTTTAGATATATTGTTTGTGGATCATAAAATTTATTGGTGGCATTTTTTTTTATGTCTTGCTGGTAATTTTTTTTATAAAAAATGTATTACTGGCAACTTTTTTATCAAAATATATTGTTGGTCATTTTGCTATAAAAATGTATTGTTTATTTTTGTTTGGAGGTTCACTATTCACTATTTACCCATAACTAAGGACCTAACAGGTGCTACCACCCTGGGTCAGAGTGAACCTGGAAACATCAACAGTTAAGAGGTGATTCCACACTCCTCAAAACCTCCAATATCCCAAACATAGGCCTTGCTGCCAGATATAGTTTGCCGATATACCCAGGACAATTTTGCATTTGTAAACACAAAGTTGTGGTCTATATTATTATGTATAGGGACAAAGAAAAACACTTAAAGTGAAAGGAAAGTTTGTGTACATATAAGTATGACAGAAAGTTTGTGCACATATAAGTATGAAAGTTTGTGCACGTATAAACTGACAGTTTATTCTAAGTTATTTATAGCACTAGCTTAACACATTGTATAAAGTTTAGTATTGGTTTTTAGCATGTAAAAACAACTTTTTTTGTTTATAACCTCAAGCTAAGCAGTCTAGCCAAAGAACTAATCATTTAGTGAATAAATGAGGCTTGATGATTGGATCAAGGGGAATAGATGCATGAAAATATTCACTCATATATATGTATGAAATAATCTGTAATATCTTTCGTATATCCTAATGTTTCAAAGTAGAGTGAAATTATGTTTCAGTATGATCATCCATTTTATTGCTTATTTCTTAGACATAAGTAAAGTAATATCATTGAATCTATGAGAAGGCTTTAGAGTAAAAATAAATATTCAGGTAGAATATTGTGGTAATTAAAAATGGTTATTCTATCATTAATAATTACTGTAGCAGAAGTATCAATTTTTCAATTTGTGTGTAATTCCTCGAGTTGATGCTTTAACCATTTTTTTATGAGTAAGGATTAAAATTTCCATTGTTTAAATCTTTCAGTGAAAATATTTCACATTTAAAATAATTCAGTTTTGGTTGGATCTGTTTGAAATGATCAATTTTTTAATGGTGTACTTGTATTAATAGACATATCAAATAAGTAAATAATCTAGGAGAATATGATATATAAATTTCTATATATTAGAACAGAATCTTTCATTTGCTTCATAAATTATCTAAAATAATTTTTCAAATATTTATTAGTTCACATAGGATTAAATTCTATATTACATTTTTTCTTTAACTTGTTGAGGGAGGGGTTTGACTTTATATCTATTTTGTTGTGTCTACAAAAAGTAGTAAAACTGTCTGCATATATAATTTATATTCTGCTAAGTAATGTCAATGCAGAAAGTTAAGGCAATAAAGTTTTTAAAAAAATCAAAACAACTGAAATTAAATCTTTATGTAGCATTTATAAATAATATTAAGAATAAAATATTTGAAGTACAAACTTAAAACCATTAAAAACAGTAAATGTATGTTGAGAGAACCAACATTTAGTAATAGGATTTATTATTTATGCTGTACCAATATTTTCTTTGTTATTGTGTGATAATATTTCTCACTATATTGTGTGGTGTTGCAATAGATGTTTCTAATTTTTATAACTATATATATTGCATTAATATTATGTTTTTTTTTAAGTTCAATGCACTTTTATTGTGATATTTTGTATTTATTTCATAATATTAAGTCAAATATGTGGTGTTGCTTTATGATTTATTTCACCCTGTTGACATATTCAATACATATAAGGGACAAAACTCATGAACATTAAAGAGTTCCTATTACATTTTTTTTTTGCGCTTGAGCCAGGGTTTCCACGTATACCGATGACGTCACTACTTTCGTGTCCTCCTGAAGTGACATTGAGGTGGTACAGAAGGTGCTTGAACGGTACAAACAGGTCACAGGGGCCAAGATTAACTGCAACAAGTTGTCCAGCTTGCAGTTAGGTGCCTGGAAGGGTGTTACCTTCCCGGGGCTCTTCGACTGGATGGACGGCCCTGTCCGCATTCTTGGAGTGTGGTTTGGGCCTGACCTCCAGTTGAAGAAAAATTGGTCAGAAGTACTGGCAAAAATCAGCTCATCGGTTGAGATTTGGCGTCAAAAGAGGTTGTTCTGAAAGGGTTTGGCTGAGGTGTGTGTTACATACGTCTTTCCTATTATCCTTTACTGGTTGTCAGTACTTCCACTTAGTAAATGGCATAGGGAGGCGATCGAACATTTGCTATTCTCCCTTCTGTGGAGAGGATGCAAACATTACACTGACAAACATGTCTATGTCCAGCATCTGTGTCATGGGGGTCTGGGAATGCTGTACTTGATGGGCCATAAGGTCGTTTCAAGATTGGTTTTTCTCAGGCGTGCAATTTTGGAAGACTCATTGCTGGCGGGGATAGTGAGGGACATGTTCTCTAGCCTTACTATCACTTCCCCCATCTTGAGGTGGTGCTGTAAGCATCAAGGGTGATTGAGTTTTCTCTTCGAATGTCTGGCAGCCTTGTGGGCCATTCCACGGTCCAGTGACCTTTCACAGCCTAGGAGAGTCTTTTATCATGGGTTAGTGGAGGGTGTCGCGAAGGATTAATTACGTGATGTGCTCCACTTGTCGCTTGTCAGAGGAGGAGTTTCACTCATTCTGGTCTTGGATGCCAGGTACCGATTATCTCAGCAACTCTGAGTTTTTGCTCACCTGGCGATTGACTCAGAATAAGTTGTCTCTCAATGACAAGGTCTTCATATGGGGCCTGGCAGATTTGCCAGATTGTGAACACTGCAACCTTGGTTTAGAAGAAACAGCTTCGCACGCCTTTTACCATTGTTTGTGGGTTCACTTGCTATGGAACTGGGTTGGCAAGTTGAATGCTCGTATTGCGTCATGGGAGCTTGTGCTCATTGATCGTGCATTTGCCTGTGATAATGTGTCGCCCCAGTTTTTTGCAATGAAGTGTATGGTGTTTCTGTTGCTGCTAGCCATGGCTTGAATGGTTATTTGGACGACGCAAAAGGAGGAAGTCTTGCGAGGTCAGCGTCTTTCACATCAGGATCTGATCCGATATTTTGAGCATCAGCTTAAAATAAAGATTAGAACTGATTGGAAATGTTTAACTTTGACAGACTTCAGCAAAAGGTAGGTAAATGTGGTGAGCCTGGTTCACATGAACGGGGCTAGCCTTGATTTTCTCTTTTAGATCTTCTGGTTACATCGGGGTGGATTCCTGTGGAACCCTCCCCTGGTTAAGGTAGCTCTCTTTTGTGTACCTAGTTAATGTGAATGAATGTGTTTCTAACCTGTACCCGGTTTTCTCTTTTGTTATGATCCAAGTCGAGATTCCCAACCTCCCCAATTTGTTTTAGCCTCCTTTCATCTCGGCTGGTTCAGCCATTGATTGTCCCATTCCATTAATTATTTTACTCCCCCCACTCCCTTAGTGAGTGTACTTCTTGAGTTCGTCATTTGGCAGAATACAGCAGCCACTCTTTTTCTGGGATGGATGGGTCTTACTAACATTTATTTTATTTTACTTTGAAAAATTATGTTGTATTTTAGTTTGTTTTTGGGTTCATCTCCCTCCCATCATTTCATTTTCATTAAATGTTTTAAATTATATTATATATTGTACATAGCTGCATTTTTATTGTCATGGGTTTGTTCCCTCTTTTTTAGGTGCCCCTTGTAAATATGTGGTATTGTGATGTATGAAGGATTGGGAGGTGATGGATAGGTTCTTGTGGTGAATGAACTATTTGTAATGAGTGAATGGGTCATAATAGTGTTTAGCTAGGTATAGGATAACTAGTGTTGACCAACCCCTCCCCCTCCCTTTCGGCCTTGTTCCACAATTTTTGTAAGTTTACAGAAATAAATATTGTTCCTATTACATGTTTTGAGACTGGGCTGTTATTATTGCTATGTTTGTAAGAAAGAAAAATAGTCTTTTTTAGGTTTAAAAATTTGAAAATATACTATGTTAGAATAGGATTTTAGTTTTAAAAATTGAAATATACTATGTCAGAATAGGATTTTAAGTTTGAAAATTTGAAATTTACTAAATTGGCAATACTGGGAAAGAAAGTGAAAAATATTTCTCAGTATGAGATGATTGAATTTTAATCCAAAATATTCATTGCCATTTGAATCTATACTTAATCTCTGTAATTGCTTTATCACTTATTTCTGTTCATGTTTTTTTTATCTTCAACATTTTATTCCCTTGTAAAAAGCAAAATATGACACAAGGTTTCTTTTCAGTATAGGCACCCTACACATGACTAGTCTTTTCAGAAACTGCCCAGTTCCACCCATATTTGCTACAGGAATCAGGATGTGCACCTGACAAAACTTCTTTATTTTATGCAATGGGAGGGTACGGCATGGAATTGTCCTTCAAACCAAGAATCTATACTTAAAAGTATGATGTACATGTGTTTCATTAGTTGTCTGTGTCATGAGCATACCATCTCATCTTTGAAGATTTCTAAGCAGTTACAGTAAGTGGAATTGTTTTATGTATAGAAAGAGTTGTGATAATAAAGAAGTAAAGGCCAAATTTCATTAACTATACCATCATTTTTATTTTTGTTGTTGACTCTATATATATATATATATATATATCTTTTATGATATGTGAATGTTCATTATTATATATGTATTGCTGTATTCAGGTTATAAAGAGTTTTTCTTCTGTGTATATGTATATTCATGTGAATATAGCATATTTGTTTTTACATATGTGCGTCTGGTGGAATGTAGTAGCAGGTTGCTATTTGCATGTGCTATGTTATAATTTGTTCCAGTATTTGAGTGAGTAGATTGCCTCTTGAATTAATTCCTTGGATTTCTGTATATACTTTTAGTGAATATTATTTAAGCACATCTTTCTTTGGTTGGTTGGTGTGTTGTTTGAATCTCTGACGGCTGCCATGAACTCACATATGTACATGTGTGCAAGCTGTGGATCAACTAAAGAGAGGAAACAAGGCTATGCATGTATTCACTGTTATTTTTATATTTACTTAATACATACACGTTTCTCCTTTGATTTTGGTGGGAGTGTTGGTCATTAGTTGATATTCGCATAATGTCAGTTGATCCATTAAGCTATGTCTGAGTTATATCAAAGTTACTAGAAATATAGAAGACTAGGAAGAAAGAAAAGGATGTATGTGTTGAAAGAAAGAGAAAGAGATAGTTTCTCTGTCACTCATTTAGTAAAGAGAAAAGTATATTTCAATATGCTTTACTGCTACCTATCTAATTACCACAGTTTAATAGTCACCCAGTTGGCATTAGCAAAATATAACTTTGCTTAACTTCAGAGCACAAAAGAGGAGCTGGTGTTTCACTACACTTAAACAAAAACTTCTTTTTTTTTATCCAGTGAAATTTCATTTGTACAAATATTTTATAAAAACACTCAGTTGTTCCACAAAACTGTTTGGGCTAGCTCTTTTCTTTTTCTCGCCATTATTTTTCACTTATTTTTTCAGACTAGAATTGATTTTTGTCAAAAAATGATCTTGTTAAAAAAAATGAAGCAAAAGAAAAAAGCACAAAGATCTAACAGTGATTTTCATGAAAAGAGTAAAGTAATATGCTTGCTTTATAAATATTATATGTTGAGAGGCTATTATAAATTAAATATCTATTGATGGCACTAGCTGAATATATCAAAATAAATCAAAATCATAACGATTAAAATAGAATAAAAGACAGCCTCAGACCAAAAAGAAAATCAATCAATTATTCCACTATTGATATTTCATATTGATTATTTCACTATGGAGTAACCAATAATTTGTATAATCAGTTTCCTCATCTCAATTACCACATTTTGGACTATTGCTGAGAAATAATTTGTTTCAGTGGCAGAGATTTCTGCTTTTGAACATTAATTGTTCTTGCTGAGTTATTTGAAGGAGTTCTCTGAATGAATAACATTATTGCACAATATTTGGGGCAGCAAAATTTTATGAATCAATTTGAGTCAATACTGATAATTAATTATTAAAAGAAAGAAAATCAGAATCTGATTTTATTTTTCATGGGGAGAATGGCAAAAAGATTCCTGTAAAAATGTCAAAATATGTGAATTTATTTAAATATTGGCATCATGATAGTACAACCCAATTCCCAAATAAATTTGCTCCTTTCTCAAAATAGTTCTCTCTGGGATTTTTCACATCTTGTAACAATATCAACAACCTCTATCCCACAAATGATTGATTAATATTGTTTGATAATCAAGAAACCAAACAAATTAATGTAAATATGACTGCCATCCATTTTCTTTATTCTTCAAAATCCCAGAATGTATTGAAGTTGCAGCTGCCAGTCCACAATAGTGGTACAGCCAAATATATACTTAGTCCTAGAGTCCATGTAAACTGCTCCAATGAAAACTGTTGAACTCTCTCATAACAAACTGTACAGTAAAAATTAATACTAGTTAACATATTCATATATGATTCATACATGATATTACAATTTTTAAAACTTTTTTAAGAAATTCAAGGATTTATAAAATTTTATTTATATGATATGTAGCTGAAGCTGTGTAGTTATGATATAGCTAGAAAAGTATTAATTTATATGGATAGCATTATAAAATTTTATACTGTACAAGATTTTCACTCAGTAGCAAAAATGAAACTCAGAAATTATACTTTAAATGAACTGACATGGCTATTTTATTTTTGTTATAAAGTAATCTTGTTTTAATAATACCAAACATGTTGAACCAGCTTCAAGTGCAGTACAAAAAAGTAAATTTTAGTTTGATCTTGTGTTGTTGGCACCTGCTCACATCCAAGCATCAGGTTCATTATTCTCACTCCCTATTTCTTTTTTCTTCTCTGGTGGTGGAGATGGCTGTGAAGGTCCAGCCTACTTCTGTAGAGTCATAAGCAGGAGTTTCAGAGGAGTGTTGTTGGTGGACACAGCTGGGTGAGTTAAGTTTTCCTGACAGCACATTACAGATCTTCATATTGACAGTTGAACTTGAAAGTCTCGGTACCTACCTCACTGGATGGTCCTACACTATGACATCCAATGTATATCTCAGGGTTGATGTTAGCTTGTGTTAGGAATGTCTTCAGCTAATCCTTGGACTGTTGTTTTCAGCCTCCAGGTAGCCTCTTGCCACTTGTGAGCTCTCCAAACAGGATGATATGTGGGAATTGAGTATACAGAACATTAATAATGTATAGTCTTTTTAGGTGTATAACTTATGTGGAATCTTTTTTATTCAATATTTGTTGTATAAAAACAACTTTAGTTTTAATCTCAGTCATTTTTAATGCATGTTCAATACAAATCTAGTTAATATAAAATTTCTTTGCATATTACTTGTAGTGATGTCAAAAGAAGATTTGCCAAATTTGCATATGAGCACATAGACTTGTATCTATAGTCCTTTTACAACTGAAGAAATAATATTCAAGGAGGAAACCTTGAAGCACACACTTCACAACATTACTTTTGAAAATGTTTTTACACTTCTTGCATCTCTCTAGTATCTTTACTGAAAAGTTATCATATCTAGCACTTATGAAAGACTAGCAGTATAGCCCAGCGTTGCTCGGGTGTAATGAAAGCTTTAAAACTAATCCATGGTCCTGGAGCTCAGACTCTTTGGACGTTGGCACAAAAGACCAAAAAGCAATAATTGTTTCCAGTTAAAGCTAAACCGTAGACTGAAAGAAAAATGAATGGATGCAAGTCAAATTTTGATTTCCTGGTATCGATATCAAATATGTTTTTTTCGTCGTAAACTGAATTTTGAAGGCTAAATAAGTCCTCTGAGTAAATGGTATCATTGCTGAGACTAAGAACTACAATTATATCTACTTAGAGTCAAACCCGAAGCAAAAACTAAAATAAAAGGGCTGAAAAAAATACAGTCATACAGGCAGATAAACAGACACACACACAAACATCTTGCCTTATATATATATATATATATATATATATATATATATATATATATATATATTTATTATCGATTTTCTGCACTATTGTAAGAACTGAAACCTTGAAACTTCTGAATATCATTTCTTATGTCTTTCTCTATGAGTGTATCAAATTTGATTAAAATTGGACCACTCCTTCTATAACCCGATTTTTTCAATTATCGATTTTCAATATTTATCAGGAGTACCTCAACACAAAACCTAGCTAAGAACACTCACAGACACTTATAGTAGAATTGTGTAAATTTTCCAGAAAATCGGTTCAGCCATTTTGGAGTCTATAGGTAATGGACACACACACACACACAAAGTTCCATTTATAAATAAGTTTAGATACAGGATAAACCAGTTAAAATGTTGCAAAAATTAAAAAAGGAATCAAGATTAAAGTTGTTTTAAAAAATCCACTGACAATCTCTTTTCTGAAATTAGTTATCTATTGATGCTCTCACATTTACAAGCATCTTAGAACTTGCATCAGTTCATCTATGAACTACCGGTTGACTATTTTTAAAATAAACAATATGTAATATCTTAGGATATAAAAAGCTATAATTATAATGATTAAGATTTATGGTACAAAAGTTTTCACTCATCCACAAATTTAAATATTTTACCTGATTAGAACTACATGAGAAAAACAGATTTTGTAAATAGGAAAAAGAAAGAAAAACTTAAACTTTGCCAAAATTACATTTTTCTTTAGTGATCAGTCTACTAAATGCAAAATTCTCAATATCTCTCAGATTTTAACATCTATTGCCATGATGGCTACTGGTTCAACTTCTAATGGAGCAACTGTGCTGGAAAATGTATCACAATTTTCTGCTATGGATCAGTCCCCATAGCAACCAGTAAGGAATGAAAGGCCTCAAAACCAAAAAAAAAAAAAGCTAAAGAAGAAGAGAGAGTAGTACAACTTTGTTGTACCAGAAACTTAAGTGAAGAAGAGGCAGATGATAATTTGAACAGTATGATAGAATTTGATTGTAAAGCGTGAATGTGAGGGTGAAGCCAAAAAGCTGAAGAGCTAAAAAAATGGAAAAAGCATGAAGACTACAAGACAAATTTCTTCATTTTTTGTTTTGTTTTTATTTTGTACATTTTTTTTTTTGTTAGGCACTCATTCTGTTAAAGGATACAACTGAATGGTCACATGATCATGTGGAACTTCTCTTAATAAAAGGCTTTCAGGTTGAAGTTGCCATCTCCATTTAAACTATAAAAAATGAGTCTTTGAATGTGGCATAGTTTCTCCTCTGTACACTCCACTGACAGTTTGTTAATTAACACTTGTCAAGGATGGTAGCTCAGTGAGTGAAGGTGTTTAAAAACTATGCATTATTAATGTGTTGTGGTAGTGGGTTTCTCTTTTTGAAATAGTACGTGTATATGCATGCATAAATATGAAGATGTATGCATGTACATGCATGCACACACATACACATTACAAAGTTTGTAACATAATGAACATAAAAAGAAGTTAACTTCACAAATATGTATTTATCTATCCTACTTACATTGTTCAGATTGTTATCATCATCTTCATTTCCATATTCACAATGTCGTGAACATAGCAAGAAAGATGAGAACAAAAGTCTGAACACTGTAAATAGCATACATAGTTAGAATACCTCATCTCAGAAATATAGATAAAAATGTATTTTCTAACATAATCTTCTTCCTTGATAATGTCAATGCTTTTGCATACACTGAATATTATAGAGTAAAAATTTCAGATCAAAATTCAGCTAATAACTATGTGAACTAAAGGTTTACCATTGTATACATATGTATAAAGATGGACTTATGTGAAAATCTTTTATGGGTTTTCTAAAATGAACTGTATGTATGTATTACTGTGTCTGTGTGTACATATGAAGAAATTGATAGTTTTTTTATCTGCGATCTAATATTATTTCTTATTACTATATGCATTATATTAAATTATAAATTATATTACTAAAATAAACATTACTGTGTCTGTGTATACATACACACACATTATATATATATATCAAGAAATTCATGGATTTTTGTCTGCAATCTAGCATGACTTCTTAACACTATATGCATTATATTAAATGTTTACACATGTTTGAGTAGGCACTTTTGTTTTTTAAACAGTATATTTTCATCAAATGGCCTGAATTTTTCTTTGTTAAAGACTCTTAAAAATGCAGCTTGGTAAAAAACAGGGAATCTACTCAAAAATGCATTTTTTAAAAAAATTGTTTTACCCCATGCAAGGCAGTAATGCCACTGATGTGCAGGAGGCTACATAAGAGAAAAAGATTAGATAGGAGGAGAGTAAAGGGAAAGACGAACCAGTTACAGGGGGTATCAGAGAAAGGAGCAAGAGAAGGATTGGATTACAGGTGTGATGAAAGTTGTAAAGGTAGAGAGAAAGGAAAAGATATACAGGGTGATGTAGAAAGAACTAGAGTCAAGTGGTTAAGAAATGGGTATTGACATTGCATTTAAATTCCTGGAGGTTGTAGCCATCAGGAAAGCAATAATATGGAAGCGAGTTCTACACATGGAAAGTGTGAGAAAACAAGCTGATGGAGTAGAATTGTTGTCTGCATTTGGTTGATCTAACTGTGAATAGGTGGGACCCAGTTGCCAGCCTAGTTGCAAGTAAACTCATATGGCAGGGGCACCAGTGACCTAAGTTTGTCAAAGCAGAAGCCATGAAAATATCTCTAGAACAGACAGAGAGAAGCCACATCCTGTCGATGAGAAAGTGGCTGGAGTTGAGCTGCCAAGTCAGTACCTATCACATTACTGTTTCTCCTTTGGAGCCTGTCAAGAACACTGAGATGAACAGCAGAGGCACCTGACCATATATGACAGCAGTATTCCATGCATGGATGGATGGTTGATTTGTATATGTGCTAGATGGATTCAGGCGAAAAAAATATCCTGGCCTGACACAGTGACCCAACCTTCCTAGCAGTGGATTTAGCTATTTACTCAATGTAATGGTTCCACTTGAGATCGGAAGAGAGGGTAAGGCTGAGGAGATGAAGTATATTGCTCTCAGAGAGACTCACTTGGTCCATGCTTATGGGAGGCAGGAGAGGTTGCCTGTGATGATTGACAGACAGCAGCTTCATCTTAGATGCATTAAAATTTACAAGCCACTTCTTTCCCCATTCCACCACTGACTGTAGATCCGTCTCAAGATCAGCAGCAAGGTTATGTTTGTCTACCTCGCTAGATTTCTTACTGATGTGGAAGTAAATTGTGGTGTCATCTGTGTAGATGCCTACTTGGGACTTGATCGCATCTTGGAAATCATTTATGAAAATAAGGAAGAGTGTCAGGCCTATGATAGAACCCTGAGAGACACCAGCATTTGTACAGTAGTATGTGGAGGCATGCCCATTCAAGATAATCTTCGTTATGGGGTTAGATAGAAAAGATTTAATCAAGCAAGCATCCGGTGATACCATAACCCCATAGCTTGCATAGAAGGCCAGCGTGCCAAACTCTGTCAAAAGCCTTGGAGATGTCCAGGGCAACAGCACAAGCCTCGCTGGACTTCTCAAGGGCCTGGTATATGTACTCCATGATGGTAGTTTGCATATCAGCCATGGACCTGGCGAAGCGGAAGCCATACTGTCTGTTTATGGGCAGTAAGATGTTGAACTATTTCAGCATTAATAATGGCCTCAAACATTTTCCTGAAAATTGGTAGAAGGCGGATAGGGCAATAGTTGGATGGGTCTGAGTGTTCCCCCGAGTTTTTAAATATAGGAACCACAGAAGAGGACTTCCAGCATGCAGGAAAACAGGAAGCAGAAAGGCAGTAATTATAGAGTTTAGAGAGGACAGAGGAGAGTTTAGGGGCATATTTCTTAATGACAATGACCAGGTTTCCATCACTACCACTCGCCTTATGGGGGTCAAGTTTTGATATTACCTTAGATACCAGTGACGGGGTAATGAAAAACATCATTCAGTTTAGGCTCAGTTCTAATAGGGAAGTTGGGTGTGAGTACTCCAGATGAGTCAAATGTGGAGTTGGATGAGAATCTGCGAGCAAAGCCCTCGACCTTATCCACTGATGCTGTGAGGACTTTAAATTCATTGATTAAGGGAGGGATGGAGGATTTGCTGTTGTTCAGCACAGGTTTGCATAGCCACCAATAGTCCTTGGAGCTGAACTTGTGGTCAGTTATATGCAGTCTCATTCTTTTAGCAAACAACCACTTGGCATCATTCAGGATCCTCTAGCACTCATTATGAGCAGGGCTAAATAGGTGCTTATTGTGGTCAGATGCATGTCTCCAAAATAGTTGGAAGTAGTGGTTCCTGTGGGCAATGGCGGCTGAACAAGCAAGGAGAGAACCAGGGGGAGGAATGAGATTTAAGACAAAACTTCCCAGTTGGTATGAAGGCATCAATGCCAGCTTTCACCCAGGAAGAAATATCAGAGGTGCAGTCATCAACTGGGAGATCAAACACTTTTCCCCAAGGAACGTCGCATAGGAAATCGTGAAACACATCCCAGTAGCTATTTGGTAGCAGTAGGAGATCCTGTAAGTAGAAGACTCCTGGGGAAGTGAGAGTGGTGAGAAACATTGAGAGAGACAACAGCATGTTCAAAGTTGTCGAGAGGGCAAAGCTGCGAGTCAGGTACAGAGGTGAAGCATAGATCTAGTAGAGAGGCGTGTCCTGAGGGATGCTGGGAAAGCGTGTGGGGAAATCCACCACTTGCATATGTGTTGGGTTGCAAGAAGTCATTTTTGTTTGGATATCCTTAAGTATGTATGAATTTTAATTTTGCTTTTTCTCAGTTATGATTAATTGAATGTTTGATTTTCTTTAACTTGTTAGGAATTTTTGTGGCTGCTGGACTTTAACTTAGTTAAAACTTAGTAATTCTTCTTCCTATTCTTTTTTTTTTTTTAATTGGAGTAGATAGTCCCTACTATCAACCAGTTCACACTCCTCCCACCTCTATTGGACAGGCTTATTCCTTGTTCCCTGTTTCGGAAATGGTTTTAGGCTTTCTCTTTTCTCTCCTCAAACCTCAGTATTGGTGCTACCATGATTTTCCTGCGACGTGTGTGGTCGGTGGCAACGTCTCTTTATTGTGAGGGTACCAGGTTGGGAGTTTTTTGGTTGTTGCTTTTAACTGGCAGTTAAGAGCCCTAACTCTTGCATAGCATCAAGAGCAGCTGCTCTGATCAACAGTTGCATAATATTGGGGTTCTTGTAGTGCCATGTTGTGCATGGATAGGTGTCCCTGCAAGCGCTTTTGGTGGGCAACCCCAAGGCCACACTTTGCTGCAGCCTGCACCAGTTTCCCTTCCAGCACATATCTTAGTTAATGATCGCCTGCCTCCTCTACTTGAGGTCTCTCCTGACCAACAAACTTTCATATGAATAACCATATCTCAAAAGAATCTAAACCAGTCAAACTTAAATCACCAAAACCTCTTGATGTTTCTTTTACTAACATCCGGGGCATTTGTACTAACTTTTGTAATGTAGAATCTTTCCTCCATGAAAATTCCTCTGACATCCTAGCGCTCTGTGAAACTAATCTCAACCCCTCAATTCCCTCCTCTGACTTCTCGATCCCTGTCTCTCTTTCCCTCTTAAGGTAGGATGCCATTCTCCATATGCATGGGCTGGGGGTCTATGTTAGTGAGCACCTCCCTATAGCTAGGATGACATCTCTAGAATACCCTGACCACCCATATATGTGGTTCTGCCTGTCACTTCTCAGTTTGGTTAGCTACCTTTTCTTCCTCAATCATTACCCCTCCTCTCCTGACTATTCCCTGCTAGACAAGCATTTCTGACAAAAGAGATAACTCTACTTCCTTTCACCCATTCTGAACATTTGGTTTTTCTTTAACTTGTTAGAAATTTCTGTGGCTATTGGACTCTTTCTTTCCTTTACCTTTCCTTCTTTTTCCCTTGCTCATGGGTCACATAATGCTTAAATAGTTCTAGCCAAAAGTTAAATATTTGTAAATATAACATGTCAGTCAGTTAAGTGCCATACGTGATACACGCTTGGGCGATCATGTCTCGAAAGAGACAGGACTGACTGGGCAGAAGATTATCCCGTAGTAAGTTGCCATTGCTTTCTGCGGTAGACTGGTTGCCAACCAAGGCTATAGAACCCAATCTGTCCTGCTATTTAACCCATAACTGGAGGGAAGAGATGGATTAATACCTTTATCAAGGGTATTTGTGCGTAAATGAATACAATGGATTCAACTGGAATTCTAACAAGTAGAGGGATGATATATATAACATAAGTAGCTATTTTGTTTTGACATTTCTTGTGCCTTAAGTAATGGTGCTGATTGTGAGATGAAGAGTTTTATATGTTTTAAAATTAGCCAAACTCCCTCAATAGGGGAGACATTGTTACATAGTCTGTGATGATCATTCCAAATACAAGTAATTTCTAATTTGAAAAACATGACAACAGAGCCTAAAAACAATTTATTGGTGCATTAATGTTAATGTTTGATTAAAATAGAGATCAGTATCATTAACTGACTATTAATTTCATTTTAGAATAAAAATTAAAATTTAAAAAAAAATTATTATCAATTACTGTTAGAAACTACAAATTTTAAATTCTAAATTTAACTAAGCATCAGCTTTAGATTATTATAAAGTTATTCAAAAATGAAATAGGGAAGATAAACAGACACACATATATACAAATATATACATACTCACGCATGTACAAACATATATATACATACACATATATACATATATGCATACATATACACATACATATATACATGCACACACGCACATATACATACACAAATTTTTAACTATTGTTTTAACGACGTGTCAATTTATCTATTAAATTCAAAGCCAATACAAGAAGCATCTGTGTATGCTACACATATTAGATCCATGTAAATCTGAAATTGTATGATAAAATGGGTAAGGAAGAGATTTAAATAGGGTCAAGACAAACATAGTCATATTCCAATACATAAACATAGATATAATCTATATATATATAAAAGGTAATCTTTGAGTCTGTGTGTGACTGTTCCCTATGCATGCCTACATTTTTTAAGCTACGTCATTCAAACTTTCTAGGCACACATATCTACAGGGAAGCCAGGTTGACACATATTTTTTGAGTTTAAGTTCAGGGAATCTTCCCTTTTGCACTTTTTGGCCAATAGAGTCGATTGTTTACAGTTGCTCTGTAAAACATCTAAGATCTGAGATGGTTGCTGAATTACATCACAGAAATCAAATCATATGTGTCAAATGCAACTAAAATATTTTTTTATTAAAAAAAAATGAGCCTTTATAATTAATTTTAATTCCGACGTTTTAAAAATTCATTTGGTCAACAAAAAATGTAAATATTTTCCCCCATAATTTTTAAACAAAAGAAATAATTACAAAAAAGAATTTCTGAACTGAGAACATAATAGTTTTTATATTTCTACATTTTTAAATATTCTTTGAAAATTTCTGAACTGAGAGCATAATAGTTTTTATATTTCTAATTTCAGTAAAACAAAATAAATAATTTTTATTTTCATGTTAAATTCATTTAGTCAACAAAAAATGTAAATATTTTTCCCCCGTAATTTTGAAACAAAAACAAACGCAATGTTGCTTACAATGTCACACAAAACATCAAATCACATTTATGCAAAACAAAAAAAAATAGATCTTTTTAATTAAATTTTTGAACAATTGTAAAACAACAATTTTTTATATAATTATTTTTTATATAACCGAGTCCTACTACTAAAATGTTCTGAGTTGCACGGGCAACACCAGGCTATGATGCTAGTTAAATATATAAGTATGCAAATTCACATGCCAACAACTAAATACATACACACATAAAAAAACACAAAGCAGCATGTACAAAATAAAACCACTTATAGACAACTATATGTGTAAATTCATACAAATAGACATAAGAACACTCTCACAGAAGCATACACACATGTATATGTATGTGTGTATATGTATATACATATATGTGTGTGTGTATGTGTATTTGTGTGTGTGTGTGTGTATATGCGTATATATATATATATATATATATATATATATATATGCATGTATGTCTGTGTGTGTGTGTATATATATATATATATATATATATATATATAAATGCCTTGAGGAGGTAGTCAAGAAGGTGGCTGCTGGAAGATCCTATGTCTGGCAATGGCCACACAAGCACGAGAATTCAGCCATGGCTGTAAGACAATTTCTGCGACCACATGACCCCTTACATCTGGCCACCCAACTCCCCAGACTGCAACCAACTTGATTATTATGTGTGTGGCACAGTTCAGCGAGAGATCAACAAAACTCCTTGTAATATCAAAGATGAACTGAAAGCAAGGGTTATGGCAGCATTCACTAACTTAAACAAGGAGATTGTTCAGAAGAGTTAAAAGAGATTCCTAAATCATCTGGAGGTCATGGTTGAAACTAACAGCAATTTTATTGAATAAATTTACTCTTTATTATATCAAAATGTTTTTGTGTAATTTTGGTAAATATATCTTTTAAAATGAGATTTCAGTGTTATTTTAATTTTTGCATAATTCAACTGACAATTTACACCTTGTACATGTTTGATATTTGAATAAGTTTTTCAACAGATGACGTTCCAAGAACAGCAGGCATATAGTTTCAGATGGTAATATATCTATAAGGAAGTACTACAAGCAAGCTTGAAATTCAGTGTATGTCATTTCACTGAAGTGTACACAACTTTTTTTTTGTCTATATATTTCTGACATGAGGTAATATTTACACCATTCAGACTACTGTCCTCATTTTTTTTGCCATTTGTACAATGTTTCAGCTGCTGTATACTCCAGCCTTATTCAGGCGCTAGCAATTTCAAACCAAAGTGGATATAAGCATTGGTTAGTTCCAGTGACTTGATCCAAAGAGTTGTGAGTTCAATACCAGGCTACAGCACTGGTGAACAAGTAACTTAGAGAGTTGGGTTAGAGGGAGATAACTCATGACTACCAAAAGAAGCTTTGCACAAGGAATGTGAATGATATATTCCAGTGATCATAATAAAGAGTTTGGCTTGAAATTTCTGGCACCTGAAGAAGGTGGAGTGTACAATGGCCAAATTGTCGTACAAATGGCAACAAAGATGAGGACAATAGTCCGAATAATCTAAATAGTGTAACTTTGTTTTTCATAGCATTAAACATGTTGGATTCTGTAACAAAGAAAGTATATTTGTGGGGAATTTTACTGCACTATTTTATTCAAAAGAAACATGCAGCTAAAGCCCACTGAATTCTTGTTGACACTTATGAGGACCATACTCTGTCAGAAACAATATGCAATAATTGGTTTAAATGCTTAAAAAATAATGATTTTGATGTAAGAATTAAAGAATGCTCTGGTGCACAAAAACAGTTTGAAGATAAAGAATTAGAAGCATTACTTAATAAAGACTCATGTCAGGTGCAAGATGAACTTGCAGAATCATTAGGAGTTGATTACACAACAGTTTGAAAGATTATGAATGATTCAAAAGCAAGGACATTGGGTGCCGTATGAGTTGAAGTCAAGAGATGTTGAACGGTGTCTTGTCACTTGTGAACAGCTGCTTCAGTGGCAGAAAAAAAAGCTTTTTAGCATCATATTGTTACCGGTGATGAAAAGTGGATACACTGTGATAACCCTAAGCATAGAAGATCATGGGGTAAGCCCAGCCATGCATCAACATTGGCGGAAAAGCTAAATATCCATGGTTCAATGCTTCCTTTCTACATTTGGTGAGATCAGCCAGGTATAGTTTATTATAAGATCATAAAAATGACCGAAACTATCACAGGAGATCACTATCAACTACAGTTGATTTGTTTGAGCCAAGCATTGAAGAAAAAACAGCTGCTCTCCAAGCAGAAATATAACAAAGTGATTTTGCAACATGACAATGCTAGGCCACATGTTGCAAAACAGGTGAAAACAACTCCGCCCACTGTATCCACCAGACATTGCCCCATCCGATTATCAGTTGTTCTAATCAATGGCACATAGCCTAGCTGAGTAGCACTTTCATTCTTATGAAGATGCCAAAAAATAGGTTGACTCATGGTTTGCCTAAAAAAATGTAGCATTTTTCCAACATGGAATTCAAATGCTGCAAGAAAGAAGAGATAAAGTAGTGGCTAGCAATGGAGAATATTTTCAGTGATGTATTTCTTACTAATTTTTTTAAATAAAACATTATTTTCCATGAAAAATCAGCAAGAACTTATTCAAGTTCCTATACATGTTTTATACACACACACACACACACACACACACACATACATATATATATATATATATATAGTCATCTGCAGACAGATCTGTTTCGCTATATTACAGCTCATCAGTACGGTTAGATATCTGATTGCTTTTAGCCAGGATTGAAACCTGAAATAATTGACATCAGTTGATGACTCTACCTCTGAGCTATGAGTGCTTGGTAGAAGAAGGTAGACTTTTATTGTGTGATATAGCATGTAAACATACGCCAGTAACTGAGAGTGTTCTAATTCATTACTGAATGAACAATGCGTAGATGCTAGAGTAGCTACTGTTTGTTCAAAGTATACCATTCTTCCAGAGTGCTCAATTAGAGTGTGAGAGTGTAGAATAGTAATCCGCAGACAGATCTGTTTTGCTGTATCACAGCTCATCAGTACAGTTAGACATCCAATTGCTTTTAGCCAATATATATATTGCACTATACATGTTTTATATATATATATATGTTGTTAAATTCAACCAACAATATATAACATTTATATGTTTGTTCTATTGTTGTTTTCTAATTTTAGAATAGGATGTATGCCAAGATCAGAATTGTGGATAAACTGTTTTATGTTCACATTTTGGTCTGAATATTTTCAAATATGTTCAACTATCTCTGTCATTATCAAGAACTGGGTATTAACAGTGTAACAGACAAGATTGCATTGGCTACATACTGGCATGTTTTAGAGCATTGAAATTTGAATTAGTCAAAGGTAACATCATCTGTAATGATTCAATACTGTTAAACTACACCAGAAAATCATATATCAAATCAAACCAAATATGTATTATTATTATTTTAGACACATTTTCATATAATATCTCCTGTAATGAAAGATATTTCATTTAATCTAGTTTGTTTCTTTTATAAAAATTTTATATTTTTAGTTCTGTTAAATAAAGTTAGTCTTTATTTAAAGATTTAATAAACGTTTTTATCATCTAAGTTGCTTTTTATACGTTCTTTTGAGAAAAGTGTATTTTTAACAAAAGCCAGACAGTTTGTAAAAAAAAATAATAATATTACAGTTGTGTGAAAATTTATTTTTTTATTTCTTTAGAAATTGTTGAGGATTCATTTTTGAATTTGTGAAAAGGATATATTTTATTGCATTTACTGACCAATCAGAGATGTAGTCATATGCCTTTTTAAAACCTGGAATTGTGGTCTCAGGAAGACTATTTTTTTAATAAAAGGTGACAGGTTATCTGATAATTTCAGAAAGTTTTAAGGCAGAAAGCACTTAAACGTTAGTTGTGAAAGAAAGCCGGCTAACTGCAAGGAACAGAAGGGTTTTTGATGTTCACATAGGAAAATCACTGGCTACTGCTAAAAAAAAGGCTTCAGCTTTCATAAGGGCAACACCAAATGAAAAGGGAAGATCAAAGAAAACACTTTTCACCCTTCTGTGTCATCATCTGCCTGATGATGATGCATTGAGCATCGAAACTTGATAGCTTTTGAGTTGCAATATGCTATTATTATAACAATAATAATAACTATGTATCTATAAATGCCCCACTTCTGTATTGAGCACATTTTATAAAAAGTAAATATTAAACTGTAGAATATATATCCATTAGTTTAAACCACATATATAACCATATAACCACTCAACATAATTATATCAACATTGCTTTTTTAAAGATTTAAAAATGTAAACAATTTATCATGTATTCAAAGGAAATTAGTCAAAATTACATAATTAAGAACCTTTCAAATGTTTGAAGCCCAAATTATTCAACCAATGTATTTTACTCACAAAGACAATAGGCAGTGAAATTTGCACATTAGGATAAGACATTAGAAAACTTGTATCTGTCTGAATTTCTGGGATGAAGAACCATCATTATTTACATTATAAATATTCAGATTAAAGTCCTCATCTTTATAGTTATTCTGAATTTTTGGGATGAGTTATTATTTACATTAATTACATTCAAACAAATATCATCATCTTTGTATTATCAAAGGATTTCTACCATTGTGTGCTCAAAGCTTTTTCAGATGTCTGTCAATCCAGGTAACCTTCAGGGAATGGAAAACTGAACACTTTATTTAATTTATAGGAGCATATTGTTCTCATTCTGCTGTTCATGTTGAAGAATACCTTGTCTTGTTCTTATTTAATGCTACTTAATTATTGCTTACCCTGTTTTCATTATGTCAGCACTGTGCCAGAGATTGAACTCTCAATTGCTATGTAACCAAATTCATAAACGAATGATTTACTCCTCTATGCTAATGGGTGACAAACAATGTTTCTTCACTATTTTACCCTTGTGGAACCCTTAGAATAGTTTTCTTGACTCAGGGAACCCCTCCTATGGCTCCATGGATGGCAATAAAACAGCATGTGCTGCTGTCCTTAATAAAAGCATGCACCAAAAAGCCCTTCCTATGGAAAGTTCCATTTTTACTGCAGAAGCTTGTGCCATTGACCTTGCTCTCAACATCATTTCCAGCGACAAACGAAACAAATTTATCATATTTTCAGATTCACTCTCTGTGTTAACATCAGTGAAAAACAAACAACTAGAAAACCCATTAATAGTTAAACTGCTGAGTAGACTAGCCCTGATTCCATAAAATCCATAAGATCCCAAGTAGGTATGTATGCCGATGACACCACAGTTTACTCTCGCCTCAACCAAAGAACTGGTGTAGGCAACAAAGCTAACCTTGCAGCCGAGCTTGAAAAGGACCTCCAATCCGTAGTGGACTGGGGTAAGAAATGGCTCGTAAATTTTAATGCTTCTAAAACGAAGCTACTATCAATTAACCATCATAGACAATCGCACCTACCTCCCATTAGCAAGGACCAGGCTTGCTTCCCAGAGAGTAAAACACTACGCCTCCTTGGTCTCACACTTTCAGCGGACCTCAAATGGAATGAATATATCGAATCTATTGCTAAATCCACTGCTATGAAAGTCGGTTCTCTGTGCAGGGCCTGGAAGTTTTTCTGTCTGAATCTATCCTGCACATATATAAATCTACCATCTGCCCGTGCATTGAATACTGCTGCCATATCTGGTTGGGTGCCCCTGCTATTCTCCTCGGGCTTCTCGACAAGGTACAGCAGAGGGTCTGTAATGTGATCGATACCAACTTGGCAGACCGCCTGCAGTCTCTCTCTCACCGACGCGATGTGCCTTCCCTGTGTCTCTTCTATAAATACTTTCACGGCTTCTGCTCCAATAAACTTAGTTACAAAGATATAATTATGTGCTGGATATCAAGCTACATTGGAGTGAGATCTGTGTCTTTCCTGGATGATGAATTAGTTTTGTGAAGGAAACCTTATGCAGTTTAGGGTATCCACCTGACACTTTTCATTTAGTCATCCGTAACAAGATTTTTGAATTAAAAAAGGATAAGCTCATTACTGCTAAAAAAATGTCCCATTTATCTGAGACTTCCCTGGATTGGATCAAAGTGTGAAAGCATGGATAGACAAATTTCATCTGAAGTTCATTGTTGTTTTTTCTCAGCTGAGGTATGTATAGTATTTTAAACCTGGCCCATGTTATGTTCCGCTCACAAGGATGTTCTTCCTCCCTACCAAATTAATTCCATAATTTATAAATATAATTGTAGTTACGGAGCTGACTACATAGGAAGAACAACTCATCATCTTGACAGGAGAATAAAGCAACATGTCCCCACTAAAATAAGAAACCTTGCCTCGAAATGGACTTGTTCCAAATACTTACGGTTCCCCCATTTGCAAGCACCTTCTAAATAATAAAAAGTGTGCAGCTATATTTAGTGAAGATTGGTTCACTGTTGTGTCCCGATCTGTTCATTATTCCATCTTAAGGTGTGGGAGGCTTTATATATCAGGTCCCACAAACCTGCACTGTGCAAACAGTGTGAGTTGTTGGAGCTCAATAAGCCTCTAGCTCCTTGCATTCACAATTTGTTTTTTGTTTCCCCTCATTTTTCATGGTTGCTTCGCTTTTTAATACCATCACAATGTATAACATCAAGTTACACGCTTTTATTTCTTTAATATATATATATATATATATATATATATATATATAATCTTTGATAGAAACCTTCCGGGATGGGGGGGGGGCTGAAGAGGTGCAAATCATTTGTAATTAAAAAGAAAATGAACTTGAGAGAGAAATAGTTTATAGATATCTGTTTCCCCACTCTATACCAACACTTTCTGACACTACCACTACATTTTTTAAAATAAATGCTTGAAGTCTAATTTTTGACAGTATATCAAATTTCTGTAGCAAAATGCTTTTGAAATTTGGGTTTAAATTTTTTAAAAATTCCTTGAAAAAACTTGTAGAAGATTGAGAGCCCAAACGCACTGAAATGGCTATAAAAATAGCTAGGAAATCACCAAAAAGTAGCTAAAAGTTGTGAAAACATTTGTAATGTATAGCTTCAAAACACCAATTTCGCACTTTCTTCCGTTTTTTTGTTATCGTGGAATATCTGCATTCCGAGAGTATGTTATTTTGTTTGAAGTACCATTTATTGTGAGTTCAGTGTGTGTGTGTGTGAGGGGAGTTGCACTTTGTGGGTAGAGGGGCCGCAAGGCGCATTCTGGTGGGGGGGTGGATGATGTTGCTAAGCACATCACTGTTGTTGAGCCATTTCTTTTGCTGACAACCATATATTTTCTCTTCTTACAATTGATGTTTAATCCTTTTTTCTTGCTTTTCTTTACTACTTTCTGTTAGAGTTCCTGTATTTTTCTTTCTATGTCTGCTATCAACACTGCGTCATTTGCATATCTAATATTGTTAAAATTGTGGCTGCCAATAATGAATCCTGGTAGGATTTTTAATTCTCTTAAGCTCACTTCACTGTAAAGGTTGAATAAGTCTGGTGAAAAGACACATCTTTGTCTTATGCTTCCTTCTATTTTTGTGTATTTACTGAATTCATTTTTTATTCATATACAAACAATTTGCCTCCAAAAAAAAATCAAAAATCAAAATAAAGATCAGGTTAATTTTAGTCAGCCTCAAAATATGGTAATTGTTGTGCTTCCGTCCAAGTCTCAACCAATCACAACCTTTCTTACCACAATAAATGAACGCTACTTTGAACCACGAGATTACTTGGCTTTTCATTAGTTGTCTGTTATGAGTTGCAATATGGATTTTAGCCCTTTTGATTTATGCCTCAGTATTTTCTGATGTTGAACTTGCAAGACTGATTTATGACCTTGGACTTTTTATCAGAACCTCCCTATTTCTATTCTCCTCAGATGCTGCTCATAAAATTAAAGGCAAAATTGATATGACATTCAGTTCTCATATGTTGTTCAACTTCTTTAAACTTCTGAGTTGCATCTCATATTTTTTGTAACATTAAAACATGCCATTTATAACTATTTGTCTGCATGATTTTGCTGATTTGTCACCTATTATAATGCGTGTAATATAATAACTCTAAAAAGCTTTATTTGACTAATTCAGCTTTAACATTGATAACATTTTATTTTATAGTAATGGATGTTTATAAGTGAGAGGTGAGATTGAATGTACTTATTTTATTTCCAGAATGTTTTTGTATTGGAAATTCTGTTATTATTATTACCAAAAGTTACATTTTTTAATCAATATGTAACAGGGCACTGGCCCTGTTTAAACATTAAAATGCTTGACATTGCAGATTAGTGATAATTGGATAATAATTATTAAAACTCTCAGGAGATTGGGTTTGATGGTTGAAAAGAAAATTAAAAATAAAATGCATTAAAATTTATGTTTGGAAATAATAAAATGAAATTAAAAACAGTTACAAGGAGAATTAAACCCAGAATTAAATTAGACAAAATTCAGTAAAGCCAAGCAAAACCAAGGTTCCTAACCATATCCAGTTCCCACCGATAAGAAAAAGATTATTAATGATTTTATTGGGTCTGGAGAAACTCAAATTTGGATGTTTTGTTGATACTACACTGTCTACAGAAAATGCATATGATGGCAAAAAATAATGATCTAAATTATTTAAGACAAAACATCTGTATTGTGTGAGGCCCCAACATTTGGAATTATTTTATGTTAATCACCTTAAGAATCTAATTATCTTTACAGAAAGATATCTAGGAAGATTTTAAGTAAACAAAGGAAATACCATATGGGTTTTTTATAAGATTGCCTAAGATTAAGATGCCCCCTTTCTGCGACAATCTCTCTACAATTTTTATAATTACCATTATTTTGGATTTCTGGGGAAGAATCCTTTGCTGGCAAGAAAAACCAGTTTGTCAATTTATGGGAATATGGAGATAATGAAATTGGGCATTGTGAATTGTCATTTTCTGTGGCCTGACTAGGTAAAATGAAATCATTAATCATTGTTATCATAAAAGATTTCCCTATATAAAGCCAGTGCACATTTTGTCTAGTGATCATTTTTTCCCCCAAGCTGGGAGTAGATAGAAAGTATGTAGGGATAATGAGGGCAAAACACATTATTTTTAACAAAACAAGATAGGGAATTTATTTACAAATTTACACATTTGAAGTTTTAGTAGCTTGTTTCAGGGCAAGTAATCAAACATTAAAGGTTCATAGTTTTGATGAATTGTCAAGAAGGTAACATCTTCAGATTAAATCATCGGACACAAAATAATATTCCAAAATACTTAAAACAAATTGAGAGAGTTTGTTTTTTACATAAAAGTCATACGATTGTAGTCAACATGAATAAAAAGATATATTTTAAGGTACTTAGCTTAGGCATTGAATAGAGTTCTTTAAATTCTTCAGCTCCCATTAGAGGCTGATAATGTATCACCATGTATCAGCGTTATTCAGATATGTAAAACTCTGCCTTTCTCTCTCTCTCTCTTCTCTTCTTTCTTTCTCTCTTTTTGTTTAATTCAACCTTCTCTGGTTATTTATAACAAAAAGGGATTTGACATTTTTCTCAGTTCGTAAGTTGTTCCCTTTTTCTATTGGTTAAAAAAATTTTCACTATGCTCGTTAAACTTTGCCTTGGGCTTTTCTTTAGCCCAAAGCCATTCCTTTTTCTTATTGGTCAAAATAAATTTCGCACAGGCTCATGAATTTGAAAACGGTAAAGAGAAGAGAGTTATTTTTATTTTGTATTCACCACAGATATCAGATGCAAGAGACACACCCACATTTCAGTGGCCTGAAAACATTCATATGACTGAAGAATTAAGAAAAGAATGACTGGCTAGCATTACTTTAACAAACTGTAACTAGAAATCTCCAAATCACCTTTCCTGCAGTTGGGTGCTGATTTAGAGTAGATAATAAAAACATTTTATTCTCCTAGTTTTTCTTTATATTAAATAAACCTCTTGTTAGAGTTATCAACAGTGTTGAGCATTTTATTGAAAGAATTCTTATTTCAGCCTGACTTCAGTAGTTGCCTTCAGACATAAGAGATGAAAATTTACCATGACCACAGGCTAGAATTATGCAATCCTGTCTATGGTATACAACATATATAATGGGTTCACACTAGACTTCACTATCAATTCCAGTATCGTAAGATTTTTGGAAACTCAAATCAACCCTATCAAGATGACACAGTGGGCCCCAACCAAGGAGGGAAATGAAAGTTGGGAAACCCATAAAACTGTTATTATTCAACAAAGCTAGTGAAGTTAGCAACTAGTGACTAAGAGGAAAATAAGAAGAGGCAGGGAGCTCAGAGCTGGAGAGTGTGGTGTGTGAATTGAGAAGTAATAGATGTCAACAATAAAGTTTGTCAACAAACATAAAAATAAAAGTTAAAGTCTATTCTACTTATAATTTATTTCTACAGTAAGTGACTCAACTTATTTTGTGACATTTAAATACAAATTTATATTAAATGTAAAAATATCTCACAAATTATTACTGACCTCTGTCATTTGAAGCTTCTAAAATATGAGCTCAATTGTTTTAAAACTCTTACATATATGCATGTTTTTTTTATCAAATTTTAGTATTGCAGATTATTGTTATTACAAACCATGTACTCTTTGTTCCAATGATTAAACAGGTTCAGATTACCTTTTCAACAAGTAATCAAAGTTACTGTATTTTACCCTATATAAATACAGATATTGTGTTAAATGTCTTAAAATCTTGATCAATATTATTACATGTAGCACACTCTTTGGTACAATCACATTTTATTCAATGGATTATTTACCATAACCTTATCATTCATGTTTTAAAACATAATATTCTTATATACATTTTATGGGTATTATTGATTTTGTTTCACCTTTCATGATAACCTTAAGCTGAACAAAAGTTGAACAATTATTTCTTTGATAACATAAGATAAAGGTCCTGAGAATTGCACAGATGCGAATCTTTAATTTTTTTACAATTTGAGTTTATTTCTTTTGGCCATATACTTTTCCAATAGAGGTCTACAAATTTGTGTAGGTGTATTAATAGATTACATGTAGAACATAGAAAACTAAGTCACAAGTTCTAAGGACATAGTTCTGGTTTGAGGGGAATGCTATCCTTTTTTATTTATCTTAGAACTCAAAAGGAAGATAATTCTTCAAAGCAATTTCAAGTAAAATTGTGTAAATATAACAATACTAAAATGATATTAATAGTTACCATTGCAAATTTCTGACTTATTCAAAAAACATAAGTAGGAAAAATTTATAAATTTCATATTTACTCAAAATATTCCTCTTTGGTCTTTATGCATTTATTTAACCTTAAAAACTAGTAACCTGTTTATCTTTGTTGCCATATTCACAATATTCCGGGCATTGTATGCTCCAGCCTTCTTCAGGTGATTAGAATTTCTAACCAAACCCTTTATTTCATCCGCTGGGATAGATTGTTGTTGTTCCATGTGGCATGCCTTAAGAACACATGGCCTATTAGATTAAAGCGTTAGTTGAAGTAATTCAGTAACTTGAGCGAGAGAGTTGTGAAGAAGCAGAGGTGAATAAAAACTTGGAGAGTTAAAGGAAAATAATAGCTATTGAGATATCCAAAAGAAGCATGGCATGTAGAACTAGAACAATCTACTTTGGTGAACAAAATAAAGGGTTTGGTTCAAAATTCCAATCACCTGAAGAAAGCTGAAGTGTACAATCATCAAACCGTTGTGAATAAGGCAAACAAAGACAAGGGGAACAGTCCAAACAATGTAAATAGTGTAAATAACAAAGAAATACATTGAATGCTTCTTCAGCTGAATTCTAATTGGAGCAGTTCTGCATGGTATTGAAGTAGTTTAGATGCTTGAAAAAGTGTTAATTTATAGGAAAAAGAGAAAGAGGGAGAGAGATAAAGTGAGGTTTACTTAACGGGTCTTGTGCAATAAAGTTACCATCATCAACTGATTCAAGTTCAGTAATGTCATTTTGGCAATATTTCATGCAACAAAATGACACCTTTATATTCACCAAAGTGGGAACTGTTTAAGTGCAGCACTACTTCAAAATAATTTACATATCTGTGTACACATCAGTTCCCACTAGAGTTAAATAATGATGAACCTGCACACTACCTAGATATCATTTAAGAAGAGCAAGTATTGAGTTCTGGGTATCACACTAAACAGAAGATTAGTAGATAACTATGTGTGTGTGTGTGTGTGTGTGTGTGTGTGTGTGTGTGTGTGTGTGCATTTATTGTTTAACTACTTTGAAAAAAAGGCTATGTTGTATCAAACTATTACTGTTCCCAGAAATCATCCAAAGAACATAGTACACTTTTAGTTGATATTTCAGCTTCTTTTCATGCATTCAGCTATTGTGGAGATCTTCTTTAGTTATAATAAAAAATCCATTTTATTAAAATGATGACATGATAAAAGACTGTATTAATTTCATAGCACTGAACATAAATAATCAGACCATTTTATCAATATCTCTATCTCTCTCTCTCTCTCTCTCTCTCTCTCTTTCATAAGTGATTTGAACTTGATATATTGAAGTTTGCTGCAAATCCTCTGATATTTCTGGTTTTATAATCTTAGATTTTTATTTGTAAATGTTTTTTAACCTATATTTCAACGAACAAACATTGTTTTCAAATACTGAATTTAAGTTCTTTATGGCTTCAGCTCTTTTATGGTGCAGTTAGAATCAAGCAAGTATAAAACATGAAAATTTTGAGTTGAAAACTGTTGTGGATTCTTGTTTAGAAAACCACACAATATAAGAATAACACAAAACAGATATGAGAGGAAAAATGTAACTATATTGAACAAAAGATTTACAACCTGTACATGGTTAGTAGATTCAGGAATACTTGTTAGTAAGAGTCAAATATATACAAAGAAGTAAGTCCGGGTAATAAGTCTATAATTCTTGCTGACCATCGAGCGGCAGTTCAACTGCTCTGACAAGCACCAACTATAACAACAACAACAACCCATTCTCTGTAGGCAGGATTATTTGTATACCATGGAAGAGTCCATAGAGTGTGAAAATAGGGGTGACTCCCCAACACCCCCCCTCCTTAGCTTCTTTTTAGGAAGGGTTAATATTTTTTTCGTTTTGGATCTATAATCAAAGGCGCTGTAAACTTCCGCTTCCTGCTGGTTCTTCTGATTTCCATGTTAGCTTTTGATTTCTGGATGTCAAAAGCTTCAAAGATTTCCTCCATAGAATTTTTGCATTCTAAAGGTGAGGAGCTTGGTTCTTCACCTCTTCTTTTTTGGATTTGATTCACATGTCTTCTATGCATGAATTTTTTCCCTTTGATAGTATACATTACGCTTCCAATTCTACTTAAAATTATTCCTGGCTCCCAATACGCCATATTGTTATTAAAAATTTTGAAATATATTTTTTCGCTGGGCTTGAATGATCTTTTCACTATTGTAGGTGTATTCTGATTATTGTTTTTGCTTAGTAATAATTTCTTGAAAACTGATTGGATTTTTTGCGCCAACATCACCTTGGCTGGTGACAGTCCTGATGGTGTGTTCTGGTTTGGCGTAATACGATAGACTTGTAGGAATTGCTGTAATGCTTTTTCTGATGGTGTGTCTATCGCTTTTTTTAATGCCCTCTTAAGCATATCTACAAATCTTTCAGCAAGCCCATTTGATCGTGGGTGATAGGGAGCTGTGATAGGGTGATAGGGAGCTGTTTTTGTATGTCTTATTAGGTACATTTCACAAAAATCTTTAAAATCACCTGACGTGAATTGTGTACCATTATCTGTAACTAAAACGTCAACGACACTGAACCTCGCAAAAAGTTCATGCAAACATCTTATAGTATTGTTGGTTGTTAGGTGTTTATATCTAAAATCTTCCGGTCATTTACTAAAGCTGTCTACTACTATAAAATAGTAGTAGCCATTTATAGGTCCTGTGTAGGCTGCGTGTATTCTTGACCACGGTTTGTCCGCCTTTGGCCAAGGTCTTTTTATAATCGGTGGTGATTTTGCTGCCGCCGCACAACTCTTACACTTTTCCACCATCTGTGTGATATCCTCATCCATTTTTGGCCAGTACACATAGCTTCTCGTTAGTGCTTTCAAGCGATTTTTCCCGGGATGTCCAACATGAAAGTCTTTTAAGATTCTCCTTTGAAGTGACTTTGGTATCACGACCCTTTCATTATACAGTAGTACATTGTTACAAATTGAGAAACTATCTGCCAATTTTGCATCTCTGTCTTCAATTTTTTTCTTTGTTGTGTTAATAAATTCATCCGCTTCTGCGTTTCTTCCTATCTCTAGCAATGTAACCGGTAGTTCTTTGACCGTGTTACTTAATACTTTGCTGATTTCATCTTCAGCTCTCAGTGCTGCTATCACTGAGTCTTCCAAGGGTTCACTTTCCTTAGGAATCAGCCTTGATAGTCCAGCTGCATGCCCTATTTTTTTTATGGTAAATATTCTAGTTTAAAATTGTAGTTTATTAGTATTGTGCCCCACCTCAGGACTCTATTCACGGTATATACAGGTAGTCCTTTCTTGGATCCAAATATGGTAAAAAGCAGCTTATGGTCTGTTTGTAGTGTAAATTCTCTACTGTATATATATCTATGAAATCGAGTTACAGCGAAAATAATTTCCAAAGCTTCCTTTTCTATTTGTGAATAGTTTTTCTTGGTTGGTAGTAATGCTCTCGATGTGTGGCCTACCGGCTTTTTGTTGTACCATCCTGCATTTTATGTAAAATGCATGCTTTCACACAGTGTGAGCTTGCATCACTTGCTACAATCATCTCCAGCCTAGGGTCGAAATGTGTCAAGGTTAAATCTGATGTCAATTTATTTATAATTTCGTTAAACACCTTTTTGCACTTCTCCGACCAGTTCCACTGGACATCTTTCTTCAGTAATTCATTGAGGGATGTCCTCAATTTATGCATACTATCGATAAACTCTCCATAGCAATTAGCAAGACCAAGGAAGCTTTGCAATTCTGCAACATTTTTAGGCTCAGGCATGTTTTTGATTGCTGAAGCTCTTTCTGAGTCAGGTTTCCTGCCATTCTCATTTATAATGTGGCCCAGATATTTTATTTCTTTCAAGAAAAAATCACATTTCTTCTCTTTAACTTTTAACCCAAAGTCTTATAGTCTTTTAAAAATTTCCTTGATGCATGTTGCATGGTCTTTTAAATTATTGCTTTTAAATAAAATATTGTCCAGATAAGCTGTGGCAAAATTTTGCCCCATCAACATAGTATCCATCATCTGCTGAAAAATTGCAGGCACTACTTTTATCCTGAATGGTAGCCTGTTGTATTTGTATAGACCTTTGTGCATATTTGGAATCTGCAAGTATGTTTCGCTTAGGTCAGCCTTTGAGAAAATTTTTCCACCATTAAGTTTTTAATGAATATTTCTTCTGGGCTAGGCAACAGATAGTGATGGTATTTAATTGCATTATTCAGTCCCATGGAAAAATATGCACACACGTGGATTTCTCCCGATTTTTTCTTAACATAAACAACCGGTGCCGGCCACTCACTGAAGTCAGTTTTTGAAATAATCCCAGTTTGCTCTAGCTTCTCCAATTCTTTGTCTATTTTATCAATTGTGGCGAAAGGTACATTTCTCTTTTTCCTAAATACAGGTTGAGCATTCTGTTTAAGCTCAATTTTCGCTTCAAATTTGTTGCGACGTCCTAACCCACTTGAAAATACTTTGTGCAATTCCTCCTTCAGTTTTGTGGCTTTCAAAAACTCACAGTCTATTCTTTTACAAAACAAACTAATAGGTAAATCCCATACACTGAATTTCTGCATCCAGTCTGTTCCTACTAGGTTGTCTGTATTTCTCATCACACAGATTTTTAATTTTTTTATTTCTTCCTGGAATTTTACGTTCACTATAATTTTGCCTTTAAAATTTATCTTTTTCCCCGTTACGGATTTAGCAATTTTTTTAGTGTGTAGCATGGTCAGCCTATTTAACTTCCACCATATTTGTAAGTTTATAATCGTTAAATCAGATTCCGAATCCAATTGCAATTTAATATTTTTATTCAGAATTTCCATTTCAACGTATTTTCTGATATTTTCCTTATTTTCATCCTCCACTCTAGTAGACCTTACCCTACTAGGTTGATTTTTATTTCTGCATACCGTAGCTTTGTGGCCCATCTTGCCACATGATCGACAATTTTTGTATTTAAAAAGACAATCCTTAAACCAATGCCATTCTTCACATATGTAAGATGCAGAAGTGGGAGGCTTGTTTTTTACTGGATTCTTGTCAACCGTAGTGCTGTATTTTTTTCTCTTTGGCATTATAATTTTGTTTTGTCTGTGAGGAGGGTACAAAACGTAAATTTCTTCATACCTTTCAAATGTATGCTACTCCTGACTCTTCAATGTCCTTGCTACCTTTCTTTATGCTGAGGCATTTTTGGCAATCTTCTGACAATATACCATGGAAGAGTCCATAAAGTGTGTAAATAGGGGTGACTCCCCAACAAAAACTTTCTATATTCACCTAAAAATAATGTAGTAAAAACTAATAGAATATTTTTTTGAATAAATAACATTAAAATAGTATCAATTAGAAATATCACTGTTTTTTTTTTTGTTTTTTTTTAACAAGCTTAAGATATAATCAAATGTGACAAATGTGACACTAGGGATGACCAGAGATTGATCAAGCTAATAAAAAAAGAAAGAAGGAAGGAAGAGGAAAGAGTATACTAACTGGATGATAGTTGTTGAGATTCAAATAGATTGAAAAGTTAAGAAAAAGATTAAAAAATAAAATGAGTTGAAAAATCATGTTTTAAAATAATTCCAAGTAGAATCGGACACTGAGTTAACTAGACAGAATTCAGTAAGATTCAGCAAAACTAAGACTTCCTCCCACTTCCTCTTGATAAGAAGGAGACTAGTAACTGTATCCTCAAGATGTCAAATAGAAGAAAACATGTTATCAATAAAGGAAAACATCAAAATAAAATTTCTGATTTCTCTGGACAAAGAGACAGGAAAAACATCTGTTTTGAATCAACCACCCAGAAGAGCAGTACCTCTTATGAAGATAGAAGCCAAGTCTAATGCATTTGTTCCTTTTAATCTCAGTGACATTTGTCCAGAGAAAAATTTTATATCCAAACATTAATTCAGATTCCTTTAGATACAAGTGATAAAGAAAATTGAATTAGTATTTTGAAGTGACCATAGAAAAAAAGGCTGTGTTGTTTGTTGATAATAAAAAAAATATGTAGACAGAAAAAAAAATAAAAACTTGCTTTTAAGAAGAGTAGAAATAATTTTCTTTCCTTTTCTTTCCCAATTATTGAGTGGTCTGGTCTATGGAGAAATCACAGCATGGGACAAGCTGAAAATCTTTTTTTGATAGACATCTTGAAAGTTTGGATTCATCACAGGAAGCAGGCTGAGGCTAGCTGCTGAGAAAGTAGGAGAAGGAACAGAGATTAGCACTGCTTATATGAAGTGGTAGTATGAGATGAGATATGAAGTGTGTTGGAGTAAAATGGGTGACTTGATTCCTCTGACAACTCTTAAAAAAGGACTGGACAACCCCATATTTGGTAAATCACTTAAGATATTTTGAGAATATGGAATTTTAAGAAAAGGTTGATGCTAAGGGTAGAATACAACCAAATCCAAACTCTGGTCTACCCCCACCCCTGCCAGATGCAAGACTTCATATAATCTGGAGACTTTATACAACTGAGTAGATCAGATCAGAAGAAGATAGAACAGAAGATTGAGAGAAGAGACAGTGAGTCTCCATACTACTAAATGAAATCTGCATCATTTGTTGAGACCTCCTGGCCAAGGCCTTGTGTTGGCCCTGAGACCAGAACTTAGAAATTTAAATTACTGCTAACAAAAGCTGCCGACTCTGAAGAAGATCCCAGTATCCTTTGAATTTAAGTGGGAAGCGTTAAAACTGCTGCATACAATAAATCATATATAAACCAAATCATCATTACATTTTTAAGCCTAGTTAATTCTTTATTCCAAAGAAGTTTTTTTTTTTGCGTAACTCTCAGCCGTTGGACCAGTCTTTACTTTAAGTTTGCTTCATCAGTGATCAAAATTACAATGTGGCAGAGGGGTGAATGATCAGGAATAAACAAACTTCAGCTGAGTGGAACTGTGCAACCAATATGATTCCAGCAACAAAACAAGCAATGTGTTAATGAGTGAGGAGTCAGCTGAATGGTAACCACAGTGGTCTGAAGGAACTTGAAACCAATGCAAGTCATATGGCTGCATTATTGGTTACTGCTGACTAGTACTGACTCAAGAGGTTATACAAGAATGTTATGTTGAACAACCAAAGTCTTGTAAAATAATAAAGTTGAGTAGTTGCTGTGGTCTATATTGAGAAGATGGTAAAGTCATAAATGGTCAGTTTCAGTTTAAGTTATTGGTCTTCTTTTAAAATCTGATCTGAAATATCTATAAGTATTACAGTTAACCCTATAAAATCAAGCAATATGACTCTTGCTTCTCTAGCTCAACTACTGATGTACTAACAATTATTGTTGAAGAAATCTGTCAACCTTCAGATAAAACTGGTGAAACTCAAGCTGTTGCTTTGGACATCTCAAAAGCATTTGACAGATTTTAGCATACCAGTCTTCGTAAGTTGAAAGCTATGGTGTTTTCAAACAATTTTTTGAACTGATTCAGTATTTCTTATCAAATTGTGAAATGAAATTTCTCCCGAACAATCACTATTTTAGATTTTTTGTACTAATGCAGGTGTCTCCTTCTAAAATGATAAAAAGTAAAGATTTCAAATGAATGCTAATCCATAAAAATTGTTTTAAAAAAACATTCATCTTTGTTTTTATGAGTAAACCAGTTAATTTAAGTAGCGCTAATATGAAAATAAATATAAACACAATATAAACATTTAAGTACCAGTTAAACTTCAAAATATTCAAACATGTTTTAGCTTAAATAAACTAAAACATTTCTTTAACAACTGAAATCAAAATTTGCTTTGTCATTTTTAATTAAATAATTTTTCTTTTATTAATTTTTAAACTTATCATTTATGTATTTGATACCTGTAGATCACTGGATTGTTTGGTTGTTTCCACTTTATCACTGACCCCTGTATTGTGATTTTATAATCCACAACAGTCAAATGAAAAAAGCTTGGTTGAAAAATCTATGTGGTACAGCAGTGCTGTATACAAATGTAATGTTATCATTGTACAGACTGATAATGTGAGAGTAACTCTCTCATGTATAAAATTAGTATTTATTCATTTCTGGACTTAGTCACTTAATATCCGAAAGTGGGTGTGTGACTCTGGGGATTTTTGACAAATGTAGATCTCCTTCTTTCAAGGATGTGAGTACTTGCCTTCTCATGTGAGACACTTATATTTTCCTGTCAGCTAGTTGTTCTACATTGTAAGAGCAGCAGGTTTACAATTCAAGGAGCAGCCACTGATATCCAGTAAGGAATGAATCTAAACCTAGTAGTTAGGAGGTCACATTCCAGGTCAACCCTCTGATACACCTGACTTCACTGAGTGAAAAACCTATTTTAATATTTTTTGGTTCATATTGGGTCATCACAGATCAAGTTTCTTTTTTGACATTAAATTCAATTCAAACAATCTGGTAATTCTTAGCATATAGTATACAAACACACAATAATGATGTCAATTCTAAAACAATAGAAATATGATGGTTAAACAATAACAAGGTTTATTAATTAAAGGGTTTTTAGATTTCTGTTATATAAATAGTGACTTATTAGTATTATATTTTTTTAATTTGATTTTGTTATACTCTGCTTCAAATTAGATCTCTTTCTGTTTAACTCCACATCAAAATCTGTGGTGAATGCTACAAAAGCAAGGTTAAAAATAAAAAAAAGCTCTCTGCACAGGGGCTTCAAGCTTTGTATCCAGCTCATAAAACAAATCCCTCTAAAATATAAAATACAATCTAAAAAATTGGAGCCAATAACAAAGGTTCATACTAAAGCTAAAGCATAACAAAAATGCTGAGCCATGTATCCACCCTGACTGCTTAAAAGGACCAGCTCACAATACTCAAGACAGTTACAGAGTTCATAAATGGCCTCGGGTCAACTGATCTGACAGAAGTTTCAATGCCAAGGGCATATACTAACAACTCTCCAATACTCAAGGTCACTTATCTAGCCCACAAAGAGACACTCCACCTTGATCTTTTATGCTGGCAATCCAGAGAATTTTTTTAGCATATCTTATACATTCTCCTAGATCCTTCTACTTTCAAGCTTATGTTGAATGTATATGTGTGTGTGTATATGGCTGTACACACACACACACACACACACACACACACACACACACACACACACACACACACAAAATATAAGTTATTTTTGGGTCAAAATTAAATTAGACCAGTACCCAGTTGTATTAAAAAGTGTTCAATATATTTATATTGTAGAACTTTTGAAAATTTTTCATTTATAAATGAGTTATTTTTATTTATACAACCTAGGTTTCAACCTTTCAATATCTTCAGGCAATTTACAATAACTGATTTTTTTGTTTTTCAACTGCACAGAGATTTTTTACAAACATGTGATTGAAATTTTCAAACAACCGAAAATTTTCAAAATTAGGGAAGAGTTATTCAAGGATCTTACAACACTTTCATCCATGTTTGTATGACCCTATGGATGAAAGTCTTACAAGATCCTAGGCTGTGGAAATACCTCATTTTCAAATGAAATACATGACACTGGTTATGTCTGTCAAGCATATTTTTACTACAGTGATTTGTCATTACTGCATGATAAATCTATAGATCATTGATTAATATTAATGCCTATTATTGTTATACTCTGCTACAAATTAGATCTCTTTCTGATTCGCCCCACATCAAAACCTGTAAGCTGGATGTGAGTACTACAAAAGCAAAATTAAAAATAAAATAGATCCTTTTTATGAAGGGGTTCTGAGCATCATGTTTGGCTTGCAAAACAAATCCCCCAAAAACATAAAATAATATTTAAATATTAGAGCCAATCATGAATGTTTCTGTTAAAGCAAAATTATGACAAAATATAAAAAACATGTATCTACCCCAACTGCTTAAAAGGACCTGCTTGTGACATTCAAGGCAGTAGGCAGGCAGTCCCAGAGTTCACCAGTGCCCACCCTGCCAGCCAACTGATCAGACATATGCTTCAATGACAGGCCCATATACAACCAACACCCCAATTCTCAAGGTTGCTTCTCTTGCCTATGAAAGATACATTCCACCTTGATTTATTATACTGGCAATATAGATAATTTCATTTTAACATATCTTGTCTCCTTTTCTTTCCACCTCACTGGACATGCTTTGTTGTTTCATTTGTTCTCTTGCAACCATATGCAGTATATAACAGTGTTTTATAAAATATACTTGTAACTAGAAGTAGAGATTTCTCATTCTTTTCCAATACTATAGAGCAAACCATATGCATTTCATATAATACTACTGCAAAAATATATGGAACAAATAGAGAACTAATTTTTTTCTTTACATTTATTTGTATGTATGTCAATATGTAAAGACTACGTATGATATAAAAAGACAATGTGATTTTAATCTGTGCTATTAGATTAGAAATTTGATCATCATCTAAATATAAACCTTAACCTATAGTATATTGACCTGGCAAACTGAGATTCAACAACTTTAAAAATATTAAAAAATAAAGATTTCTGATAGTAAATGAAAAAGTGAAATATAAAGAATATATATAGAAAAAGGGATATGTAAAGAAACACACACACATATACAGCCTTTGAGATTTGAAAAAGAAATCACTTGACCAGCGGTCAAGAGCAAGGGAAAATTTACTCACCCAAAATCATTTTACTCGACCAACTCCATTTTCTTAATAGTTTCTTTATGTAAACATAGCATGAATTGCTGACGGAAAACAAAAAATGAAATTTTAATTAAAATTCGAACGTGTTAGAAAGGATTTTTAAAAATTTTTAAAATAATAACAACAAAATTTCATCTTTCCTCTTAATAATACCATAAACATTTTGCTAATAAAACTTTGTTTTTATTAAGTTTGAGCCTTTTTAACAATTTAGCAATTGAGTGGAGGTACCTAAATTTGTAGTTTCTTTCTTCTGTTTGACTACAACCTCCATCGCAAAGATGATAAAAAATAACAAATCTGATTTTCTCAAAGATTTTCTATAAAAGAATTACTTACTTGTATAATTTGTTTTTCAGTGTGTAGTTGAAAGAAGCATACATATTTTTTTTTCTTTCTTTCAAATGTTTTTACTTTTTGCAAGTGGGGAGGAAATATAGATGTTGAGTTAAGGAGCCATTATCAACGCCGAGGTAGTTCAGCATCTCACAACACACAGGCTCCTCTCGGACAAGCAGTATGGTTTCTGCTACACCAGGTCTACTGCTGATATGCTAATGACCATCACTGAGTATATATACCAGGCACTCGACAGGAATGGCGAAGCCCGAACCGTTGCCTTGGATATCTCTAAAGCGTTCGACAGAGTTTGGCATGCTGGCCTTCTATGCAAACTACGGAGCTATGGTATAACTGGACATTTGTTTGACTTAATCCAGTCTTTCCTCTCTAACTGCACATTGAAGGTGGTATTAAACGGACATGCCTCCCAGAACTACCATACGAACGCGGGTGTCCCTCAAGGCTCTATCCTAGGTCCTACTCTCTTTTTGATCTACATAAATGATCTCCCTGATACCATAAGATCCCAAGTAGGTATGTACGCCGATGATACCACAGTTTACTCCCGCCTCGATCAAAAATCTGGTGTAGGCAACAAAGTTAACCTTGCAGCCGAGCTTGAAAAGGACCTCCAATCCGTAGTGGACTGGGGTAAGAAATGGCTCGTAAATTTTAATGCTTCTAAAACGAAGCTACTATCAGTTAACCATCATAGACAATCGCACCTACCTCCCATTAGCATGGGCCAGGCTTGCCCCTCAGAGAGTAAAACGCTACGCCTCCTTGGTCTCACACTTTCAGCGGACCTCAAATGGAATGACTATATCGAATCTATTGCTAAATCCACTGCTATGAAAGTCGGTTCTCTGTGCATGCCCGGAAGTTTTTTTCCGTCTGAATCTCTCCTGCACATATATAAATTTACCATCTGCTCATGCATTGAATACTGCTGCCAAATCTGGTCGGGTGCCCCTACTACTCTCCTCGGGCTTCTCGACAAGGTACAGTGGAGGGTCTGTAATGTGATCGATACTGACTTGGCAGACAGCCTGCAGTCTTTCTCTCACTGGCGTGACGTGGCTTCCCTGTGTCTCTTCTATAAATACTTTCACGGCTTCTGCTCCAATGAACTTAGATCACTGGTGCCCCCTAGGTATGAATTTGCACGAGATACTATATTAGCAACTAGATCCCACCCTTTTACAGTGAAACTGATAAAATGCAACCACAACTTCTACTCCAACAGTTTCTTCTCTCGCACTTCTCGACTGTGGAATTCCCTTCCACATGATTGCTTCCCCGATGGCTACAATCTCCAGGAGTTTAAATGTAAGATCAATCGACACCTCCTAACACATTAACTCACTCCCATTCTTTCAAACACTCTTCCCATATACCCTAACCTCATCCTTGGTATCCTTACCCATCTATCACCTTCCTTCTGACATTTCTTATATCTAACCACTCCTTCTCTTTACCTTCTCCTATGTAGCCCCATGCGCAATAGTGGCAGTGGAATGCCTTGCTTGGGGTGAAATGATTAACAAAAAAAAACATTTTTCTAAATGAGTTTCTAAAAATCTTTGAGCATCTTTAATCTGGACGACAAAGACATTTTGGCTCCACTCTGGAAACGTTAATTAAATAAATGTTTATACTGACCAGGACAATGAGACAGGAGCTAAATTCTATTTGTCAGATCTTGCTTTGATGATTGTGGGATGTCACTGTCTTTTGTATAACCACACATTTCAATGTAAATCAGGTGCCATGCAGAAGACCAAAGAGTTCAATAATGTTATTGTAGGTCATTCTAAGTAAATTGTGAATCTTCAATGGCATATTTTTGAGTTGTAAAAAGAATCAGATTTCCTTTTTGTATATTAGAAGGGACACGTTTCATTGCAAGATTTTTAATTGTCCGCAGGCAAGTAAAGCAATAAGCTTTAATCGCACAATTAAGTTTTTAATCAACTGAGTCAATTGGGTGAGTGAAATCTCAAGAGCTATATATATATATATATATATATATATATATATATATATATGAGATAATGGTATGTATTTTTTAAATATGAAGAACAATATTGAAGAAAAGGTGTTATATATATATATATATATTTGGGCTGCAACCCTTCTTTCAAACATGTTTTGTTGAATATGACAAGGAAAATTTGATTAATTTTTTATTGAGTTGTTCTAGTATTCTTCAATTTTTCCATTCTGTGGGGGTAATGACGTGTAAAAATTGTCCATAGTGTCTATTGTCCCAAGTGCTTTCAGCCACTTCTTAGCCAATTTTAAGGAAGAGCTTTGTTGTTAATTGTTGTTAATTTCTTTTTGTGGTTGTTTTTTAAGATGTAATTGTGTGTTGCCAATAGAATAGTAGTAGTGTTTTTTCTAAGCCCCATGAAAGTGATGTGGGTGGAATTCAAGTTGGCTTCCTTCTATTTGGAAAAACCTATTCAGTGAAATGAATTAGAGCACTCTAGCTATTGGGTGCAGATAATGACATACGCTAAAAAGTCTGCGTACTTCCACCGAACGCCCATAGCCCAGGGGTAGAGTCGCCGACTGACGCCATTTCAGTCGGGTTTCAATCCTGGGTTAAAAAGCAATTGGAGTTTAACCGTACTGATGAGCTGTGATACAGCGAAACAGATCTGTCTGCGGATGACAATATATATATATATATATATATATATATATATATATAATAGCGAGCATAAAGATCAGAACAATGTTAAGAAAAAGTCTAAATGTGAAATAACTTTTTATTTTAAAGCTTCATAGAACATTTTCTCAAGAAAAAATAAGGATATAAAGGGAAACTATATAATTCCAAAATATAAAGCTCAATAAACTTATTTTGATAAAGTTATAAGAATAATTATATAACATTTGAAAAAATAGATGATCAAAAACATCAGAACGATTAACAAAATCATACTATTATAATGGATACATCATATCCAAATGAAAATAGCGTTCATAATTCATTAGTACTTGATGTGTAAACCTTTACTTTCAATAACAGCTTGACATCTTTTGCTACATGAGCGAATTAATGTCTTGCATTCATTAACGGATATTTTCTTCCATTCTCCTTTCAAATTAGTCCATAGTTCTTCAATGTTTGTTTTCCTTAGCTCTTTCATGTAGTAACTTCCAAACATTCTCAGTAGGATTCATGTCTGGGCTTTGAGCAGGCTACTCCATAACAATAACATCATTTGCAGAAAGAAATGTCTTAACAGACTTCTCTGTGTGACATGGTGCATTATCTTTCATAAATACAGCTGGTTGATTAATTGCAGTTCTCAAATTAGGTACGACATGTTTTTTCAATATCACTTTGTATACAGTTGCGTTAATTTTACTTTGTAGCCTAACAAGAGGTCCTGTACCAGCAGTTGAAATCATGACAAACACTGTCACACTTCCACCTTTAAATTTAACACTGCTTTTTGTGCACTGAGGCAAATATTGTTCCTTAGGATTGCGTCGAATGAACCTCGTCCTGTCACAACCGAACAGGTTAAACTTTGACTCATCACTGAAATGAACACAATCCCACTGTTTTTCTGCCCATCTGATGTGTTCAGTGGCAAATTTCAATTGGCTCATTTGATTCTTTTTAGAAATATAAAGCTTCATAGAGGCTACTGGACTGTTCAGATTTATTTCATTAAATCTTCGGGAAATAGTGTGCCTTGATATTTTGATGCCAAGGTTAGCATTAGCTCTTTTAAAGATTAGCTTTTTTAGAGATCCTTTTTTGATTCTTTACCAATCCATCTGTCTTCCTTTGCAGTAGTTTTCCTAGGCCTGCCAGGTGGTTTCCTCAGTTTCCTCAAGTTTTCTTGAAATACTATGAATAACACTTTTAGATTTCCCCACACTCATTGAAATATCTTTAATCAAGAGTTTATCTTCATTACGTAACTTGACTATCAGTTTTTCTATTGATGCCACAGATTTTTTCGCCATGTTTACAATGCAAGAACAAGTAAAGAGCTGGTATAATTTAGTAAAATACCTGATTTTATATTTTTACCCCCAAAAATTTTCAATAATGCAAAATAATTATTAAATTTTATGGATTTATTTAATTGTTCTGATGTTTTTGATCATCTATTTTTTTCAAATGTTATCTAATTATTTTTATAACTTTATCAAAATAAGTTTATTGAGCTTTATATTTTGGAATTATATAATTTACCAAGATATCATTTTTTTCCTTGATAAAATGTTCTATGAAGATTTAAAATAAAAAGTTATTTCATATTTAGACTTTTTCTTAACATCATTTTGATCTATATATATATGAGCACTCTGGAAGAATGGTAAACTTTGAAAAACAGTAGTTATTCTAGCATGTACGCATTGCTCATTCAGTAATGAATTAAAGCACTCTGGCTACTGGGTGTGTATAATGATAATATACATGCTAAAAAGTCTGCCTTCTTCTACTGAGCGACCATAGCCCAAAGGTAGAATCGCCAACTGACGCCAATTCGGTCGGGTTTCAATTCTGGGTTAAAAGCAATCGGAGTCTAACTGTACTGATGAGCTGTGATACAGCGAAACAAATCTGTCTGCGGATGACTATGCTCTCACACCCTGATTGAGCACTCTGGAAGAATGGTAAACTTTGAAAAACAGTAGCTACTCTGGCATGTATGCATCGCTCATTCAGTAATGAATTAGAGCACTCTGGCTATTGGGCATGTATAATGATAATATACACGCTAAAAAGTCTGCCTTCTTCTACCAAGCGCCCATAGCCCAGAGGTAGAATCGTCGACTGACGCCAATTCGGTCGGGTTTCAATTCTGGGTTAAAAGCAATCAGAGTCTAACCGTACTGATGAGCTGTGATACAGCGAAACAGATCTGTCTGCAGATGACTATATATACACACACACATACACACACACACATATATATATATATATATATATATATATATAGACAAGAGGAAAACTTATCTTAGTTGACATTTTTTATCCTCTGCTGGACTTTATCAAATGTAAGGATATTATTTTGCAACTAGTATTTATAAACAGAAGCAAAAATGCTGTTAGTTTTTCCTGAATTTTAAATTTAATAACGTTCATAAATATACATAATGATAACTGTAGATCAAGGTTAAGTTATAGAGGATGTTAAGTGATGTTATTTGATGTTTATTAAATAAAAGTGAGAAAATGTTGTTATTGTTACTATTGAATTTTTGTTTATTATGTAATTATTATTTATACTATTTGAGGTTGAGAAATGAATTTATGTATTATATATTTTAAAAAATAGAAGGTTTTGAATTGAACCATTTTCTTTTAAGTTTTTAAAGATTTTATAGTCATGTATATTGGCTTGGGAAGCAAGTATTTTTTTTAGGAAAAGAGATGTTTGAAAAAATCCGAGGTACAGATTTTGGTAAGATTCATTAGTAACACTCTCAAGAATTTTCTATTTTTGATTAAGTTACTTTCTCTTTTAATAATTGGGGCATTCTTTAGATCATATTATTTTTATTTTTGTTTCAATTAAGAGCTGTAACTACTTTTACAAAAAACGAACAATCAATAAGTTAATTTGGTTATCGGTTTCAAAAAACTTCTACAAACAATTTATATAATTACTCACAAAAATCTGACTATTACCTTAATAAATTTTAAGAACCCTTTCTCAGAATCTAGAATTTTCTTCACAATGGTTGACCGTAAAGTGTGAAGTAAACTAATAAAAGGGAGGTAAGTAGGTGTTTACAAAGATGAAAGAGATGGTTACCTCAAAGCAAGTAGATTTAAGATCTTTTAACATTGGTATTTGCTTACATCTAAATATATAGACTTACTATGATATCATTTTCTTAGAGTTTATGCATTTTGCAACGACCACAAGAACATTCATTTTATTTGTATAATATTTAATCTTAAATTGTCAAAAATGAAAACATTTATTGCCTTATGTTTTTAAAATGTTACTGTTTTGTTTGATTTTATAAAAAGAATTAGAGTATGTTATGATCAACTTGTCATAATAATATACTAACACTGTGAAGGAAATTTATTGCCAGTTTATATAAAATAAATCTTTGTTATTTCTTTACTGACAGTGTGAGATTAGAATTTATTGATTTTATAATAGTATTTACTATTTACTTTTCTTGAAAAAAAAGTTGTTTTCAACAATGTAAATAAATAAATAAAAATGAAAATACAGTAACTGTCATTCTATAAGAAGAATATTTCAATTTTATGGTCAATCTATAATGAAGTTAAAATTTTCTAATATTTAATAATCCAATCTTCTTTAGGTGAAAAATGGCTGCTTCCTGTCCAGAGGAAGAAACTGAGACAACTTGCTGTTTGGCTGGTAGAATTTTTCTCTGGTATACGATCTCAACAGACTTCTCAGAAAATATTTAATTTTTCACCTAATTTTTACTCAACAGCATCTGTTGTAATGTTACTATAAGTGTAAGTCCAAAAGATTTACTGCTGCAATGTTTTAAAAAATAATTTACAACATACTAATGCTATTTTAGAAAGCTGATACATATTGATTTGTTTGGGAATCATTGTTGGATTCTTTATTTACTAGTTAATTTGTAACATTCATGTGATCAGGTGAAAAGCTTGAACAAAGAGATTAATAGAGCATTTACTACCTATAAAAACAAAGCTGCATGGTGCAAATTGAAAGCAATTTGCAAAACCAGTGTAAGAGAAATAGAACACTTTTTGTTCTTGATTATGCACTAATTTAAATCAATAATGGATACTGTAACAAGATCAACAGAGCATAGTAGCACTAAATTATTTATTTTTTTGTTTAGGTGAAAATCCAAATAAATAAATAAAAATACTTTATATAATAGCCCAATAAAAGTTATACAATGCTCAAGAAAGGACTATAATTATTAATCATTGATCATATTGTATTATAGTTATTTACTCACTAATGCAAAACATTCAAAACAAAAGTGTTTATAGTATTTAGACATTTGAAACTAAAATTAAAAAGTAAAAAGATGATGCTTTACAGATTAGTTTTAAGGATTTCTGATTAACCTTGTTTTTAATAATAAGCCATATTCTAAATTAACAACTTAAAAAATTAATAATGTAGCAAGAAAATATTCTTTAAAAATCATTTCATCCCAAGCAAGGCAATAAAGCCACAAAGACACAAATACTTACTGAAAATTGAAAGAAACTAAGAAAACACAATTGATGAAAAAGGACAAAAAAATATGACTGGAGACAAAAGATTGATGTGGCACTTAAATTTTTTAAAATCTTAAAGATTATTTTATTGAACTTGAATTTTATAGTTAGAATCTTCCTGTGATATACTTTGAAAAATAGATATCTTGTTATGATTCAGATATAATAATTATTAATATATATATATATTTCCCTTCATAGAAGCAATATAAGATTATCACATAACAGGAAATTATATGTTTCCCAACATTTACATGAATGTAGTGATGGCAAATTCATACCTATATATCAAAACACAGATTATGAAATATTAATAATGCAGGAAGAAAGATAACATACAGACACACACATACATACACACACCCACATACATACACACACACCAAATTAAAAAAATAACCCCAAACAATAAAAAAAGAACCAGATGACCCATAAAAAACAATTCTAAAACATAAAGACAAAATAAAAAAAATGCTCTCACACACACACACACACACAGAGGCACACAGACATACACACACACACACACCAAATTCAAAACACCGTCAAAGCAATAAAGAACAACCAACTGACCAATGAAAAGGATGATAGATAAGCAAAGGTGACTAGAAGATAATTTTAACATACTAAAAAGGTAACCCCAGACCAAAATCACTTCAAATTGGGGTAAGCACTTGATTCATTCATCTGTTTATTTATTTATCTGTTTATCCATTTATACACGTGTTGATATGAAAAAACACAGACAACATGCCAACATTTGATTTATTTTATCTTATTTTATTTTACTGGTTTTATTTATTTTTTCTACTTACTTATTTATAAAGTAACAAGTTGGACATCAGAAACAAAAAGAACTCAATAAGTAAAACCACAAATTTATTCGCCTGAAGAGAGTCAATTTTAGACTCGAAACACATGTAGCGGCACAGATATCATTATGGACACTTAATTTATTGTAACATATATAATAACAAAAACAATAAATATACGCTTTAAAAAAAACGTTCACGGCTTCTCACACTTTTTATTCTATACCAATTTCTCTCGTTGGAACAACCCTATTTCTTTATCCTATATATATATATATATATATATATATATATATATATATATATATATATATGGTATGGAGTCATGTCCACACTGTCTATATCTACAAACAGCTTATCTCTAATAATGATCCCTCTTTCTCATATAAAAATATTAAATATAACACAGTAAGTGCTGCAAGTCAAAAGAAAGCAGCATTTGTTCTAAAATAATATAACTATGATATGTATTAAAAATAATATTATTTTACCTTTCTATGTGATGCTACTCAGGAAGCTGATGATTGCCATGTGTATGAAAATTTGAGTACCATTATGTGGCAAGGAATAATGATATAATATATTACACACATGCACATACACATGCACACACACATATAGTGTGAACATAAGAATCAACACTGTATAGTAAATATCAGTTTCATACTTCAGTTCAATTTTCAGACCAAGGCCTGATCCTTGGGCTGAAGATTGCATTGAAGCCTAAAACTGACAGTTTCCATATTTTCAATGTTTACCTAAAACCATCAATTCATCTCTACAATTCAGTAGTACTTTATTTTTCTGCAAGTTTGAAGGTTCACTAAGAATAAAGTACCACTAAATCGTAAAGATGAATTGACAGTTTTATGTAAACATTGAAAATATTTTTCTCTAAAATTTAATTAATTATAATTGCTCATTTATAACTTATGCTCAACTATAACTTAAAAATTAAAAACTATTTTACTAAAATTAATGACCCACACAATACTTATTTGGTTTTCTTAACTACAATATGCCTTAGTATACCATAATTATTTAATTTTAATTCTAACCTAAACATTCCGGCTCCTTTAACTCATGAGGTAGTACAAAATCAAATTAAAAAAAACCTGAAATCTAACATGCTGTTAAAAATTATTGTCTACCCATTTAAACAATGTATGGTCCCACTATGTATCTTAACCAGACAAAAATTAAAAAGTATCATGACATGACATCAGGTTACTCTGTTTCTTTTCGTTACCTAAATCTTCAACTTCATAGTTCAACCTAATTGTCATTTTTGGTTGAACAATATTGACACACCTACAAGCATATTTTTCAACTACCTCTCCTTAATTTTCTAAATAACCATGAATTCATCTTATATTTTCTAAATAAATCATTTTCACCATTTATTTTAAAATATCATCTAAGAAAAACAGTATTGTTTTGAAACATGAAAATTTTTGTCTAGTGATATAATCCTTTTATAAACCATTGTAATAATAAAATTACAATATTAAGCTCTACTGTGTATTAAGCACTCTTTAAAAAAGTAAATGTATGAACAGCTATCTGTTCTTTCAATTCCTTATATGTGTGTATGCGTGTCCAACATTATATATAAAATAGATGCATTTAAGCAGATTTAATTTAAAACCACAAACTAGTTTTTTAGTAAGTTTCTCTTGTTTTCGTGCCAAAAACAGTCCATGTCCTAATACTTGCAAACATACTTGATCATTTTAAAAACCATGTCATGATCTTTAAAATTTAAAATTTAAAATTTAATTTTTTGAATGTTAAAAATCATATACAATCCCTATTCTTGAAAATGATAAATGATAAATGACAGTACTAGAATAGATAGATAGATAGATAGATAGATAGATAGATAGATAGATAGATAGATAGATAGATAATTTTTATACTCACGGGAATCAAATATGTGTTATCTTGTATGCAACAAGAGAAAATTTCTTAAACATTTATAAAACAAAGATTGTGGCCTTCAATAAACTTGCTTAAATGAAAAATTTATCACTGAATATGAATTATTTAAAATACAGGGTGCAATGGTTAAATTGTTGACATTTTATGTTTTTAATTTCATGTACATAGTTTGTTTTTGATTTTGTCAACTGCATAGTATAGAAGAGTCAGTTGCACACCATCTGTGAGAAAAAGAGCACCATAATGCAATTCACTCCACCAGAAATTTGAAAACAGTTTGCTGTAATGCTTGGCATTTGAACCAGAAACTCACATATAATAATTTCAAAGTATTTGGGTGTTTATCTGAGGAAAGTGCAGAGGAGAGTGCAGAGGATTTGAAAAGAGTTGGATGAATCTAATGGTGATTATGAAGGCATGGCAGCTCAAAACCTCACACTGATCATTCTGATAAGAAAAGAACTATTGATTTTGTTGGTAAGGGGCTCAGACTCAACACAGAGACCTACATCAAGTGCATTGGGGAAGTAGGGCTACTCTGAGTCAAGAGGATGGCTGCTAGAAGAACCTATGATTGGCAACATAACTCTGCACCATGCCACACAAGCAGAAGAACCCAGTCTTGGCTGTAAGACAATTTCTGTCATTTAACTCTCCAGACTGTAACCCCCTTGATTATTATGTGTGGGGCACAAGAGAGACTGAAAATATTCCTTGTAATACAAAAGATGAACTGAATGCAAAGATTATGGTAGCATTCACCAACTCAAACAAGTATCCTGTTCAGAAGTGATGCAGGAGATTCTGATGTCATCTGAAGGTTGTTACTGAAGCCAATGGCTATTTTATTAAATAAATTTACTATTTAGTATTTCAAGATGTTTTTGTGTAACTTTGGTAAATATATCTGTTAAAATGAGATGTCAGTGTTATTTTTTATTTTTGCGTAATTTAGAAGACAATTCAGTCATTGCAGTATAAATTCAGAGATATAGAAATTATATTTTGTGCACAATTTTATACTGTAAATGTGAATGTTATAGAAATATAAAGATATTGCTACATAACATTAATATTCATATTTCATTTAATTAATTTGATTGGTTATTTAATCATGTCATGTGACTGATGTCTTTGAAAAGTTCTCTTAAATTTGGAACATTCCAATAGTTTTTCCTATTTTTCTCCTTTCTCTCTTCCATTTTCATTCCTTTCAACTAATTTTATTTTCAAGAATAATTCTGTGACTATGCATTTTCTTTTTAAACATCTCAAAGAAAGTGTTCTAAAAATCCTATAATTTAAAGTATTTTTTCTTGGTTTTCCAGATGCACCTGCTTGACAAGCACTGACAATGTTATACTTTAAGAATGCAATTATGTCATACAATTTTTTTTTTCATTTCTTTCTGGAATCTGCCATTTGCATGCTCAAACCGTTTCTTTTTAAATTAGTAAGCCATGAAATAAATCAAAACCTTTCTCCCCAGAAATAAAATCAATAAAATTTGTTGTATACCTTCAACTTTGTATGTCAGTGATTAGAAAATTTTTATTTTTGATGGGGAAATGAAAAAAAAAAGAAAAAACATCATGTGCACTTTGACTGAAAGGGTGCTTGCTTTTAACTTTGACTTTTTTTCTCTCTTTCCTGTCAAAATGGGTCGGTTGAGTTATAAACAATGTTGTAAATGGAGTGAACAAATGGATACACACATTTTCCTCTATATGTTAAGTTTACCACTTCTGACAGCCCATATAAACTTTTAATTCCATAATTCTATTTTTTTTTTCATTATTATATTTTTCATTGTTTGCATTATTTTTGATCAAGTAATAACAAGTTTTCCAAAAGCTTTAACACCCTTTTGAATATTTGGCAAATCATTTATTTAGATGACCATCATATCTATTCAGATTCTAATCTGGTTTAGTTTTCCTTTTAAATCTAAGTACTCTTAATACTATTGGAATGCTAGCCACTTTTATTCTCTATGATTTTATCATTTATGTCAGGTTATTCTATGAGTGCTACAAGTACCATGTAATCATCTCTAGGGTTTTCTGATGAGAAGGTTGGTTAGACACTCAACAAGATTTTATGTGTGATTTTCCCTGGTTTACTGTTTGCTTGCTCATGACACACTAAACACGAATAATAAACATGCACAGTGATCCAATGATCCTAATTTTCTAAGCTCTGCTTAGATGTGGCACAAGGCTGAAAGTATAGGGGTACCCAGTGAAGATTGAACTCACTACTCAGTTGTAATAGGTTCTAGCAAGACAAGCTTGCTAACCATTACACCATGTTGAGTGAGACTGATGATGATTATGATGGTGGTGGTGATTTTTTGTTTATCAAAGTCTTTCTTTTTATTTGCTAATATGTTTTTAGACACATAATTTTAAACAGAATACACTTTGTTTGGACAAGCCTTTGAAACAACTGAAAGAAAACATACTGTTATATTATTTGTTTTTCAATCATATTTTTAGCTGTGAACCTTTTAAAGTTTGTTTTTACTTTATTGAACACTAACATAATACATGTAAAAAATGATAGCTCAGCACTTCTGCAAGATACCAGAGTATTGTGTGCTCTGCCGAGGATTAAAGTGTCACTCCTTTGAACTTCTGTCTAGGATTTGAGTATAGTATTTGTTGCTCTATGAAAAATGTGATACATACAGTATATCCCTAGGTTTTGACTCAAAACATTTACCAAGCCATGTTTTATGTTCCACATTGTTGTTGAACAAAACACTCCTCAAATTGTTAGAAAGCAACTAACAAAGGTGGTAGTCTGAAGAGGCTAAATCAAGAGGATATGTTTGGTATGAAAGAACTTTTCAACCAAGCTCTTTAGTTGCATGTTTGGTCATGTTAGTGATGTGGGAACAAACATTGTCATATTGAATAATCTCACTTTATCACCAGTCAGGACTTTTCAGTCAAATTACCTCTTTGAGTTTTTTCATTTGTTCAACATACACCATTGACTGTTTAGTTGTTCTAAAGAATTTCACCTCTGTATACAGCACAAGTGTCTTGAGCAGCTTTGTGACCTTGCTGAAAAGCAAACAAAATATGTCAGACATGCTCATTCTTGTCTGCTTAGCATTCTATCTCAAAAGGGTGTCTAATCTGAAATAAAATTTCAGTGATGTTAGACAACAGCTTCACAGGATGACCAGAATTATTAAGAAGCAAAAAATTATTTTGCAAAACATCAGAAAAAAAACGAAAAAATATATGTAACAATCCAATAATAATAAATGCAAAACATGCAATTGTTCTAGAATATGCTTATGATTTGATATTATTTTGAACCTTATACAACTCCTACCTTCTTGTTTGATATTCTGCCCTAGTCATTTCTGCCCTAGTCATTTCTGCCCTAGTGGGTATACAGCAGGAAAAGAGAGTAATTTTTCACAGTTGGCATGAATTTTTCTCATAATAGTGGTGATTAGTTCATTTTAGAAAATTTACGTTTTTGTTCTATATCAGTCTGGGTTGATAGCAAAATCATAAATTGTTCTTAGAATATTCTTATCCCATTGCTTTAGAACTTGCTTTCTCTCTTCTTCTCTTCTTTTTTCTTTCTTTCTTTTTCTCCTCTTCCTTCACATATACATTTATTTTGTTATTTTATTATTTTTTCTTCTTTCTTTCTTTCTTTCTTTCTTTCTTTCTTTCTTTCTTTCTGTACATATTAATTTACCTTACTATAAGCCTTTAATGTTGTATTTTCCTTTGTTATTATTATTATTATTATTAGTGGAAAACCTGTCTTGCAAACATTCTCATTAATAAGTTTATTTATAAGTAAGGGTGTATAAATGAAAAAATTGAAATTGATAACTTTTTCCATTTCCCTGAAACAGCCAAACACTTCTCACCTTCTTTCTTTCTTACGTTCATTTTCTCACTGAAACCAAGTCGTCTCTAATATGTCAATGCCATGTTTTCACATGGTCAAAACAGTCCTGTGAACTAACTAAGGAACTAACTAACTAATGAAGGGTGGAAAAGCAGAGTTATAATGAAGATTATTATTATTATTATTATTATTTTCTTTATACCACAAGAATAAAATTGTAACTGTTCTGATGAGTTTTCCTCTTTGGGATCTCAACTTTACAAATTTAGGCAAAGGTCCCATCATTTTATAGTTGAAATTTTTTAATGTAAATATAAGTTCTATGCTGACAGTTTCTTCCCTCACATTTCCAAATTGTGGAACTTTCTTCTGGCTTCTTGCTTTCCAGTAAACAACATTGTCTAGTTAATAACTAGATGGACGACTGCTTGGGGATACCAGATGGTGTAAGCTTTGATGTGAAAGTGATGCAATGGATAATGGTTTGGAATTGAAAATTGGAGAGTCAAGTTTCAATTCCAGTTGTGTTTGTTGTAATAACTTACATACAACTACTCTTGAGAAAGGTATGAATCCACCTCTTCTCCCACAGTTATGAGTTAATTAGTAGATGTATCAGTAAATCACTATCATATCCAAAAAATATTCTTACAATCTAAAAATATTGTATGGCTTTAAATAACCTAAAGAAATTTGATAAGCTGTAAAAAAACAAATTAATCAATTTTTATTATCTTTGAATTGTCATGTATTCTTGGAAAATATAGTGAAATGGTTTCCCATTATTCTCTCTACAGTTTGGAATTCAAAGTTTTCCTTTTCTTAGATTGGGTGCTACCTAAGACAGAAAGCTTAGTCTACTCTGTTATTTAAGCCTGGAGTTGGTAACCTTTTGCTAACTATGTGCTGACATAGGCTTTAAAATTATTCAGTGTGCTAACAGCATAAGTATTTTTATACAAGTCAAGATCAATACCTGTTCTACCATATATTTTATTTAGTAATATACAATTATATTTAAACCACATTAATAAAAATAACTGTTTTTAAATGTTTTTTTAAAGTTTTTATTGTTAATAGCAGCCTTACCGTTGCAGGGTCTTAGCTAATTGCTCAATATTGGCGATATACTTTGTTAGTTTGAGTTTTACATAATTTTCTAAATGTTCAGGTGTTAAGCAACTTTGTTGTGGACAACACTGCTTTCATGTGAGAGAAAATTTGCTCACAGGAATAAGTTGAACCAAAAACCAAAAGAAGAGCAAAAGCAATTTTCTTCTAACAGATGAAAGGTCTCAGGATGGTTATCCAACAGTTAAGAATAGCAGCAGACTTTTCTAAATTTTCATCTTCCAGAGACTTACTTAGTTCAACATATCATACTAATGGACGTTATTTGGCATGCCATATGTAGCATGCCTGCCATAGTTTACTGACCCCTGATTTAAGTCATGACTGGGAAAGAAGAAATAGAGTTGTGCCTTTGACAAGGGCATTTGTACAAAAGTGAATGCCGTAGACCAGCCTGGAATTTGAACTTGGTTTGCCAATTTCACTTTTCATGTCAATATCTATTACACTATCTATATATCCTTCATTTTTGCATTTACAAAAGCATAAAATGACATTGATTTAAACTCATGAATTTTTTTCAATTTCTTGCTGTCCACATGACAAGATAATATTTTTAATTATTTCTGAAAAATTCTGTTCTTCAATCTTTTAAGTATAAAAGAAATGGCAGAAATCAAGAATTCGAGACGAACAATGCTTCATGACTTTTAGTTTATATTTTAATAGCCTTTCTGATGTCAACTGATTTTAAAATACACTTTTAAATTTTGTAAATTATTTCACTCTGGCAATATTGTACAAATAAGCAAAAAATATATTCAAATGAATAGCAACATAGTCCAGTATTTGGATGCATTAAGATCAGTGATGTGCAGAGGTTTGGTAATGTTTGTGGATGCCTGGGGTAAACATCTTGATTGTATGCCTTTAAAACTGAAGTAGGAGAACCTATAGGACCCAGTACTGAGAAATGTGAGAAAAGAAGACATTTTGAATTTGTAAAAACAGATGAAACAGGAAATAAAAAATTATTCAAATTAAATATAAACTAAATTTTTTTTCACTCTTTGACTAGATGCCCTCTTCATATGGATGCCCAGGGCATTTATACCCTCAGTCCCTATTTTGCATGCTACTGATTAAGATGGAGTAATGGTTAGTGAGTTAGTCAGGTTGATCCTTACTGCTGAGCTGAGAGATTGATCTTTACTGAGTACCCCATATTTGTTGCCTTGTGCCAAACTAAGCCAAGCTTAGTAAATAACTAATTGCCCCATACTTGTATTCTTGTACCAAACTTAACAGTCATAGTATGTGTTATACAAATTATTTTTTCTCTCTCTCCTGAACACATGCATACCAATGTATGTTTTCAGTCCCCAAAATATGTAAATTTTAGATTAAAGTATACAGGATTATGTGGATAAATTCCAGATGACTTCAGAATCTCTTGCAACTTTTCTGAACAGCCTCCTTGTGTACGTTGGTGAATGCTGCCATAATCCTTACCTTCAGTGCATCTTTGGTGTTACAAGGAGTTTTGTTGGTCTCTCGATCAACTGCACCACACACAATAATCAAAATGGTTGTAGTTTGTTGGAAGATGTATAGAGGCAGAACATAACCATCACTAGTGATCACTCCAAACACCTTCGTAATCACCATTACACTCAGCCAACTCTTTCCTCTGCATTGTTCTCAGATTGACACCCAAACACTCTGAAATATTTGTATTGAAGTTACTGACATGAATGCCAAGGTAGTACAGCATGCTGTTTCCAAATTTTTGGCAAAGTGAATTGCATCATGGTGAGTTTCTTAAGCTGTCATATCTTCATAATCACCATTAGACTCATCCAACTTTTTCCAAATCTTTTGCACTGTATTCAAATTGTGAATTACATCATGATGCTTTTTTTCTCGTCTACGGCTGTATCATGTTGAATGCACCGGTTCCCGTCTGATCACCAAAGTTAAGCAACATTGAGCCTGGTCAGTACTTAAATGGGTGACCATTTGGGAATACCAAGTGCTGTAAACATAAGGACCAAGAATGGTCCACCAGTCCTCCAGGTTTGGGGGTTGGGTGCAGGGCTAACAACCCTGCCCAGTAAAAAACAGTTTGTTACAGAAACAGCAACAAAAAGTTGCTGCCCTATGCACCATTGGGTGTGATGGATAAATGATGATGCTCTTTTTCTCACAGATGGTGCCTAACTGACCTTACTATACTGAGCAGTTAAAAAAATCAAAAACAAGCATGCATGCGTGAAATTAAAAAAATAAAATTGCGGCAATTTCTCCATCGCACCCTGTATATGTTGATATTTTCACTTGAGCTAAAATACATTTATACAAATTTAATTAATAATACCCTTGATCCTAGTCAGTATAGATTCCCACATGCAGATCAAACTTAGTAGTAATACAATTCATTAAAAATATCTGTTCCTGTGTAAGTATAATGTTTCTTTGACAAAAATTGTACATCAGGTATTATTTAAGATTTTACTGAGTTTTATAAGAAATAAGAAAAAAACAAAAAATGTTTAAAACAATTGAAGATGGCTTTAATGCTTCAATATCTACATGAGATTATCTTGATAAAAAATTAATGTAATCTGCTTCCTTAATACTACAGAAAAATTTCTTTTGGTTAAAATAATTTATGTTAAATTCTAATTTATTATTTAATCTTTTAGTAAGTTTTCTAAAAATTGTATAATGGATTTGTATTTAAATGGAAAATTTTAAAACGGAAAATTTGATCCTCTAGGCCAGTAGTTCTCAACCAGGGTCCATGAAACATTACTGGGGGTTCACACAAAAGATAGTAAATTGGAGGTCTACAATAATATTTTAGTGGTCCATAGAGCAATTTCACTTTGAAATGCTTGTTACAACTGAAAATTAGAATTTCCATGCCATATTAAAATACTAAAAATCTAAAAACAACTCTAAAAATAGCAGAAAATGAGATCAAGCAATGTAATTTAGCGTCCCTTTTAATCTACTGGATGTTTTGGTTGTAAAAGTTGAATAAAAACTGAGAATATATAAAGGAAAATCATATAAAAATTATAAATTATTATATAAATTAATTTAATATATTAATAATAAATAATAATATTAATTTTAAATATTAATAAAATAAAATATTAATATATTAATATGAAATATTAAAAAAATAAAATATTAATAATAAAATTAATTCAATATTTAAATTATATAAGGATTGCATACAAAGAAGGATTAACAGTATTAAACTCTTTAACAGCATCAACCACAGGGACCTTGTTGAATAAATCTGAACTTTTTTAAAAGTTTATTAATTATTCACATATTTTAAAATGGCTTATTACAAGTCACTTTACCAGTCTACATAAATATCCCATAAAATTTAGTTGTTAAATACAAGCTTATTTCCAATAAATTAGTTTTTCTCCAAAATAAAGTATATACATTTACTATTTCTATAATATAATTCCTAAGCTTATCTATTAGTAGAAAATAAAACAATCACTTTTTTCATCGAATTATGGAAATCCACAAAAAAAAAAAAAAAAATAAGAGTAAAAGTGGTTCATGGGCAAAAATGGTTGAGAACCACTAATTCTAGGCAATTAAATATGAAGGGAGGATAATTATTAGAACACTTACTTTTTTTAAATGTAATATTCTTTCAGGATGTAGTTGATAATAGCTCTGAACAGATTTCTTTTCTTTATTATCTAAAAATTACTATGACTTCTTGAGAAAGATAGTAGAGTGCTTTTCCACTGCTTTCTCCACAGTTTTGAATTCACAGTTGTTTTTCTAGGCTGGTTAATATCCAAAACTTGAGAGCTTAATCTGCCCTAGTATTTTACCCATTATTGATGAGAGTAATGTTCCCCAACATCAAGTGAACACAACAGACTAGGATGGAATCTGAACTTGTCTTACCAGTTCCACTTTCTGAGATCATCAACATTACACTACTGGCACATTCATCTAGGACAGGGTTTTTGAACTGTGGGTGTCAAGATAAATAAAATGGGTTACAACAAAAAATAAAGAAAAACATATGCAAGTAAAAGCAAAGTGCAGAATAGAAACAACTCTAAATGTTGCACAGCATTCATAAATCATTGCTAGTTTTGCACTGAAGTAAGATTTAATTATTTATTTTATTTTTTTTAATTATGATTACCTCTATATATATATATATATATATATATATATATGAGTGTGTGTGTGTGTGTATAATCGCCGACTGACACCAATTCGGTCAGGTTTCAATCCTTGGTTAAAAAGCAATCGGAGTCTAACCGTACTGATGAGCTATGATACACCGAAACAGATCTGTCTGCGGATGACTATATATATATATATATATATATTATTAAGTGTAAGAACAAATGGAGTAATGGTCCACAGCTCATAGTATTTACTTGTTAAAAGTGCTCTATACAAAGTAGAGTAATATTATTATTATAAGTAGTTATACTAAAAAATATGATTATTATAACTACTTATAATAAAATTATTACAATAATATATATATATATATATATATATATATATATATATATATATATATTCTTTGTTTAAACAGAGCTGAGAATGCATGTCTTAAAATGACATGTTGAAAATGACTATTTCCCTTCTAAATTTTATCTGAATTTACAGATATATATATATATATATATATATATATATATATATATATATAACATAGTGATGATCTATGTATACTGTCTTAATATAAACAAATACTGTCAAAAAAATACATTTTTAAACTTACAACTTTTTAGCAGTTTTTCCTATATATATTTCAACACAAAGGTAAAGTAAATAATTTGCAACGAGTGTGACAACCAAGATAAATAAACTCAATAAGAACAGACTATATATATATTGTCACACTCGTTGCAAATTATTTACTTTACCTTTGTGTTGAAATTTCCTTTAAATCTGTTTTTTCTAAAAGTAATAACTGTATATTCATACAAATAGATAATACAAATAGTTACATGCAATTCCAATATGTGCTGATCATAAGAAACATACATATAAATTGTAGATGCTAAATAAATGAACCTAGTGAACAAAGTTTGTCTTTGATTTATTACATGTAGGTAAAATTGGTTGCAATTTAAAATGTGGTTCTGGTTGTGGGTCACAGTAAAAAAGTTTAAAAAACACTAATCTAGATTAGGGAATCATATTGTAAACAGTCCTGTGCTAGCAGGGATTCTATTTTGATTTCTCTGCAGTGTGTCCTGTCCCTTCAGGATGTGGGTGATCATGACTCTCCAAAACTTTCTATCATTTGTAGTTCTGAGTAAGAATTGTTTTTTCACCATCTATCACAGTTTCTGTTCTGCTATTCATTTACAAAACTCACTAGGAAGGTTACTCACTACTTTCTCTCTTAGAAATTTCAACTGTCTTTTTTTAATTTGAAGTAGAACATCCTTTTTGTTTCAATTTTCTCTAAATCTTCTTTGTTGTTCACATCTTTAGTCCATGTTATTCTCAGTATCCTTCCAGAAAAACACATTTCTGTTGGCTCAAGTCTCTTCTTCATCTGTGAATAGATTGTTCAGCATTTACTTCCATGTAGGAAAACAAAAATTACGAAACTATTCAGCACACTTTTCTTTGTTTCTAATGAAATCTTTTTGTTTCTTAATACTTTGCTTAGCTTTGGGAAGACACCTTTGGATTTCAGTGTCACATTTTCTATCCTCTTCTAAAATGCTTCTTAGATTTTTAAATTTTCAGGCTTGATTTTAGTATCTCCAAATCAAACTAGAAAAATTTAATTTCATTTGTTCATGCTGAGTTATTGATAAAAAATGGCTACAAATTTTAGAAAAACATCTTTTTCTTGGTTTGTTTTCTTTGAGATCCAATTGATATAAAAATAAGTGTCATTTGATTGTACTCATCAAAGAATCATGTATTTTGAAAAAAAAGATGTAAACACATTTGCAGTATTCTCAATTACAATAAAAACTCAGCAAAGTTGAATGTTTAACACAATTACTGTATACTCCTTCAGCAATTCTTATTATTTTAAAAACTATTTTTAGAATTTTAATTAAACCCAAACCTATGGAACTAGATTTATGCATTCTTTTTTTCTCAAGAATTGACAACAGAAGAATTAAACTTTATTTTATTAGATTGTTTATTTGGAAGAATAATTTTATATATACAAGTTTATAAAAATATGTGAACCAACTACAATGTAGTATTTATCATTTACTCCTGATGAGTATAAATCTCTTACTCTGGCCCTTTGCTCTCCATCACTCTGAGTGGTATACCAGCCACTTGGATATATGCATTTTCATCCAGCAGCCGGTTCAAAGGGTTAATACTTTTTTTGTTAATTATTTAGAAAAAAGAGAATGTATAAATCCAGTTTCATATATTTGGGTTTTATTAAAATTCTTTAAAATTCTAAAATTAGCCTTTTTGAAACAATAAAAATTACCAAGTAAGTATACTGTAGTAGTAGCATAATAGAAAAACCGTTATTTTGAGACATTGTTTTTTTGCAAGTACAAATGTTAAACTTTGCCCTAAACTCTTTATTTTTTTAATTTCAGGAAGAAATCAGGAGAGTCTAATAGCTAATACATTATGACTATGACAACCAAAATGAAGACATCACTGCACTGAAATAATTTCAAGAAGTTAAAATTAACTGTTAATCTCTTAAAAGTTGACTTGGGTTGAGGGAATCACTACCACAGTAACTCATGAATATTTTTTATAGACTATTTTCTCTTTACTTTTCTATTGCTAGATCAAATTATAACTTAATATACTGAATGAATATAAGTAATTTCCTCAAAGTCTTGTAGTAAATAATAGGTATTTGTTAGTAGACTTCAACACTGGCACAAAGTTACAAGCCAAAAGTGCTCAATAGGAAACAGTTTCTATAGCTTCAAAATTATCATAATTAACTATCATGAATACTCTCTTATCCAACTTGTAACAAATTAATTTAAGAATAAAAACAAATTTCTCTCTATACTGGAAACAATATTTTAAAAGCATTTAAAAATAATTATTTCAGTTTCTATTTATGTGATTAAATTATTTCAAGAACTATTTTTAATCTTAATTTTGCTTAACAAAATCAAACTTTAAACACTGAGTTTCCATTTTTTTTCAATTCAGCTTGGATAGCTTTCCCAATAGTACAACTTTCAGCACTTTATTTAGATAAATTGATATTCATAAGCCTAGTATAATAATGACCAAATTTAAATAGTAGCAAGATATGGTAATTCTCTGAATCATAAAAATAAATAAATAAAATTTCATGTTGTTAAAGAAAAACCTGTACTAAGTTTATATTAATTGGTTAGTAGATGTAGACATTGTCTAATACCACTCGGCTATACAGAGTAATGTCCCTTGCATTGCTCAACAGTTAAATATCGAAGTTTTGTTTATTTTCATGTCTTTAAACTTTCTAAGTTAACTAATTTAGCTGATCATTTCTAAAACAAATCAAAATTTTAAAATTTCCTATTTTAAAACATTTATTTATACTTCAGGCTGCATCATTTTGTTTTATCATTGTAAGTTTAATTATTGAGTACAACAAAAAATCCTAAGCTAAAAAAAACTTGTATTATTCAGCAACTAAAAAGCCTTTGTATTTTAGTAAATAACTTTTCAATTTAACCTATTTTTTCCAGTTTACTCTTTTAAATAGTTGACCTGAAAGAGTGTATAAAGATTGTTATTTTATACTTAGTCAGTTAAGTGCTATACGTGCTACATGTCTGGGCAACCACATCTCTTTCAATTCATGACTGACTAGGCAGAAGATATTCTGGCAGTAGGTTTCCATTTCGTTCCATAGCAGACTGGTCGTCAAGCAAGGCTATAGAACACAATCTGTTCTGCTATTGAAACCATATGTTATGATGAACCTTGTTTGATTCCAATTTTCGATGAATAAAATATAACTTATAAGTTATATTCATCACAACAAAGTGAGACATATATATATATATATATATATATATATATATATATATATATTGATTTTTTAATTACTTAGTTTTTGGTCATAATAAAATGAGACCAGTGCACATTTGTATTAAAAAGTGTTCAATACAATTATATTGTAGAACTTTTGAATATTTTACATTTGTAAACGAGTTATTACACGACCTAGGTTTCTACCATGTGGTTTCTACCATGTGGGGTCTTCAGGCAATTTGCAATAATTATTTACTTATAACTAGTTATTGCAAATCTCCTGAAGACACCACATGGTAGAAACCTAGGTCGTGTAATAACTCATTTACAAATATTCGTTAATGGAGAGGATAATCCTAATAGATCTTTTTAATATGCCATATATACTCGTGGATAGGTCGCACCATTAGTTTGAGGTTGTCAAAGTGGGTATTTGTAGTTGACTTGCAGATAGGTTGCACTATAATCTGTGTATTTACATGGCCCTTTTTAACGTAAATATAACTAATACTTGTTAAATATTTTCAAATACTCACCATTATTTTAAAACTTGGCTTGCATATATTAAAACACAAGAACAGTGTTTCTTCATTCAGATATAGTTATTAAACTTCATCAGGACTGAAACCCCAAAATTCTTCTTTATCATCATCACTGTTATTCTTTGCATTTGTTCGTTCATTTCTTTTTATTTCGCCTTTATGCTCAAGCCTAGGGTATTCACCTGGACTACTGATACACCACAGTGTTATAAACAAGTGTATGGTTGCAAGAAGAATTATGACAAAGGCAAATGTAAATTTATCTCGTTTATTGGATAAATACAGATGAGTAGTTTACGAATTTGTTTGTTTTTAAATCTTAGCCAGTTGGTGTCAGGTGTTGGTATGAATTTGTTTTAGGTTGGTTGTCTGTAATTGTATGTAATGTTCACATGGATATGTGTGGCTTCCCAAAGCAGTTGTCCTTAGAGAAAAGGAGATGGAAGGTTGAAAGAAGGGGAAAGGGAACAAATATTTGTCACTTGGAGAGTGAATTGGGTAGTTGGTTGCTCTGTGACGTTCTCTCTTTCCTTTTGTAGTAGCAATCATGATGTTGACAGGTTCTTTCTTTCTTCTTTGCCAATAAAAAAAGCATATACATTTATACATTCACCAATAAAAAAAGCATATACATTTATACATTCACCAACAGAAAATCTGTTTTTGTAAGATAGTTGGCTCACTAAATTTCACCATGTGTTGATGTCTGCAAAAACAGTATTTATTGGCCAATCAGGATCAAGGTGATCCAATCCTATTTTTCACAACCACATAAATACACATGATTTTTTCCTTTTCTCTTCAAAGAGTTACAAGTCATTAAGTGAACATCTCATCTAGACAACATGCCCTTTTCTTACACTCTCATTTTCTCCTTCTTCCTCATGTACTGTCAACAAAGAAAGAAAGAACATTACAGAGATTTACTAGTCATCTTCTACAATTGTACACACTCACAGTGACATCAGATTTGTCTTTTCTTCACAAATCCTTTTTGTCCGACATTGAGAAAACTGAACTCTTAAACACACATTAAAAAAAAATTTATGCAGAACTTTCAAACATATATGTTATTGCAAAACAACAAAACCAATGTCATTCTTCTTATTTAATACAAAAAAGACCCTTTTATCTTTTGTTCAACTTTCTAATTCTTTCAAATCTATTAGGCTCAGTTATGTTTGGTACAAGGCCATTTCACAAGCATAACCAATGCTCCTTACAACATTATGTTAGTAACATCTGATAAGAATACAAGACTAAATCGTTTTATATATAATATTGTTATTTATTCCCTTCTGTACTACATCAAATTAACATTGGCTGTAAGGATATATGGTTTTTCAGGGACTTTCTTCAAGCTTTGGATCTTTTTCTTATGAGAATTTGAGGAACTCTGCCTTCCTCCTTACAAGTCAGGCATTTATATAATCTTTTGTCATCCAGTTGTCTTGTGTGTGTATAGCCTTAGTTCAGCTGGATTGACTTACTGTTTTATCTTAATGCAACCACCAACATCTCTTGGGTTCCGATCCTGCACTTATCAGGTTACCCCATAATAGGTTAAACCCTTCAGGCACCTCTCGCTTTTGATTTCTAATTGATACTGAGTACAAATTCTACTTTGGTATCTCTTAGAGTGAGCCCAGTTTGTAATGGGTCATTATAGATCAAATGTTCCTGATTGACATTATATTCAATTTAAACTTTTGGTATTTCCTGGCATGAATCACATAATGTACACAGTGTTAAGTGGATGATGTGAATAAAAACCAAAATACTAACAAAATTAACTACATTTTTATTTTTAGTTACAAGTATATTTTTCTTGGTGCCTTTCTTCCTTTATATTACTGCACCAATTTTCGAAATATATAAGAATTTAGCTTTATCTTGTTTGAATAACAAGAAATTCAACAACAAATAACCTTAGAATATGTCTCAAACTTGAGCCATTTTTTATGGATTACAAATGCATGTAGTAATTCATCCAAATTGACCATCTGTGCATCCATATAAAGAAAGAAATTTCTGGACACAAACTCAGAACTAATGTCTGCCAAACTTACCTGCAATGTATTCTTTGTTCTACATGCTGATTTGAAAAAGACTGTTGGGGACCTAAGATTAATATTTAGGGTGACAAAAAATATTTTTTTAGCCTTCAGTCAATGAAGAGAATTTGAAACAACTTTTTTACTATTTACATTGTTCAGATTATTGTCCTCATCTTTATTGTCACATTCACAACATTTTGGCTGTTGTATAATCTGGCTTTCTTTAGGTGATATTTCAAACATTGTGAATATAACAATAAAGATTAAAAAATAATGAATAATGTAAATAGTGTAAATAGTTATAGTATCTCATCTCAGAAATATAGCTAATTATTTTTACTTTCTAACAATATCAAGAATGAATAAAAAAAAATAATGGTAAATAATAATGTTAAACTTATATATATCAACAACCAAGCAATAAATTATATGCAAATGAGTATTTGAAGAACTGTACGAAAAGATTTCAGAGAAATGTTATTTTGAGTTCACAGTTTTAAATCTGACTTTATGTCAATTAAACATTCTGTAAATATGTATATGTGAAAAAGAGAGAATATATGCTGTTAAGAGATAAGAAGTTTGTACATACATTCAGAAGGAGAGAAAGGAAGACAATCAAATAGTGGTTGATGATTTATACCTGTGGCAGTTATAAGTAGAAGGTCAGAGTGTTTCTTTGAAGTTACTGTGGTACTAATTAGATCTTTTGAGGTGAGTGAATCTACTGGCTTTTTCAGTTGCTAACATGCTTTTCATTTGTTTTGAAGATAACTACTGGCTCACAGGCTTTTAAAACTAAACAAAACCACCAGATTTAGTTAATTATTCTGTTTGAATGAATGTGTGATGTAGTCTCTACTATGTCTGCCAAAATCAAATTGACTTAATCCAATTTTTCTTTTGAGGGTAAAACCCAGGTGTGTGCCTGATGTCAATTTTTTAAACCTTTCTGCCATTGATAAATTGTCATGTGGGAATATTTGCCAAAAACACTTCTTAGGGTGTTCTCTTTAAGTCTATAAAAAACCAAACCTATTCTTTTTCTTTTTTTTTTCCTCTTGCTTTCAGATGTAATCAAACATGGCTAAATACTGCTGCAAATGGGACATGATTATTTCTTTGGTCCTCTGTTGACTGATCTTTCATACACACACACACACACACACAAACGTATCATGCATCTTTATTTCATACACACAAACACATTCTTCTTATATCTAGTTTTAATATCTTTTCCTTTGAATTCCATTGTGCATACATGTAATTCTTTTTGTTAATAAATGCATTAACTGTCATTTGTTTTAAATTCCATGTTCTGTGATCTATTTTTACCTGGACTCACATGAGTTTGCCAATATTGTTTGTGAGACAAATGTTCTAGGGGCCCATATCAAGAGTGTTGAACTCTGCAACAATATGTGTATGGATCATCCACAAGTTTAAAACAGGTAGATTATCTAAAAAGTTTTATATAACTTGACTTACCAGCATTGTGTCAAAATAAATAAAAAGAAATAATGGCATTCTGGAGATAATTAAGGCCAAGTCTAATTCAATAATAACTTTAAGTAAACAGTGTTAAGAGTAGGAAATGATGTTTGCGTTTGCACAAATAACCTGAGGAAAAGTATGAAGCCATCTCTTTTCCTGTCAAGTATGAGTTAAATTGCAAGACAAATTTGGGTTTTCTAGCCTTGGTGGGTAACCATTCTAGGAGATCAACAACTTTGAATTCAGAAATGTATGATATGCTAATTAATAGATAGAAGTTATTTCACCTTGACTGGCAATCTATCTGGTGACTCGATAAAAAGTAAGTACCCCTCTTCAACAGGCTGTGCTACTTGTGGGGATGTGCCTAACAAATGTACAATGTTTGAATTTGTTAAGTCATATGAGTTGCACAGTCTGTCACAGGTGGAGATAAAAACTTTAAAAATAAAACTACATATATAGCACTAATTTAAATTATACTAACTTAATGAATTTAAATTATTTCAGAATTTATTTTAAAATGAGAGAAATTATTTCAAGAAGAGTAAAATACAGTAAAAACTGACTGATTAGAAAATATATTTTTTTCTTTACCAAGTTTTGATTGGCCGAAGCAAAACAGTTCTAAGATCCACTTAAAATGATAAAAGTTTTTTGGGCTAAACAATTCATCTTAATTTTGCATAGTAAAGAATTCTTTACAAGTTCTATTGATTTAAGACTGCAATGAGATTTGAATTATATTCCTAACCCCTACAAAATATAGTCATCAAAGACAGCTGGTTATTAAAATGAGAAAAAGTAAACAAATAAAACTTGTGCATTAAGAACCATTTGCTACTTTTCAAAATAAGTATCTCATTACTAAGTAAAGTTAAATTTCTCACTGTTTACTATTTAATCAAGATCTCTTTCTGATTCACAAATACATTTCACCAGATCTGTCTACCAGATGTGAGTGCTAAGAAAGCAAAACACAAAATAAAAAAGTAGTCTTCCATGCCAGAGCTCCAAGCATCACATCTAGTCCACAGATCGAATCCCTTCAAAAAATGCAATAGCTAATCACAAACATTCCTGAAAAAACAAAAAAACAAAAAACAAAAACAATAGTGAAAGAATGGATGTCCCTGAGACCCTATACCTGTTAAAATAGAGATATAAAAGTTTTATATCTCTTAAAACTGGCACTCATTGCTAATGACAGACAGTTCAGCCTAGTCACATGACTGCCAGATCATTAGACACTTCAACACATGCCTCTCTCCTGACAGCAACCATGACCTTGGCCAGCCAAACCAGAAAATCGGTCAACTCCCTTTATACAGACAACAGTAACACCCTTACACCTAATTACTTTAACTTGCCTTACCAATAGCAACTAAGGAACTACATATGGACAATTTTTTGCCACATTTCATACAACGATGTATATATTCTGAATTTTGACCAATACATATTGTTGAAATCTTAATCCTTTTTTTGGGTTCCATTCATTTGCAACCAAACACTCTTTATAAAACTTTATAGCATCACTATGACATTTTAAAATATCAAATTAACTATGAATAGAAAAGGTAAATGCTTTAAGAAACAAGAAAGAAAGAATTCTACTTGGATTCAAAATGAGTTTTATGCAATTTATAACTTGACAACACACTTGATATTTGCAGACATAAGAAGAAGAGCTTTATTTCATTGATAAATAAAAGAATTTAAATGTAACTTCTTTCTTTAACAAAAATAGTTAAAGTGCAGGATGAAATACTCATTATCAACATGGTGACATGAAAAGTTTGAATCTCATAAATTTTTGTATTTTAGAGTAGTTTTAGATGATATTTAAAAAAATTGACATCCAGCTAATGATAGTTTGATATTCAGACATATCACAATTTCAGGTCTTTATATTTGCTTTTTCATTTTCTCCTTATACTTAATTCCTTATGAATATCTAAGCCTAAATATTCCCAATATAATTTCCATTTTCTAATTGACATTTCTGTTTTATAATTTTAATAACCTTTGTTCATTTGTTTTGCTTTTCATCACATCTTTTCTCAACCCTATATGTTTATAATACCTGTTTAAATGCAAAAACAAATGCTGGAGGATCTGTTCAGAAAATAATTTGATTTAAATTCAAAATTTAATTTTACTTTGTTACTTTACAAATGTTTTATGAGTACTGTAAAAGTAATCCAAAAATGATGATTGTTATCATTTTCTCATGAGTTTTAAATGGAAGAAAGGTATACAAATAAAAAAAATAAAATAACAATTGAGAAAGGTTGGAGTTTTTAGCTATTAATATGATAAGTTCTAAATTCTGACGTACTTTAAGTAAAGAGCTCTCATGTGTAGAATTAAATTTCTACATTCTCTGTTTTAAACCTATTAAAAGTTGATCACAGCTAAGTATTCTCCGTTTGTACTAAACCTATTAAAATCAGCTCCTGAGTTCAGTTATGAAAAAACTTTTTCTGATTGGATAGTAAATATTAAAAATCATATATCTATTCATCCTTAACCCTTCACATGCATGTGTATCCTTAGCAGACAATACTTCACGCCAACCAATTTGAAGCATCCCACATGATCAAAAAAACTCATAAATATGTGACTTCAACTCTATTTATTCAGTGGGTTCTTCTTATAATCAACTCGTCATATAAATCTATGAAACTCAACTTACTGGCTAAAGGTTAATTTTTATTAACATCATAATGCTTGTGAAATTCAATTTCTTCAGTGACTCCAACAGCTTTGACAGTTCAACACAGAAATCTATGAAATTCAAATTATCAGCTGAAATTTAATTTTCTTTAATATCAGACAGCTGGTTAAATTCACTTTTCGACATCAAGTGATAAATTCAATCAAGATGAGATTTCTAAACTCACTCAACATCATTAACTAAATTGAAGAAAACGCTATGAATACAGTCAAAGCAAGACAACTTATCTTAACTTTAAGTCGAGCAAACTATTACAAACAATTTTTCCACAAACTTTAATTTCTTAACAAACTTACAAATACCTCATCAAATTAACTGATGTTTACACACATGCAAGCTTTCATTTGGAATTACTAGGTTAGCATTATTTTAAAATAGATACATGGATTTAGGGCCTTAAAAATAATAAAAATATGTAAGTTCAAATGTTGATTAAGTAATAGATTTATCCAATCATTACAAGCTGTTTTAATTTCAGTTAGAAAAAAAAGAAGAAAAAAAAAGAAAAATAGTTTCGCTATTTTGGTGTGAGTTTTTGAAATGAAAAAGGATTATTATAGATTAATCAAACAAGTGTCCTCATCTTGGTTCTTATAGTCACAATATTTCAGCCATTGTATACACTCATTTTTTTTTCAGGTGTCTGTTATATTCAGTAATCTTCTGAGAAATATTAACTAAATCTTTTAATCCATTCATAGAAGTTGATTTTTATCTGTTTAGCCTTGAAGATAACTTATATTAATTTTCCTAAATTCGTTCTTGTTTTTGATTTTTTCCACTTAACCAGAATATCTGAATTTTACTACATAATTCATTAACTCATGAACACCTGATACATTTAACCATTGTTTTTAACTAATAAATTATAACAACCAAAAATGTAAGTAAAGTGTCACAAATAAAAAGTGAAGGGGCTAAACTGGATGTTAAAAATGGGCTGGTAACTAAATCAGCTATTAAATTTTAATGATTTTTGATTCTATATTTTGTATTTGACCATGCAAAGAAAAACAGATAAACATTTAAACTTGTAGTGAAGTTTTATTCCATACAATTTGACTACTGCACATAAATGAGGTGCGACTATTTCTTTTATAATTGTGTAGTTTGAGTGGGGAAACAACTATGGTGGACTTACCCACAGATTCTCTTATCATTTTTAAATACGGAATTCTACTGTAAACATTTTGTTTTTATTATAAATGCACAGTTTTTTTGCTTGTACTTATTTTCTGGGATCAGACCTATAGACTTATTTCATATATAAAGTTTTTAGAAGCTAGTGTTTCAGAAAAAAATTTAGAAAATTAATGGTAGTTATGATTTTAGGCAAATGATACAGTTCAAGATCATCTTTAGTTCTCAGTTTTTTTTTCTTTTTTTTTAATCATTTCACCCCAAGCAAGGCATTCCACTGCCACTATTGCGCAAGGGGTTATATAGGGGAAGGTAAAGAGAAAGAGTGGTTAGATATAGGAAATGTCAGAAGAAGGGTGCTAGACGGGTAAGGATACCGAGGCTGAGGGTTGGGTAGATGGGAAGGGTGTTTGAGAGAATGGATGCGAGTTAGTGTGTTAGGAGGTGTCTATTGACCTTACATTTAAATTCCTGGAGATTGTAGCTGTCGGGGAAGCAATCATGTGGAAGGGAATTCCACTGTCGGGAAGTGCGAGAAAAGAAGCTGTTGGAGTAGAAATTATGGTTACATTTTATTGGTGTCACTGTAAAAGGGCGGGACCTAGTTGCTAATCTAGTATCTCATGCAAATTCATACCTAGGAGGCACCAGTGATCTAAGTTCATCAGAGCAGAAGCCATGAAAGTATTTATAGAAGAGACACAGGCAAGCCACGTCACACCGGTGAGAGAGAGACTGCAGCCGGTCTGCCAAGTTGGTATCGAACACATAACAGAGTTCTAGCAAAAAGTTGTGTAAGGCTGAAGACCTCAGCCCCTCATAGTGATGTTGATGTAATAAGGAAATTAATCTGAATATGAAAATATCTTATATCAAATTAGCAATTAAATAAAAATTTCATTATTTGGTTACTAAATCAAAATTATACCATTAACTATTTCTGCCATGAAACAGTCATTATAATTCAGTAGTTTGCATTCTAGTATTGCAAGAAATAGTGAGTTTTTTCTCACTAATGAATGTGGCCTTGTGCCAAATCTTAATTTTTAAACTTATATTCAAACATACTCATTACATCTCAGATGAAAATAACTATTATGTATGGTATTAAAAACAACATACAAATGTAAAACTTTAACACATTCCCCTAAGTATTGCTTTAGGAGAAATATCATAGTGTTGATTAATTCAAAGGTGAAAAACCATATTTTATATTAATTTTATTTCTTTATCTTTCAATTCTAACTCTTTTAATGTTCAATGCACCAAAATTTCTCTTACGAATTACTGATGCTACGTAAATTAGCTGTAAGTATTTTTTTTCCAGCTACACAAAATTGCATTCTTTTTGCAAACATTCTTTGTCATAAGTGCTGATTGTTCTCAATATTAAAACCTCAAAGACAAGTTTCATTCATTTCTGAGAGAAATACTCAAGAATATGTAGTCATCACTGTTTTGTCTGATTTATTTTAAATGCACAAAGTAAATCTAAGCTCAGATAAAAATGCACACACACACACTCACACATACACCCACACACACACACATATATATATATATATATATATAGAGAGAGAGAGAGAGAGAGAGAGAGAGAGAGACTGTGATGGATAAATTGTTGCAATCTTTTTAATTTTGCACATATGTGCTGTTTGTTTTTGATTTTGTCAACTGCACAGTATAGTAAGGTCAGTTGAGCACTATCAGTGAGAAAAAGAGCACAATAACGCAATTCACAATTTGAGGACCTGTGACCCTAACAACCTGTATGTCGAATCCTGCCAAATGACACACAATTTTATATCAAAATTTCTCATAAATAATCAGGCCTGTAAAAATACATATATAAATAAACTGTTTAATTAAAAGCAGCATATCTACTCAAATATGAGTATCGATTAAACGATTAAAAATAACGTTTAAACAAATTAAATATGTCAGTTGCTAATTCCATTTCGTTAATCTGTGAAGCTTTCTGTAAGATTGTCTGTTTATATATATATGTACTATTTTATCTGTACCATCAAAACATTATGACAATATTTAAGCAAATCTGCAGTTGCATTGGCTATATTTATGGCTCATGTAATGCTAAAATTTAATTTTCTTGGGAGCATAAATTATTTCTTTTACAAAAAAATGTATTGTTGGTAACTTTTTTTTTTTTCAAAAATATCTTGCTGGTCATTTTTTTAACTATGAAATTGTATTGCTGGTATTTTTACGATAAAAATGTATTTTTAAACTGTCATGATGTTTTGACCCTTGTCTAGAGTTTAACTATTTATTCATACCTAGGACTCTAATAGGTGCTACTACCCTGAGTTAGGTCAAACCTGAGAACAACAGTAATTAAGAAGTGGTTCCATTTCTCAAAAACTTCCAATCAGAGGCCTTGTTTTCAGATAAGGTTTGTCATACCTAGGATGTATCTATAGAATTTAACTCTGTTGTTACATCTAAATTTTTAATTCATCAAAAGTAAAAAATAACCAAAGAAAGATAATACGAAACAAAAAAATAAAATGCAATATGTTAGAAGCTTGATCTCTCCTATTTACTCATGAGATTATTTGCTGTTTGTTTATTGGAAAAGTATAATGCCTCCTGTGACATTAACAATGTAATATCTTCTCCCCGAAGAGTGATTTGACTGCGGAAAATATATAGTCACATTGTGTGTGTGTGCATGTGTGTGTGAGAGAGAGAGAGAAAATATATGGATTGAAATCTCACAAGATGCTAAAACAAGTAAAGAACAGATAGAAAAAGTGTCTTTAATCTAACATGTTTCACTTTAATAAGTTTATTAAATTTTTAAGTTGGTGTCTTGTAAGCAAATCTCTGAAGAAACTTAATAAAGTGAAACGTGTTAGATTAAAGACGCTTTTCTTACATGTTCTTTAATTATTATATCACACACACACACGCACACACACAGACTGTTACTTCTAATTTTTATTAGTAATTGCAGTTTTTCGACTAAGTTAGTCATCTGAAATTTTCATAATAATTACTAAGATTTTGTCTGCTAAGAGCGAAATGCTTTTATGGAAAAAGTGAAAAGTGTTAATTTTATTCTATATACCTGCTCTGATCTCAGAACTTAAACTTATTCATTCTATATGTAATAATTCTTGTGCTTAATTAAATTTAGCAGTTAACTTTTTTAGGACCAATGCTTTTCAGGTGACTTGATTGGTCTACAAATATTTGTCTAAGCAGGAATTACCTCCCTTCCTCTTTAAAATTATCACAAGAATTTTTTTTCTGAGAATCCTAAGAATTTTTTATTAATACACAAAAAATAAAAAAAAACAAATAAGTGATTTTTACCTGCATTTCAACATTTAGAGTTTGAATAACTCATTTCTATAAAAAATTATTTTTAATCAATTATTTTTTTCTCAAACTATCAGCATCTGTTAAAAATTATTCAGTCAAGTGTCATATGTGATACACATTTGGGCGATCATGTTCCTTTCGAGACCTGACTGACTACACAGAAGATTTTCCTGCAATAGGTTGCCATTTTATTTCTGTGGTAGACTGGTTGCCAACCAAGGCTATAAAACTCAATCTGTTCTGTTATTCAACTTATAAATGGTGAAAGAAGAGATGATTCATACCTTTCCCAAGGGTATATAATTATTGCTTATTAAAATAATTATGTGATAATTTTTAGATAAGTTAGAATTATTTAGTATGTTTTGATATGAAATGAGTAACACAAATCTGACCTTGAATCTATAAAGTTTCTAATTATTCTACATTTCATGCTTAAAGTCTTTACAATTAATGATCTTTAACTTAAAAATAACTATGAATTTTTATGCTCTAAGAATATTTATCCTCTTTACTTGATAAATATCAAATTGATTCAAAGTAAAATAAAAGGTCAATTTTGTTAAAAAGAATAATCAAGATTAAAAAGAAAGTATGATCATTACAGTAAATATTTAAACAATTTTTCAAATGCAGGAATATTCAAAATTAATCACTCTCTATGTCTATCCATCACTAATATCACTCTAAAATGATCTATGAAGTTTAGAAAAGTTTTGTATAGACTAATGATTTCAGTTTCTTTCGAGTGGGACATTTTAAGAATTTAGAAATTTATAGAACAAACAAGAACAGATATTTCAATTTGATGTGAAGCAAGAGGCAGGGAAAAGATTTGGTGCCACATTCTAAAAAAGTATTCTTTTTATGAATCAAATTTGTTACATCTTTTCTAATTAATTCATTTATGCTACTTCAACCAATGGACTTTTTCCTTGTGTAGACTTTTAATGTATTTTGGTATATTCAGCAACATGGCTTGAGCAAAGAAGGTCGTTGTTGGTATGATTAAAGAATATAGTGTTCATATTCAGTAAAATGGCATAATTAATGAAAGACATGGCACATGATTAGCTGAGGACCTGTCACTAGGTGTTGATTTAAATTTGATTATGAAATACATATTTTATGCAACCAGTATGTGTTCACAGACTGTTTCTACTTTCCTGCTTTCTGAGTGCAGTGATGCAATAACCCATGCAGTCAGAAGTGGTTAGACAATTGGAAATAAAGTAGTGTTTTCTTTGTTATTGATATGTAGACAAGACAAAAGCTATTAGTGTAGCAGGTGAAATTGGCAAGCCAAGTTTAAATTCTGTCCTAGTTTTCTGTGTTCACTTTTGTATTAATATTCTGAAGAAAGTATTGAATCAATTTCTTCTCCCACCAACCATAAGTAAACAGCAGAGTAGACTAGGCTCTCTTTCTTGGATGGCCACCAGTCTTAGAGAAGTATTATCCTGAATTCAAAACAGTGGAGCAGGCAACAGGACCTTCCACTACCTTTCCCAATATGCCATGGTAATCTACAGATAATAAAGAAAAGAAATCTGTGGAGATCCATGATAGCCAGCATCCTGAATGGCCATCACATTAAATAATACTTTCTTTTGTTTGACCTCTCTTTCACCTGTTATTATTCAAAATCCTGAATAAAAAGAGGCCACTGTTAGATCAAGAATATAACCTGTTTTTACTACAATGGCTACTGTAAACCTGTATATATTACAGAACAAACGTTAATGAATAATTCAACTTGCAAAAATACCAAGGTATAATTTAAGAACAAAACCTGAAGTAATTCTTATTCATTTCATACTACATGTACAGAAATTATATAATATCTAAACTTATTTATCAATGGAACTTTGTCTCTGTGTGTGTGTATATATATCTGTGTGTGTGTGTCCATTACCTATAGACTCCGAAACGGCTGAACCGATTTTCTTGAAAATTTACACAGTTGTACTATAAGCATCTGCAAGTATTCTTAGCTAGGTTTTGAGTCGAGGTACATCCGTTAAATATCAAAAATCGATAATTGAAAAAATCGGGTTATAGAAGGAGTGGTCCGATTTTAATCAAATTTGATACATTCATAGACAAAGACATAAGAAACTATATTCAGAAGTTTCAAGGTTGCAGTTCTTACAATAGTCCAGAAAATCAATAATATATATATATAAAAGGCAAGATAATCGCATGTGTGTCTGTTTATCTGCCTGTATGTCTGTATTTTTTTCAGCCCTTTTATTTTAGTTTTTGCTTCAGGTTTGGCTCTAAGTAGGTATAATTGTAGTTCTTAGTCTCAGCAATGATACCATTTACTCAGATGACTTATTTAGCCTTCAACATTCAGTTTACAACGAAAAAACTTATTTGATATCGATACCAAGAAATCAAAATTTGACTTACATCCATTCATTTTTCTTTCAGTCTATGTTTTCGCTTTAACTGGAAACAACTATTGCTTTTTTAGTCTTTCATGCCAACGTCCAAAGAGTGTGAGCTCCAGAACCATGGATTAGTTTTAAAGCTTTCATTACACCCGAGCAATGCCGGGCTATACTGCTAGTTATTATTATTTTTGAATAGTAGCTTATACATTTAATAATCATGATAAAAAACACTGTTACTGTTGGTTTTTAGGCAATTCTAGAACAACAATATTCCTACTAAAAAATACATTACTCTTCTTTTGCCTTATTTTAATTTGTTATTTTAATTTTTATATTTTCCAATGCCCAGACTGTGGAAAGTGACATCTCCAAGACTGAATAATGAATGTACAGTATGCATTTCTTAATTGGCAAAGTTTTACTTTAGAGATATTCTTATCATTGAAGGCCCTAGATCAGTTTTCACTTGAGCAGAATAATTAATGGGTTCTTGGGTAGTAAGTTAACTTGTAACAGTAAAGTTACTGTGTTTTAAAGGAGTATTAAATATTTTATACAGAACCTAGGCAAGTATGGACTAGTGTATTAACATATAGATTATTTCTACTTTTTTTTCACTTGCTCATTTCCTTTTCTTATAACCATCTTGCAATAAGAACATGTTTTCAGACGGAAAATTTACTCAAACATTTTAATAAAATGCAAGGGGAAGTATATATTGTATCAGTTGTTAAACCCTTTTGCCAGACACATATATGTGGAAAACCATATCAGTGGAAGTAACTTCTTTTCAGCTTCGGGATATCTCTAAAAAGAAAAAAAAACAACTCTGAGCATGCATGTTATAGAGTGTAAGGGGCTAATTTTCTGTCATCTTGGGCTGAGGTCATGACAAGATGGTAAAGTTAGCTCTCTGTGCAATAGACACACATGGCATGAACAGTACACCTCACTCACTTGCTAATTCCTTAGCTGAGTAAGTTTAACTTTTCCTTCATTATTCACAGAGACTTAAAAACCTTTGAAATTTTCTCTGCATGAAAGATGTTTAGGATAGAATAAATATCTATATCTTGTTTTGTTTCACTCTTTTGTTTGTATATTTTCTCAATACATTTAGTTTTTGTTTAGCACATGAACCCTGACCTAGTAACAACAGTTTGGTGACCACAAGGTTTTCTTTACTTTGTATGAACTTTACTATATGAACAAATGTGAATTGGGTATGCAAATTTCAGTAGTCATTTTTGGTTACCAATAGATTATCACTAAAGCTACTTGTGTAAATTTCGCAGTGAACTGAGTTTGAATGACTCAAGTCAATACTGATTCATTTGCTCAAATCATTTACTTCCGGATTTGAGTTTCTCTATATTAAAAAATCTAAGCACTTTTACACAGATATCTCATTCAATCAGCATACTAAACTAAGTTAATCAACTTACTCCCTGAATACCACAATGAAACAATATATACAAGAAACATCAATAGACACAAAATACAAATACAATCAATGACACAAAATACAAAAAAAAACTGAAATGATAATCATTCACATATAATAAAAATGTAATTTTATGGAGTCAAAATAAAAATGATGGTACAGTTAATAAAACCTACTTATTTATTATCTCAACTTTCGTCTATACCATAGTTGTATTATTAAATCCTGTATAAGGTTTCTACACTTCCCACCAAATATAAAGTAGTATTAATAAGGCAAGAGGTACCGAGGATTAACTAAGGTAACTTAAGGTTACAGAAGGGACAATATCCAGACTTGACTACTTGTCTCTCTAGAGAAACAATGAAAAGAAAAAATTATATTGCATATAAATGAAAATTAGGTTCTGATTCAAATGACTGCAACTAAAAGAGTTTAAGTAATTAAAGAGAAAATTTTTAGCAATAAAAATTATTTAGACTTAGTGAATATAATATTTACAGACAAGTAAAGGCTTTTTAGCAAGAATAGAGCATGACATAAAACATAAAAAATACAAAATAAACATAATGCAAAATGTCTTCAGTATTCTATAAGCTTAAAGAAATAGTGGGTGCTGATGCTTACTATAAGGTCTCCCAGTAGCATGTTTTACTATGGCTCAAGGCCAATAATCCAGGAATCAATTATATATGAACCAAGGATGGTACTCCCAACCATACAGCCAAGAAGGTGCAGAAATTCTATAAAGCTAACTTTATTGATTTCTGGCCAATGTACTCCTAGTCTTCTTCCCAACTCCTAGACTATATTGTGTGGGGCATTTTGGAGCATGCTGTCAAGAAGTCATCTCACCTTAACATCAGTGGCCTCAAGGTTTCTGCCTATGAGTTTAGTTGTCCAAGATGTTTAAGGATTGTGTCTAGTTTTTTTTAAAGTCATATTAAAGTTGTAATTGAAAATAATAAAAGCTACATTGAATAGGATATTCATTTTGATATTATCTATGAGCTTTATCAATATCCTTTTTACTTTTAATTAGTAAGTTTTGAAAGTCACTGAAATACAAGTTTTCTTTCTGTCTCCTTTAACCTGACAGTTTAGTGGAATGAAGTACAGCAATATTATAGCAGAAAAACATTAGTACAGGGGCAATCATATTCTTTCAGCTTTGAAGGTCAGGATCCATTGGCATGAAAATTATTACAAATGGTGGCTTCTGGAGAAGTTGCCAGACAATATATTAGTGAAATCTTGCCCGCTGACTGCCTTTGAAACAATGGCTTCAGATTTTTTTCTAAAGAGACGCCATTTTTAAATAGGTATAGCTGCAAAGCAGTGGATGTTTTAAATCAGTCTTCCTTCTCTGAGGATAACAAATCACGACTAATGAACATCATCTGCCCAAAATATCTGTTTGGGTGGTACCAGAGACATAGCATCAAAATGCAATATTTTAAGCTTTGTTCAGTGCAGCAGAAGGCCACAATCTACTTACAGACCTTGTTCTTAAACAGACACTCAGCTAAGTACTGATCATGTTTATGAGTAATTAGCTTCAGTGCTCAAATTAGAACCAGTACTTTTAATGCAACTTGGCTGCAAGTATTTTAAAACAATACTGAAAGAAAAAAACTATCAACTTAAAAGCAAAATCCAAAGAAAAAACAATGTGTCATTTGTGCTGATTTAGAATGAGTTTTATTTCTTTAAAAATTTGTAAAAAATCTTCACTAAATGAAACTACTGATTTTTGAGGTATAGCCTACTTTTTATTTAACAATAGCAATGAATGACAATAAAATGAAGATAAATCATTTTGATAAATTTATTACTAATTTGTAAACATGTAAATGTGTTGTGAAAAATCAAAGCACTCTATATATGAGAAGTTGCAGCTTTAATGAATGTGTGGAGGATTGAATGGTTGAAAATTTGGCCTTGTGAAAATATTCAACTCATTTACAAACAAAAAGAAGAGAGAAAGAAAGAAGTAGATAAAGTATAAATTCAAAATTTTTATATCCCAGAAGATATTAAGGTGTTTTACAAAAATTGTTTGTTCATTTTTTATAGTCCAAAGATTTCTTAATGACTTCAACATAAACTGTTGCATTCAGTTACTACTCATATTATCGCATGAATTGATTGAACTCTGACTGACTACTTCATATGTTGTATCATTATTTATACTTCATGCAAAAGCATCATAACAGACACAATGAGCATGAATGTTTAACAGAAAAATTGTCGGCTCAATTCTTGAAGAATAAAAACTTTCTAAAATCTTAATAATTATAAATGCTTAAAAGCTGAAAATTTGCATATTAATAATTTGATATATGTTCTAAATGTTGTGTAAATTTTAATTTTATCCATAAATTATAAATTAATTAAATTTTATTTTAAGTTGATATCCACTCAGTAAGAATATTGTATTTTATTAATAATTTTCGATATAAAGAGAGTTTTGTTTTATCTAAAGCTGATTAATTAATAGAATACGTTTTAATAAAGAATCCATTATGATTTGGATCTATTTAACTTGTTTATTTTATAAGATCTTAATTTATACTGATTTTTTAAAGTTTTTCTTCTCAAAAAGCTATGACCTTGTTTTGCAACAAAAACAAGTCCTGGTTATTCCCCCTTCTTCATAAGTTCGAAAATTCTAACACGGAATTTAACTGTTTCCTGCTTATTAAGTTCCTTCTCGATTACAAATCACATGCATATCTTTGGAAGGAGCAACCAAATTGATTTGGCAAAGAACAGATTGGAAAATGTTTTTATTTTCTTAAAAATTAACATGTTTCTAAAACTCAAATATTGGCTGAAATTATTACATTGTTTAACAAAAATTTTAAAAATACCTGTTGAATTTAGCTAATAATATTTAGGTTTCTTTTTAGAGACCAGCCTGTTTGGAAAATAGTTGAGTGCATTTCTATGTTTTTTATTATGCATTTTTAAAGAAAGCAGAGAGCAGGCTGTCAAAAATGCATAAGAAATTTTGTTTATATTGTAACTGTCAATTTTTGTATGTATACATTAACTGTAAAAAGAATTAAGTGACATAAAAATATAATGAAAAAAATTAACAGCAACATTTTATACTTTATCATTGTGCCAATGAAGCAAGAATATGTATGTGCTTGATGAATTGTAAAAACAAGCAAATATTGCAGCTAAAAATAAAATTTGAATACAATATTTGAAGTAAGAAATTTCTTATTTTTTATTTCACTAGAATATCTTGTCCTTCACTTTTCCAGGTTTAATAACTTTTCCTGTTCTTTTCCAGGTTTAATATAATCTTAAGAATATTACTTTTCATGCATACATTTTTCTATGTAATATAACAAATATTTTCAGTGCTAAATCTGAATGAATGAAATAAGCTTCCATAAGCTTCTACTTAAAGTTCTTGCGACATTAGAGATTGTAAGAATAATTTGTGTGTGAGAGAATATTGCATTAACAATGTTTTTGTTGAAGAATAACTAATTTTTTCAGATACAAATCCTACTAGTTAACCTATAGCTGGGGGGAAAGAAGATGCTTTATTAAATATCCTCATACTAAACCCATCACTTCAAGTGGAGTATAGGCCATTGGTGACACCTTGCCATTGACAAGGAGGTTATCAATGCTTCTGTAATTTGTCTTTTTTTACAGGTAGGGATGTTGACCCTACACAAACTCCTTTATCCTCCAGATGAGATAACAGTCAGTTAAGTGCCATATACAATACATGCTTGGGCGATCATGTCTCTTTTGACTCATAACTGACTAGGTAGAAGATTTTCCCACAATAGGTTGCCATTTCTTTCTGCAGTAGACTGGTTGCCAACCGTTGCTATAGAATCAAATCTATCCCATTATTTAATCCATTGCTAGCAGGAGAAGATATGGATTAATATCTTTCCCAAGGGTACTTGCACATAAGTGAATGCAACAAATTCAACTGGATTTGAACTCAGCTCTCTGATTTCTCATTCCGAGCTGATATCCACTACATCACAATGCATATACTTTATTTATTATACCTCAAGAAAAAGATTTAACTTTTCTTCAACTGATCTTATTTTTTTGACATGTAATGAATTTGGTAAATATTCTTTTTTTCATATATCATCTCACATGATGATTAAATTGAGTAGATGTTTATATCTACAATGTCTTATTTGATTTGTTGAGGAGGCTTATTCAAAATTATTAAATCAGATATTTTAGAGTTACTTAGAATCTAGGATACACAGACTGTCAATTTTCTAAGTGTATCTTAAATGTGTTACAAGGCCGAAAGTATGGGGCACCTGGTGAGTATTGGACTCAATACTCAGTCTTAATTGTTCTAGATTGACAAGCTTGCTGACCAGTGCATGATATCAAAGGACCCAAAGTATATGGTGATTTACTAATTGTAACTTAGAAGTAGAACAAAGTATGGGACACCCAGTGAGGATTAAACTCACTACTCATAATTGTTTTAGCAAGACAAGCTTGCTAACCATTATACTATGTTGAGGTACCCTAGGATACATGGAATCAGTTTTAGGTTTAAAATTTATAATCAACTTTAACTAAACTATCTTTGTTGTAGATGGGCCAGTTGTTGGACCAGTCATGTGTGATGAATTAAAACGAGTTTTATTGCAATATTTTACAAGAATAGTGCAGTGCTAAGAAACAATTTGTGAACTGTCTTTTTTTCTTGTTTTTAGAGGTAACTTTGACAGTTATTTTATAATTAAATCCACCAGACTACCTAAGAAACCCTTGTTATCCTAAGATATGATATATGCAACCATTTAACCAATCAATTAGTCATGACTATTGAATCAGATTGAACAGAATGCTAAAGAAATTTTAGGACTATTCTATGTATGCCTTCTAAGTAGAGTTTAACTTTGCTAGAGCTTATGATTGACTTGTTTTTTTGATGGCTTATCAACCATTAATGAAATATTTAAAGCCAAAACATGTTTTGATTTGTAATAATTCTTCTTTACTTTGTGAGTGAATATTGGATGAACAATTTTTTGAGAGTAACTATAATTTTTCTAGATACTATTTAACCCATAATTGAGAGGAGGAGATAAATTTTCGCAAGTGTATTTGCACATAAATAAATGAATTGGGATCAAATATGGATCAGAATCCAACAGAATGAGAGGATAAGGAACAAATATAAAATTTTTATGAATCCAACATGCATCACCTTTATTAAAGTTTCATCAGAGAATGAGAAATGAAAAGAAAAAAAAGAAATTCTGATATTCTTAATTTTTGTGTTTATTTTAATTTTTTCTCCATGTCTTTTAAAGTTTTAATAAAGCTGAAACATGTTAAATTTATAAATGTTTCCACAAAAATAAATGTAAGAAATATGACTGGAATTTGAACTCAGTTCTTCTCATTCAAAGGTACTATATTACCCCACCCACACATCCACATTGTAGTTTGGGAAATTATATCCAAAGTTAACTTTCAAAAGAAAAAAAAAATTTCTTAAAAATTAAATTTTGCTTCTCCACTATTATGTACTTGCAGACACAGTTCAGTATGAGAGCATTGAATTGTACATCAGGAAATCAAGAAAATAATTTTAGAGACTAAAAAGAATTAAGTCACTAACCAAAATTTATTAAAGAAAAAGAATCAGAACAAGAGAAACTATTTAATTTTAGAATAAACAATAACAACTGTAGAGCAAAAAACAACTTCCATTGTACCAACAAGGTAAATGTATAATGTCCTTATTTGAAGTATTTTGTGATAACAAGATAGCTTTAAAGATGCACAGATTAGAAGTAGGTATATGCACATACTGTGGGGGTCACAGGTGTGGAAAGTGGGATCGACAAGATGAGTTCATTTTTTATTTTACACATATACCCTTGAGAAATGTATGAATCTATCTCTTCACCCCAAACTATAGGTTTAATAGCAGAATAAACTGGGCTTTCCAAACTTAAGTGGCAACCAAACTAAGAGAAAAAAACTTTAAATTCTAAGAACCAATAAGAAATGAGTGCACTATCTTTTATGAAAATTCATGGCAATTCACAGATAACAAAAAAGAGTACTATGAGGAGAATCATGATCACCTATGTCCTGAATGGACATAGTATTTAAGGAGAAAAATAAAATCAATTGACATATTTATACCAGGCAGGTATACAAATACATAAGTGCACTGACTGTTAGAGAGAGCACATATATAATGCTAGTCTCTTAAGTAGAGTGTGTCATCCAGTCTTGAATATCAGTGATTAAAATATTTCTCCCTTGTCATGAACTTTTTGTAGGGTCAGACTTGCCATGGCCTTAACAAAACTAACAAAGAGAAATAATCAGATAGGCATATGTATCTGTACAGTATATACTTTAAAATATCCATCTGTTAATCTCTTTAACCTTCTTGTTTTAACTGTCCATATAAAAAAACTACCACTATATCAATTCGACTGGGTGGGGGAATATTCCCTACTGTTATCTGTGTTATAAGCTTTAGTCAGCCAGCCAATCAGGTCCATTGTCTTATAGTGACAATAAAGAGTTCTCCCTCTTGTTAACAAGACTTAGTAGTTATGTGGTAGTAGTCAGCTTGAAACTTTCTCACAGTCTGTTTGTTGCAAGTTAGCTGCCATATTAGTTGCAATAATCATGTCTAATATATTTCCTAAGCAGTTAGTCACAGCTGGGAGCTCATGTAATTCTCAATTTTGATTAGTTGATATATTCTTCTGACATTGACCTCCTGCAGCAGCAGCAGCAGCAGCAGGAGGCAGTAAGGAGATTGGTTTTAATGTGACCTGATATATTTAAATAGTGTGTAAGCTGTGTAGAATAACTAATTGAATTTTTGGTTGTTTATGTACTTGTTAACATATCTTACTTTGAATAGAGTGTATGTATAAAGATAAAGGGGTGCTGAAAAGTTCTCAAGAAAGACCAAGAAGGGATTCTTCACAAAAAAAATGATATTTAGTCAGATTTTGGAAAGTGAGTTAGTGCAAAAACTTTTCAGCACTCCCTTATCTATCCCAGTCTAAGTTTGTATTTAAGAACTGCATGAGAAGTTGAATAAATTAATATTTATCTATGTTAAGTATATATGTGTGTGCAGGTTTCAATTAAGAATTGGAGAAAATCACTTGGTGTATGATCAAGGATATAAATAAACTGGTAAGTGTATGTATATTTGTGTATACATGCGATGCAGTGACATCATTGACTCCCAGAATTGGGGGTTCATCTCTTATAAAGATAGAGCAGACAGCAGGTGTATGAATTAGCAGATTTCAGACAGCCCTTCTTGTGTGCTAGAAGCCTTTAACTAGCTTTCATATTTTCTATGGATTTTCTGATGCATTTGTCTTTCACAAACTGTAAGACACTGAAATACATATTACTGTATATATATATATATATATATATATATATATATAATTAGTAAGTTTTTGGTCATAATTAAATTTGGCCAGTATGCAGTTATATAAAAAAAAGTGTTCAATACAATTATATTTAAGAACTTTTGAATATTTTTCATTTAGAAACGAGTTATTTCCGTAACCTAGGTTTTAACATTTCAGTATCTTCAGGCAATTTAAAATAACTGATTTTTCTGCTTTGCAAACGCATAAACAGGGATTTTTTCCGAACATGAGACTAGAATTTTCAAATAACCAAAATTTTTTAAAATTAGGGAGGAGTTATTCAAGGATCTTACAACAATTTCATCCAAGTTTGTATGATTCTAGTATGTATTTATAGGTGTGATTACATCTGGATATAATTTCTGATGTTTCATTTAGTAATTTCCTTTGCTTTAGGAACAACATAATAGCTAACTTTTCCTCCTAACATAATCTGCATACATTGCCACCATTGATATATATATATATATATTGTTTAATTCTGATAATATTTAGTGGTGAAGTTGTTGTTATTCAGTGGTTTTACTAATAAAATTTGTCAAGCAGGTTTTTTATTGTAAAGTGCTTGATATTGGGGTGTAAATAGAGCATTGATAAGTACAAAGAGGTTGTCTCTTTAACAGAGCAGATTCATGCCAACTTCGAAGCTTTATGAGGACACTTTGTACTTATATGTAAGTGCAGGTATATGAGTTATATATATATATATATATATATATATATACAAATAAATATATATATATATACTTATATATATATATATATATATATATATTTTTACTTTATATATATATAGTCATCTGCAGACCAGCATCTGTTTCGCTGTATCACAGCTCATCAGTACAGTTAGACTCCAATTGCTTCTAACCCAGGATTGAAACCTGACCAAAGTGGCGTCAGTGGGTGATTCTACCTCTGAGCCATGGGCACACGGTAGAAGAAAGCACACTTTTTAGCATGTATATTATCACTATACATGCTCAATAGCCAGAGTGCTCTAATTCATTAGTGAATGAGTGATGCGGACATGCCAGGGTAGCTACTGTTTTTCAAAGTTTACCATTCTTCCAGAGTGCTCAGTCAGGGTATGAGAGTGTGTAAGTATATATATATATATATCAGTACATATGTATATATATATATATATATATATATATATATATATATATATATATATATATATATATATATATATATATATATATATATATATATGTAAGTACAAACTGGCGCGTCTTAGACCTCTTGAACATGAATGATGATCAGTCTAAACGAAGTCAAATTAAGCCTATAACACAGTTTTCGAATTTATCGTAATAGCCATCTCTGCTCTGAAATGTATCATAATGTCAACATATGTAAACATGTTATGGAAATTAACAAAGATTAATGAAACTTGGTTATAAACAACCGACAATTAAAAAAGATTTGTTTGAACATTACTTTTGATCAATACTTGTATTTAAGTAGATATTCTGTTTATAATCAAACAGTATTATATATTTATTTCTACCAGCCTGATTATTTATGATAAATTTTTATTACGAAAATGTGTGACATTCGGCAGGATTCGAACCTGTGACCCCTATTCACATAGGGGAAGCTACCATGTGATATGGCATGTCTTAGACCTCTCGATCACAAATGACAATCCATCTAAACATATATATATATAATGGCTGGCCACTCATATTTGAGGATACATGTCTACTGAGGTGGCTAGCTAATCCCCATTGCAAATGCTTGCTAAGGCACATTTATGCTTGTTCAACATCTACAGAGACCACCTGTGGTTTATACTGCATCTATGCCAAGCACAACTTAGTTACAGTTTCTGGGAGAGAGAGTGCATTATCTACCATGATCAACAGTCTGAATGAGCCCAGGATACTGAAACCCTGGGTCACAATGTAGCACAGCCATTGATGCCCCCAATATATATATATAAAATTTGTCACTTGGCTGATTGATGTTTTATTTAGCACTTCTACTTCAGAGTTTTGTAAATGAACCTTTGTGTAATCATTCAGTCCACTCATCAGAAGGTATCATAATTTGGATTTTATCAATTTCATTATTTTTATATCAAGTTAAAAAAAATAACCTTTTATATTCTCTCCTTATTCCTTTCTTTCTTTCTTCTATATATATACATTTTTTTTGATAAAGCATATACATAATTCCATGTAATGTGATAAAATTTATATTTGTGAAACCCAACTAAGTTTTAAAAAATGCTTGTAAAAAAATAGAGATATGAAAACTGAATCCAGATAAAAAAGTCACAGGTAATGAAGCCACAGGAAAAAACAAAAAAGACAATGTTATTCCTATTTCTGTGACTTTCTTTAATAGAATTTTTTTTAACCCTAACTCTGAAGGCAGCATGAATTGTAAAAATCTTAGATTTGATTGCTGTTGTGGATCAACAATACTTGGATTTAGTGAAAAATACTTTTGACACCTCCTGCCATGGAAATTATTGACAGTAGTAAATGTGGTTCAAAATTCTTCTGCAGTGGGTTTATGTATATCAAGCATGTAACTCACAAACCAAGTTGTGACTTTTTTCTTGTGGCTTTTTTCCTAATCAAAATAGTAACTATTTTGTGAATTTTTTCATATGACTACTACTGCCCATGTAAAAATTGGGGCTACATCAAATTTTTATGCTGTCATATACAATATACAAAAAATCCTTTCAATTTTAAAAATGGTTAGATTTATTCATAAATATTCTAGAAGAATTATCAATCATCTATGAATCATGATTCAATTTGATTCATTAAAAAGTAGGTTTTATAACATATCACCTTTTACAATTAAAATAATATATAAAGAAAATTATATTTCTGGTTAAACACCTTCATAAAATGTTATAAATCTTGATTTTAATTTTATTTTAAATTTTATTTCAATATTTTCCTTAACACCTAAAAATATTATCATAAATAATAATTTGAATTACATGTTTTCATTATTTATTTTACATATACATTTTTCTTGGCCTCATTCTTTTTTATTTTTCTTCACCATATTACTATATTTTACACTTACATTTTCCTATATACAAAACTCATTGATAGTTCAGTTATTTATTTTATTTACAAATGCCTAATTTTAATTTATTAACTGTCAACTTTTCTAAAATGTTCAAAATAACCATAGTGTTTCTAAGTAGCAATTTTGCTATGACAATAATTTCTCTTTAATTTTACTGCTATATGCACAGTACAAATATGAAGAAAAATGATTACTGTTTAAAAAAATAAACATTATATTCCTCCATTTCATTTTGCTCTTATAACCTTTCAAAAATGCATCAAAATGACCCTACCTTTAATAAAAAGTTTCTGACCTGAAAATCTATTCTAAGAGGAGTTAACCCAGACAGGGTTAACTCCAAATAATTTATATATAGAAAATAGGCAGATAATTGTTATGTCAGAACCCTTTTATTTGTTTACTTATGATAACACAGTTATTTTTTAACTATATTCAAACAAGAGTATTAACTGATAGTTACTGAAAGTTAATAAAACTGTTTTATTAATTATTATTATGTAGGACTTTTTAAAAGCAACTTACATCATTTTTTAGTTACAATATTGCAACAGAGATATTACTGTAAATTTACATTATGAGTTTTCTTTTAACAGTTTTAAGAAATTCTAGAGAATCAGTATGCTTATTTTCTAGATATATTCATTGGAAATTGTTACATATATTTATAAACTAGCAAAGTACTCATAAAAAATTATAGGATTATTTAAATATAGATTGCTACTTTTGCTTAAGTTTAGTGTCTCTGCCTAGCATCATAGTAATATATGTGCACTTTGCCTAGGAACAAAGTGTTGCTTCTCAACACTTCTCCTTAAGAAGATCAGTATAATATCTGTGCATTGTGAGAAGTCATGCACACACAGAGGATTTGTTAATTTCAAACAATCAGGTCTGTCTGTTTTATTTTTTATTGTATTTTATTTTTACTGTAATTTTAATGTACAGCTTTATTATTGTAAAGTTGCACATTAAAATTGTGGATAAATTTTCACAAATCATGTTCTTGTTCTGTTCTTGTTCAAGTAATTTTGACCATATTAGTTATCAAGAAGAACTGAATATTCCCCATATTGTAGACAACATTTTGTTGGCCACATCTTAGCATTTTTTGAAATATTACAGTTCAAATTCAAATATATATGTATTATATAAGTGATGACATGTGTTGAATACTTTCAAAGAACTTACCTGCAAGAAAAAATATACATCAAAGATTTTTTTATATGTTTAAAGGCAATATCAGTTGCTGTTTACTGTCCTCCTAATTACTCCTCTTTTGTTTTAGCTCCTTAGAAATTATTCTGTTTTCTAATTTTTCCACACCCAATAACCCAAAGTGTCTTAGTGACTTTACTGTCTTGCTTGGGGGGAACACAATTAAAAAAAAGTATTATTATTATCATTTTCTTGGATTTTCTATTGTATATACATTTCCTTCCTGATCCTAATCAGAGAACTAATGTCAGAAATGGCTTCATGACATTTTCCACTGATCATTTTTTTGTATAAAAACAATGTCTAAGATTACATAAAGCTCTTTGTAATGTGTGAGCTGTACTTGTAAGAGTCTGACAGCATAGACAAAGTAAATGTCCAGTTTATTACTTATAATGATAAAGTGAATTAAACTTTTAAAAAATTAATGACCACAACAAAGAGAATTTGGGTCAAAATAGCACAAAAGGAATGAGAGGGAAAAATGGCATGACTAATTTCTTAGTGAAAAACCTGTTAATTTTTTCAGTTAATTATTAATTGAAGTTTTTTGAAATTATTTAGTAATATTTTTTTTATTCTATTTAGACTGTTTATATTTGAACTACTGTCCTCATCTTTGTTGTTATTGTTATCACTATTTTTCAAGCTTTCTCAGGTGTATATTAATCTGGATAACCTACAAGGAATTCTGAACTGAACCCTTTTTTTAATCTATGTGAGTAGACTGTTCGTTCCACTTTTTATGTCTAGGGACATCATCTAGCTCTTATTTTATTTAGTACTGTTCAGTTATTGCTGACCCATTTCTACTGGGTACAATGAGTACAAGTACACACTGATTGAGGGCCCAACCACAATGTCACCAAATTCACAAACCAAAACTTTTAACCACTGGGTCATTGTTTTTTAATTTTGTAGAAATACTTTTAGGTCAATTATTCAATTAAAATATACATGCTCACTTGCAAACAAATGGACATTTGTGTTATGTGGACTAGTTTCCTTTTCTGTTTGGCAACAACACCTGGGTAGCAGGGAAAGAATATAAGCTGAAATGTGCAGCACTTTGACATCATTTTATGATTCCTGTATTATAAAACTGAATATGCTTTCTAATATAGTATTCTAAATGAACCAATAATTTGAATTTTATATTAATCATCTTGCTGTCAGTAAAGCAAAAGGTATTGAACTAGTTATTGTAGAAGGTAAGGTATTTTGGTAATGGTAATAATAGCCAGTTCCTTATAAGGAAACATTTGGCATTTACTGACCAAGCAGCCAGAGCTAGCTTAAATAAAGTTTTTAAAAGCTTATTGTTGGCTTATTTTTACCTAAAATAAATAATTTTCAGTTAATTACTGTTATATATTTTCTGTATTCCTTACATCCCTAATGGGAGCTCACAATTTTATAAAATTTCCAATGTATTATATTTATAGCTGTTAGAAAAGAAAATGGAGACATAATTTAGCATCAATTTAAAAATTGCGGGGGAATTCAGAGTATTGACTTTAGCATGAAACACATAAACATATCAATTCCTTTTTACACATTTAGCAAACAATTTTAAGCACATATCTAATAAAAAAAAAAAAGAAAAAATTCAGTTTTCTAAACAACAATTTTATCCCCATAGGAAGATGAGATTATACTTAAAAATAAAATGATGAGGGAAAACTGTTTTCATCTGTTCCCAGATCATTATACTACTGCTAAAAACGAGTAGCAAATTTAGGTTTTAATTTTTATTTTTATAATGATTTATTTACTAAGGGATTGTCTAAATGTAATATGATGATTAAATGATTTTTTACCTTGAATGTATGAAGCCCAGGTTCATTGCTGAAAATACACTTATTTTAATGTAGCTGCAAAAGACAGAAACATTTAGATTATGAGAGCTTTTCCATTATGAACAGAAGTTCCCAAAATACATACCAGAAAGAACTGTAAATGTTTTTATAACTTATTCTAAAGAACATTCAGTGAAGTCAAAAATGGAGTTTGAGAAAAAACAAATAGTGAACAAAGAGGTATAAAAGGAAAAATTAGTAGTAATAAAACTTAAGATTGATTTAAACCAATAAATTAAGAAGCTCTTTAAAAATAATTTGAGCTAATTAAATTGTTCATCAGAACAAATTTATATGAGGTCAGTAGGTTTGAAAATGTTATTTTGGGAATGGTTATAAAACACTATATCTTTCCAAAATCTATGTCACATGGCTCTTCTAGATTATAATAATAATACTATCAGTTCTTTTTGTAGTGTTTTATAGCTAATCATTTTTTTTTCTAATTTTATTGTTATCTATTCACATAACTAAAGAGGTAAATTTGGCTCAAGGTCAAATTTAATGTGGGGTAGAATTATGGGGCAGCACTTAATGAGGATCAAAGTCACTAGATATAACTTCTCTCTGTTATCATTTTATGTTTAACAAATGCTGTATCATATTAGTAATGGGGAAAAAGTTTGCAATAAACTTGTCTTATTTATGTGAACTAGATTTGTTTATTGAAAAGGCTGATGAATCTTTTTCTATCATCACATCCTTTTTTTAATTGATATGCTTTATTTTATCATTAAAAAATTAATGGTTTTAGAAAAGAGTTTTTGAATTATATCATGCTTTTGTTTGTTTCTTTTTTTTTTTTTGGAATGTGCAGGTGGTGTAACAGACATAGGCAATCATGACTCTCTTTTTTATTATCCGTGAATTCTTAGGAAAGATAGTGAAGTGGTTTTCTGTTGTCTTCTCTGTGGTTTGGAATTCAGAATTTTCTTCATTTAGATCATTTGTCATTTAAAGCTAGAGAGCCCAGTCTATGCTACTATTTAACCCATAGTTGAAGGGAGAAGAGATTGATTCATGTCTTTCTCAAGGATATTTGTGCAAAAGTGAACACAAAAGACTAACCTGGAATTTGAACTCATCTCTCTGATTCCACTTTCATGCAAATATCCATTAAACTAATTGCATATCCCCAAAATATGAACTGGCTAAAAAAAGAACAAATGAGGAATGGCTTGCTTGCTTTCACAGGTCTCTGGACTTTAGTGACAGCTGATGTTGCAAACACACCACAAGTATTGACAATCAGGAAAATTTGAACTTGTATCTGAAATATTTCTTACAGTTCTTAAGAAGAAAAAAAAACTTAAATAAAAGAAAAGTAATTATATCTTTAAATAAAGGGCCTACTTGGTATCCTGGTGGGCCAGTCCAGTGCTCGGTAGTAGTCATACTAACAGTGAAATAGGACTGTTAACAGTGTTAGTGTAGTACTACAACTTAGCACAAAGATTCTGCTCAAACAGGAAAAAATTACTGGAAAATAGAAGGCAGATGGTAAATAATGATAGAGCTGACATGAGACAGAAAGATGTCAGAAGTGCCCAGGACATAGCTAGAGACATTATACACAATATGAAAATACATTTATAGGAAAGAGTGATATGACATTTCATAGGTTAGCTACTCTTTAAGGTTTTTGGAACTATTTTTGTAATGATCAGAGCTGTTTCAACTTGTTTTACTGACAGACCTAAAAAATGTTTCATTATCTATAACATCTGCACTATTGGTAAGTATAGATATTTTACTAAACTAGTAAAGTACCTTTTCTAGATTGTACTGGAAGTCTATCATTTCTTTAACATCACTGTTTGTAGTTATTCTATAACACAAACAAAAGGCTTGGCAATTATTTCAGTTCCACTTTGAAGCTACAAATAGAAAATCCCTTTAGGTTAAATGTCTCTATCTTATTTATTTATTTTTTACCTGCAATTATATTAAATGAGATGATGAACATAATATACTTAATCTTTCTCTTTTCCTTCTTCAAAATTAGAATAACTATTTTGGGGTATTTTTTTTTTGCTTTGTTCTTTGTTTTTTTGTTTTTGTTTTTCTATGCTTGTCACAAAAATATGCTAATAAATGAAACGCTTCATAACCTTTTTCTGATTTTCTCCATTTTAATCAACTTTATCTTTAATGAATAGTTTATCTTTATGTATGAAGATTAATGATAATGAAGTCATTCTTGAACACAAATAGGTAAAAAATATATACATACTTTATTTTGTCCCAAAAAAGAAGATCAATTACATTTCTTGTTCAAAACTATTGGATGCTTTCTTTTTTAATTTTTTTTTTCTTGCTGTTCAAACATTTCTACCTATTTTGCTGGCAGTCTTCTTCAGGTTTACAGTCTGTAAAGAAAGAAAATGGTCTCTGATTGATTGTTGTGCCACAGACAAAAGAATGGTGACATATGCACTGATCTGATAAGCCGATTCCCAACAATGTGCACAACTGACATATCCAAAATCTGGTAGAGCAGAACTACTCTAGAAGGCACAGCCAGACTGTATTATTTGGGATGAGGTCTAAATAACAAATCAGAAGCATCACTGAAGAGTAAGAAATCTAAAAGATATGACGTGCATTAGTTCAACAAAATAGTACAAATCTACAAGTCAAGCTAGTCTGTGGATTTTTTTGCTGTGTAAAGAATATGCCAGGTTATAAATAGATGGAATCATATATGCTACACAGTTTGTAACAAATTAAATTGCCTTTATTGTTCATGTTTCTGGAGAATAAGTGAATCTGATCAGTATATTTGTCACCATATATTATCTTCTTTTGTTTGTATTAATTCTGTTATATTTCAATATTATTATTATTATTATTATGTCATTTTTCATCATATTTCGATTTCTGCTATGGTCGCACTACCAACCAAGTCTGCAGGAAGACCTAAGGCAGGTTGTGGCGTGTTGTTATGGCTCCATTTCATGTTTTTTTCTATCTTCCCTATCGTCCCTAGTGTTACATAGACAAAGTTTTCCTTAGTGTGTGGGCTGTATTTAATAAGACAATTTTTTTGTATATCTCTTAAGCTGGGGTTTCCAGGGATTCTTTCAATGTGTTGTTGTTGTTGTTGTTATTATTATTATTATTATGTCATTTTTCATCATATTTCAATTTCTGCTATTGTCACACTACCTACCAAGTCTGTGGGAAGACCTAAGGCAGGTCGTGGCGTGTTGTTATGTCTCCATTTCATGTTTTTTTCTATCTTCCCTATCATCCCTAGTGTTACATAGACAAAGTTTATTATTATTATTATTATTATTATTATTATTCTCTGCATCATGCTTTTCATGCGATTGTAGCTCTCCACAATTTCCTATCCTTTGTAGCTCTTATTAAGCTTTGTATTTTCACTATCTCTCCAACTCCCTGTTCAGCCATCCATTTGCACAAGCTCATTAGGTAGGTTACTCAGGTTTCCTCTGTTTCTCTTACCTTCAATATGTCATGTCCATGTCAAATTCTCCAAGTCTTCTCTCCTCATTAGGAGTCCTAGAAATTTCATCTGTCTCTTTCCGATTGTAAGTATAAGTGTCATTTTTGTTTCCATTTTTCTTTCATTTTGCATGAATGATTTTAATTTCTTTCTTGTTATAGCATTTCAACCATTGTACATTCTTGTCTTCCTCAAAATGTTGTAATAAGATGGCAACAAAAGATAAGAGTATTAACCATAACAAAGCAATAAAATGATTAAAACAATTTATTTAAAAACAGTGAGATAAAAATTTAATGTTATTCTTTTCTATTTTTTTGTACTATTTTTTGTAAAGGAGACTACTATCTTTCCTTACAGATTAAACACTTGAGAACATTTGTAGAATAAATTGGGTGAAACATTATAATAACAAAAGCTGCACAAATGAGAAAGAACAAGTTTTACACACCAAAAAACTCTAGGAGTGATAATGTCTCTTTTCAAATGTATAATTCCAGTTCATTTATAATATGAAAATAATTGCAATTTTTACATTCTTAAGAATTAGGTAAAATTGTATAATTTACTGGTTGTTGTTGAAAAGTTCTTGGCAGGACCAAGTAGGATTTAAAAAGAAATTCTGATGTTTGGTCATTTAGTCAGGTTTTAGGAAGTGGGTTAGACTGAGAACTTTTCAGCATCCCCAGAGTATACTTTCACCTGTTAATGCTTTAAAAATTTTGTTGGCTGTTAATTCAAATTTCCGTTGTTGATATGTCAAATAATTTCTTTGTTCTCCTTTTTATTTTGTATATTTTGTAGATTAACATTGATTAAGCAACAACATTTGTCAAAAGTAAAAAATATAACTGTTACAGATTGGGGAAAAAGAACAACACCAGTAAAACACAGTTATTAATGATGTAAGTACAGTTTCAAATTTGTCATTTGTAAATAAAACTAAAGTACAGGTAGCTCTTAAAGAAATCAGGGATTGATTTGAAAATGGATTTACGTTATGAAAAGGACCCCCATGCTTAGAAATGATAAACGATCAACAATTTTTTTATTCCAAGAAATATTGTAGGTAGAGGAAGGTCTAATGAATAATAATCTACAAAGGTTATTAAAACATTCTTCTATTCATGTAATATAAAGATTTATTTTGTATTTTTTTCAACATTCTGTGAATTTTCCTTTAATCATTACATATTGTATGAGTCTGGGTCTTGGTCTGGGTCTATCTGTGTTTGGTTATGCTATTAAATATCCTTTTAAAGGATATTTAAAGGCAAAACATGTATGCATCAATACATTTGATTGTGTATATATATATATATATATATATATATATATACACACACACACACACACACACACACGATCAATATATATATATATAAAGAACAAATTTTATTTTTCTTTTCTAAACAAAGGGGAGAAACACTTGGCTTGCATAGGTAAACTTCTTTTTGTCTATAAATTCTTTTCCCACAAACTTGTGCTAAATACTACAAAAACTTGTATAACATTCAAATATAAGGAAACCCTGCACAGTACTCTTTTTAGCACTAATGTTTTTTTTTTCTGTAGAGATTAGCTGGAACTCTCACAGATAAGGAATTTCTCTAATGTGAAAGTAATGCATTACATAGGATGAAACCTGTCAACAAGATTTCAAAGTACAAGTATTGATATCTGCCATGGTACTCTGTCTCTATTAAATACTTACATGTTTTAGTCAGATAATAATACTTTAATTCTTTATTATTTATGTATTATCATATGTAATTCTTCTTATGATTAGTGAACTCCACGTGGTTATCTTAAGTTATAAATGACTACTTAAGTGAAAAAAAGAGAAGTCTTTTTTTGGTAACCTTTTAAGCAGCGACCATGAACATATCATTAAAAAAAAAAAGAAAAAATATTCAAATACATCCGTTAATTTTTTTTTTTTTCCTATTTTACCAGCTTTTGGCTAAAAGGTGATATGCATATTTTCTTCTCAGACTTAGTTTCTTGTTGGGTTCCTAACTAAGGCTTAGGTTAGACAACCATTTTTCATCTTCAGCAATTTTGGCGCCAATTTCTCTTTACGTAATAAGAAGAGGGAAGCTATATTGAAGTTTATTTACCTGATTTCACCACATAGGGAAATTATGGTAGATATTTAATTTACGTTCCCCCTAAGTATAAAAAGAAAAGTTTTTTTATTAGTAAGCCAGTCATCTAAGAAAAGTCAGCTAGAATAGACCAAGTCGCCACAACTCATGGATAACAACTAGACTTCCTTATTGCTTTATAGTAAGTCAGTAGCAAAACATCAAAATGATTCGGTAAGACAGTGACTGTGGACAGGACTAAACTCATAAACTGGCTGCCAGCAAAACATCAAACGATATATTAATGCCGGTAGCAACGATAAATCCTTAACTCTTTTTACAGCACATGATAAGCCAGCAGCGAAACATCAAACAATCCACTAACGACAACCACAACAGAAAGGACAGTGATTTATTCATATCTTTGTAGAAGTTTTACGATAAATGTTAAGAAGTCTAAAAACTGTAATAAAAAAAAAAATCCGATCATGCACCTTTACAGTGCAAACTGCAAAGTATCTCTTTCAAATACAAATGTATGTAAGCAGAATACATACATAAAATCCTGTTGCATTTAAACAGTGTATCATTGCAAATAAATGGCACTGTTGCATATCATTTTCTTTGTTTTATAAATTCAACTTTGACAAGTCAATTAAATAAAATTCCATTTGTAACTTCATGCTGACATTTTAAGAATTTTACAGAAATTGTTAGAGTGTAAGAACTTGTGTTACATTTTTCTTTATACCAAGGTTTTTCTTTTTGTTTTCTTTCAGCGGAAACAAGATATTTTCTTACTTTCTTTGGCTAATATTTCTTGGCCGCTAGTTTTCTTCTTTAATGAGCATATCTCAAGTTGTTACTCTAACTGTTAGTGCCTAACAGGTCTATAAGTGCAGCTTGTGCTAACTCTGTGACAATTCTATCCTGTCGAAATTGTAAGACCGCAACACTTAATTATTTAAACAATTTAATTTTTTTTTTAAAAAAAGAAAGCAAATGAATAAGTTGCCAAAAAGTGATGAAAAAAGCTAACCAGTCCCATCCCACATAGCTACAATCATAAAAAAAACATTTAAAAAGATTGTGATATAATTGCTTTAAATTTAAACCTTGTTGTATATAATTTATTGGAAAACTAAGTAAAAAACTAAGTTGACAGGTTTTCTAAATACCACTTCATACATCTTTAGAAAGAAACAATTGTTTGTTGCAGGAATGGAATGTATTATCATTTTATACCTCCAGAAACATTTTTTCTGCAAACAATATTTGGCGGACTCATATGAGTTCATAATAAAAAAGGTAAAAAACAAACGGAATTCAAAGAAACAACAATTAATAATTTATCCATTACACTACCCACATATCCAAGCTTACAGAGCCTGGTCAGGACTGACAAGGCTCAACATTGCTTAACTTTGGTGATCATACAAGAACCAGTGTTTCAATTGTTGAAATAGCTAATAATTGTAACACAAGTTCTATGCTAATAATTTTTTTTTTTGTAACACTTCTGACATGTGGCACTTCTTACTTGTGGAAATTGTAATGTAGTACATGCTTGGACAAAACACAGGTAGACTATAGGATGCAAATCCTCTATCATCCAACAATTAACTGAAATGTAAAAAGTGATATTGCACACCTGCAAAATCGGATCAGAATGACTGAAAACATTTTGAAAAAAAACAGACCAAAGCAAATTTCACAAGCCGGTGTGAAAATTAAGATGCTGGATTCTGATTGGATAGGAAATATCTAATTAAACTATGACCCCAGTCAAATTTTCGTAACACCTAAAAAAATGTGTATGCAGTTCAATCTGATCATATGACTAGATTTCACTACTTATACAGTTTCTTGACTGGCCAAACAGTCTGATGGGAACAGAGATCTGATAAGGACCTCATCACAATGTAAGGGAGAAATTTCAAGATGCTGACCCTGTCATGTTTCGTGGACATACATTTGTTCTTCCTCTCCTTCCTATTTTCTTTTCTTTGTCTTCACTCACTTGCCATCAAAGAAACAACAACAACAACAGCTATATTTCAACTGACTTCTAAAAATTAAACTTTGATAAGTACCATTTTCCTTTATTGCTTCACCTTCCATTTCACTTTCTCACCAGCCATAAAAAAAAAGAAAGGAACACAGACTTTATTAGTAACCTATTAATCTTTCTATAGACACACATTCTGCTCCTTACTACTATTTCTCTGAAATATTTAACTACGTACATTTTCTCTTTGAACATTTAACTCTTATAAATTAATTAACTACGTACATTTTTTATTTAAACATTTTCTTTTTACAAATTTGTTATTCTGTTCAGTTAATAAAATTACACTTATTTTATAAACAAAACATTTTTATTCTTTCAACCTTCTGATATTTTAAATTGTGAGGACTTTGGTTGTGTTTGGTACAAGGCCAATATGATAAACATCATTGAGGCCCCTACAAGACCCCTAACTAACCACTCCATGTGTGAGGCTCTAGCAGTATGTAAATGAGACCAATATAATCAAGTCAGTAAAAGCAGTAATCAGTGAGCTCTTGAGACAGTTTATGCTCATCACTTTAACACTCTAATGGTGTTGCTGACAGTATATTTTGTATAAGACAATGAGAAATTATCAACGTGCAAAATTCACAACTTTGAAGCATGGAGACAGGTCCAGCTGTAGATCAGCAGTATTTACAGCTCATGCAACAACTTGTTGAGCTACAGAAAGAAAATATCATGTTACAGAGAAAATGATTTCATGACCAGTAGAACAGTTCCCATGTCAAAAAACTGGATCGACCTGCAATAGGACCAGACTCTACTGACAATGACTGGGTGATATTCATCATTTCATGGAACCATTACAAAGAAATGTGTGAGCGGACAAATCCAACTGTTATATGGAACAAGCTGAGAACAGCATTCAGCCTGAGATCAAAAGAATGCTATTTGACCTGGTGGAAGAAGAGGTGCTTACCTCTGCTACAGAAGAACAGCTATTATGACAAATGCTGTCAGAGCACTGCACAAAGAGGTACATCGACAGAACTTCCACTCTATGAGGCAAAAAGAGAGCAAATCAATCATGCACTTTCTTGCTCACTACTAATCCATGGCCAATTTTGTGAGTTTTCAATATCTTGTCCAAACAAAATAAACTACAGTTGGCAAATAAACTATTCCTGCCACATGGTGGCAGGACAAATGGTGGCAGAAGTTGCTAATGCCAAATACCAGAGCAAGATATTGTCAGAGGATTGCAATCCTTACAACTCTAGAGCAGAAGTCCAACAGGTTAGTCAGTCTAGAAATGATAAATAAGTTGATCCCACTCCTCTCTATGACACCATGCATCCTGTCACATTATCCACCGTGCAGAGGTTGGAGGACAACAGGACTAAAAATCCATGACCTCCCAGACTCCATAATATACTAAGCCCTGCAGGGGTTGTGGAAAGAATTCACACTCTAACTGGTGGTCAAGATGGTCTGCTTTAATTGTGGGATAATTGGGAACATGGAGAGGGTATGCCAGAAACCAAAAATTGGGTCTGCAAACAAGTCAACAATGAGCATGGCAAAAAAAGAATCCTGCATGATTACCACTAAAGTGCACATGGAGAGGCCCAGCAGGATGGCCTACCAATATGGACAAAAGAAAACTGAGGAGTAAAGCCAACCTGTCACAACCAAAGTCTATACCTTACCTCATTTGGAATGGAAGCAAGTTTTAGGAAGGGTCTCTGGGTCCATCACCATCCCTGACAATAGAGATAACCTTTATATTGGAAACCCATGCAGAATTTGAACATATCTCCATGAAACCAATTAGCCTATGAACGCAGTGAATCAATGCTGTCACTGACATTGGAGCACAGCTCCAGTGTACCTAAAGAACAAGAAGTTTTAATATGCCCAGACAACTACCTAGTGCTAACTAGTAATCAAATCTGGAGCATCACAGAGAACCAGCTACATATAAAAGGCATGATATTTGGTAATATTAGAGTAGGATCACCGGAGACATACCAAACCATATATGTGTCAGATTCTAGATTCTACCTGTCTGAATCAGCCCTAAAAGATCTAGGTTTATTGCCTCCCAATTTTCCAAACCCAATCTCACAGCAAAACATGGCAGCCAGCAACAACGGAAAGGCTCTGTTCAGTTGTCCTCAAAGAACGACTGTTCCATCTAAGCTATCAAATATCTCATCTACCCCTAAAGAGGATAACTGACCCTGATTGGAACAATAGATGCTGGAGAATTTTAGGTCTAGCACATTTAATGTATGTCCACACCAACCACTACATACTATTAATGGAAAACCCTTGAACATTACTCTCATTTCGGGTACAGCACCAACAGTAGTTCACACTCCAATCCTGGTTCCATATCATTGGAAAAATAGGATCAAACAGGACATCGACCAGGATGTGACACTGGGCATTATTGAACCAGTGCTAGTGAGTACGCCTACAACTTGGTGTTCTAGGATCTTGGTTGCACCAAAAAAGGACGGCTTATTTAGATGTACAGTAGACCTGCAGAAGCTCAATGCTGTTACCATGAGGGAGACCCACCATACTCCAACTCCATTTAATCAGGCATTGTTAGTGCCAGCACATGCTAGAAAAACCATCCTGGATGCATAGAATTGCTACCATAGCCTTTCTTTTTCTCCAGCTGCACAGGATGCGACTACTTTCATCACAGAATAAAAAGATATTGATATCTTCAGGTCCCACAAGGATTTAATGCATCAGGGGATGCATGCACAAGCCGATTTGATGATATAACCATTGATATGGTCCAAAAAATCAGATGCATTGATGACAGCATACTCTGAGATGACTCTATAGAAACATCATTCTGGCATATGATGGATTATATTAGCAACTGGGAAAAAATGGCATCGTTTTCAAACTGGAAAATTTTCACTTTGTAGAAAAAGAAGGGGATTTTCCCGGGTTCTGAATAACAAAAAACTGGATAAGCTCTACTAAGAAGTTGACGGAAGGAGTCGTGAACTTTCCCACACCTCAAAACATCACCAATGTCAGATCCTGGTTTGGAATTGTGAACCAAGTCTCATACACATTTTCTGAAGCTGAGATAATGGCCCCCTTCTGGGAACTGCTACAAACAAAAACTGGAAGTTCTATTGGGACAGCATGCTCAATCAAATATTCAATGAATTGAAACAAAGAATTGCACAAGAGATTGAGGATGGTGTAAGGACATTTAAATTCAACAGACATCAGCAAAACAGGAGTAGGATACTTCCTGTTGCAAAAACACTGCAAATGTACCACTGAAGCAGGACCAATTTGTGAGGAGGGCCACTGGAAACTTATTCTGGTAAGAGTTTGATTCACCACTGACACTGAGTCACTCTATGTATCAGTGGAGGGAGAGACATTGGCACTAGTATGCAGTTTAGAATCATGCTGAATGTTTGTTTTGGGATGTCTGGAACTGTTGTCAATGGTGGATTACAAGTCTCTAATAAAGATCTTTTCAGACAAGTCTCTGGAATATATAAAGAACTCAGATCTGCTCAGCCTCAAGAAATTGTCCTTGATGTAAAAGTTCTGCATAAAACACCTCCCTGGGAAAAGCAACATCACATTAGATTGCACTTCTAGGCACTCCCCAACATCAAGATAGAGCAACTAATATAGATACAGCACAAATCATCGATAGTGCTATAAAAACATCATTCAGTTCTACCTACAAGCAAGACCCCAAATTAAGGGCAGTAACATGGGACAGGGATGTCAGTCTCTGACAGAATATACACAGAAAGGATTCTCCAAGTCTCAGCATGAGCTGCCAGAGATAATGAAATAAGTGTTATACTGCTTGAAGTGAGTCATTATAATAGAGAACAAATTACTCACATCCAGAAAGCTATGGGGAGAATTACTCAAGTCACTTTATTCTACACATCAGGGAATTAATGGCATGCTGGCAAATGCAAGGCAACAACTGTTTTGCCCGGTGCTAGATGCAAGTATTCATCAGACTTGAGCACAATGCAAAATGTGTAACACAATGTGTAACATCACAACCCAGGAAACCCTTGATGCCACCATTGAACTCCAAATTGCCATTCCAGAAGATGGTGATAGATTTCTTTGATCTTTTTTTTAAAATCACCTCACCCCATGCAAGGCATTCTACTGCCACTGTTGCACAGGGAGTTACATTGGGGAAAGTGATGAGAAAGAGGGGTTAGTTATGGGAAATGTTAGGAGGAGGGTAATAGACAGATGGGAATACTGGGGATGGAGTAGATGAAAAAAGAGCTTGAGAGAATGGATGTGAGTTAGTGAGATAGGAGATGTCTATTGGCCTTACATTTAAATTCCTGGAGATTGTAGCTGTCGGGGAAGCAAGTATATGAAAGGTAATTCCACAGGTGGGAGGTGCAATAAAAGAAGCTGTTAAAGTAGAAATTACGGTTACATTTTATCGGTTTCACTGTAAAAGGGTGGGACCTAGTTGCTAATCTAGTAGCTCATATAAATTCATACCTAGGAGGCACCAGTGATCTAAGTTCATTGAAGCAGAAGCCATGAAAGTATTTATAGAAGAGGCACAGGGAAGCCACGTCACGCCGGGGAGATAGCGACTGCAGCCAAGCTACCAAGTCGGTATCGATCAAATTATATATTCTCCGTTGGATTCTGTCAAGAACCCCAAAGTGCTGTGGGGAAAAAACTATATGGTATATGCGGATCAATATATGAGATGGGCAGAGATCACCCTTATGTTTTCCATGAATGTCAGAGCCACATGTGACACTTTATAGAAATAGTTCTGTGCATACAGTGTAATGGAAAAAATATCATCATACAAAAAACCACCATTTGATTCCCAGGAGTATAACAGGTCCTTGGAAAACTGGGGTATGTGGAAGTGCACATCATCAACATAATACCCCCATAGCAATGGACAGGCAGAACTGGCTGTCAAAACAACTAAATGAATATTAGTGAACAGCGCTGACAGCTATGGCCACCTGATCACACAGCCAGATGCCAATTGACACACCATAACATACCCATCTGTGACGTGGATATGTCTTCAGCAATGATGTTGTATGGCTGTGTGATAAAAGATCATCTCCCAGCCCTCCAGGTTGAAATCAGCTAGTATATGGAAATAGTGATAGTCAAAAAACACCTGAAAAACGAAAGGTGCTACAACGTACACGGTCGCACACTTCAGGAGTTAAGGATTGGACAATCTGTAAAGATACAGAACCAAGTCAGTTCATACCCACATCAATGGGCAAAAACTGGGAGAATGGTAAAAGCACTAGGCAACAGACAGTACCACATATGCATTGATGGAAGCAACCAGGTGACCGAGCACAACTGCTATTTCCTTCAAGTAATAGATCCAATAGTAGACACACCTTACTACCCCATACCTGTTGGTGAAAATCAACATGCAGAACTGCGACCTACATGCTACCAAACTGAACCTCCAGGTACTGCACAAGAGGAAATAGAAGTGGAAGGTGCAGATGGCTCGGAAAAGGATGGAAGTTCACACAATGATAGAGGTGGATGAAGAACAATATCAAATAAATCAACCACCACCAAACCAGGCCAATGTCACAGTACAAGAATATCCTGAACACCCAGAAATTGGGGTACATTGCACAAGTACTTAAGAATGCTCTGACAAGTGACCACAACCCAAATATCTTGTCCCATAATGCAGGGAGCATGTAGAGTAGTACATTGGATGTATTATATGGAGGATGTCTTCGGTCACAACTCTGGAAGACCCCCAATGATATTCTACCAACCCATCCACGTGTGAAGATCTAGCAGTATGTAAAAGAGGCCAGTATAATCAAGCCAATAAAAGCAGTAATCAGTGAGCTCTTAAGACAGTTTACACTTGTCACTTCAACACTCTACAAAAATCTTTTCCAGCTTCCTGCTTTCCTGTCAACTATGATTTTCAAAAATATTAAATAGTGTCAATCAATATCGTCTATCTTTTTATTACCTGTTCTTTCATTGTTCTCTCTGTTTCTTTCACTTTCAGTAACCCCTTGTATCCTCGTGTCTTTTAGTGACTTGCTTTGGGGTGAAATGATTAAAAAACATACACACCTATCAATTTCTTTTATGAAAATGTAATGTTCTTCTTACCCAACATATTAAGATTGTATTATTTCTAGTGGAACATTATACAATCAAAACATATATAATTAGGTATTATTTATTACAAAGCTCTGCAGCACTGAAATTCTGTAAATAAAATGATACTGTACTCAAGAGGATACTACCCTGATAACTAAAATTTTGATTTCTTCAATAAAACTGTTGTCTATAATACATATCCTCATGATCTGCACTTACTTCCTCCTTTTACATTAACCTCACTCAGTAGCCATTTACCTTCAGTGACTCTTGGGACTTGTGTTGGGTGAAGGTTTTTTTTGTAGGGATGTTCAATGGAGCCCTAACAAATGGTGAATTTTTCTAAAATTAGTGTAATAACTTACATGTATAGGCATAAAATACATTGTAAATGTTTGAACTATGCAAAAATCATGTACTCTAACCTCGTTTATACTATCTTCAAAATATTGACCTTGATGGCATAAAAGTGCTTCCATTAAATATTTTGTATCACAGTACTATGGATCAAAGTAAAGTACAAACACTGGTAGTCTATAATGTTTGCTTGGCTCAATTTTAAATATCATATCTAGGAGATCTTTTTTAGCCATTTATTGCGCTAAAGAAATCATTCATTATCCTGCCTAAACCATCTTTTCGAGCCTTTAAATTTGTAAATCTTTTCATGGCACTTTCTACCCTTGTTTTCTTTAAAAAAAGTCATTTTCTCTTGACAAAATAGCCAAAGAATTTAATGTCTTGAGTCATAGACAACTGTAAATATGCTTTTAGAAGCATTAGTTTTGGAAGATCCCAAATACATGACATAGTGACATGATGGTGCCTTGAGTGATTGCCTGAGTTGCCAGTACCTTGTGCTGGCCCTGTTCATGCCTGCCATTTATATTCCCTGAACTGTTAGGTAGCAACTTATTAGGGTTCAAATGGAGCATGATAGATGATAGATGAAACATTCTGTTTCTGAAATTATGGTGTTATTTGGTATCTTTCAATCTATAGTGTATAATGTAAATAGCTGGTGGAAGGCATTAATGCCCACTGTGAACAGCACAGTGGCTGACCATGTGTCCCTAATGATTGTGACCAGAGACAGCTAGTTAGAATTATCTGCAATAATAAATCACATGAACATTCAAGTACCAGATCCATTTCCAAAAGGTCAGCTCAGTGTTATTTAGCTTCTATGAGATATAAAAGCAGATAACACACAAGGTTACCTCTGTTAAATACAATAACACTGGACTCAGTGCCTCACCTGGGTTTGTGATGTATCTAATTGGACACTAGAGAACTGGCAACATGTAGTGTGGTTCAATGAGTTATAGTTCTAGTTGCTTCAGTTGTATATAACTACTTTCTCATATCATCCTGAATGAAAAGCTGAAGATTTTAGGTTTCTCTAAAAATAAAACACTACTGAATTGTATCTGATTCCTCAGTCCTGTTCGATTATTGGCATCTGCTAAAAAGTTAAAAATCGTCTAATATCACAAAGCATTTTTACCTAACTAGCCATCTCAATTGTGTGGGCTGTGTGTCAAAAATTATTTTACTACTCCTTCCCACCTCTTAAAAATTGCCACTTTTTCTCTCATGTCCAGTGGGCTAGATTCTATTTAGAGTTGAATTCCGTCAATGTAAGTTGTCATTTGCTTGCATTTCTCTGACTATTTACTTTGCTTTGCTCAATCAAACGTTCACCTAGTTTGCTCATCTTTTTTAACTTGTCAGAAAGTTTTGTAGTTTTGACTTTAACTAAGTTAAAAAATTTTTATTTTTTATTTTTTTCTTTAATTGAAGTAGATAGACCCTTCTATCGCCCAGTTCACACTCCTCTCACATTTATTGAACAGGTGTAGAGGCTCATCCCTTGTTCCCTGTTCAGGAAGTGATTTCCAGCTCTTTTTCGCCTCAGACCTCAGTAATGGTTCTTCTGCGATTTTCCTGCAATGTGTGTGGTCGGTGGCAACATCTCTTCATTGTGAGGGTACCGGGCTGGCAGTTTTCTGGTTGCTGCTTCTGACTGGTAGTTAGGAGCCCTACCTCTTGTGTAGCATCAAGAGTGACCACTCTGATCAACAGCTGCATAATATCGAGGTTCTTGCAGTGCCATGTCTCGCATGGATAGGTGTCTCTCCAGGCGCTTTCGGTGGGCAACCCTGAGGCCATACTTTGCCCATGCCAGTGCATGTTGCAGCTAATGACCATTTGCCTCCTCTACTCGAGGTCTCTCTTCAACAACAACATTAAACATGAACATCCATATCTCTGCCAAAAAAGCTAAACCAGGCAAATTAAAATCACCTAAACTTCTTAACATTTCCTTTACTAACATCAGGGGTATCCAAACCAACTTCTGTAGTGTCAAATCTTTCCTCCATCAAAAGTCCCCTGACATCCTAGCTCTTTGTGAGACTAATCTCAACCCCTCAATTCCCTCATTTGACTTCTCTATCCCTGGCTACCTTCCCCTCTTCAGAAAAGACTCCAATGTCCACATGCATGGGCTTGGTGTTTACATCAGTGAACACCTTCCTCTAGCTAGGGTGATTTCTCTTGAATCTCTACATCATTCTTATATGTGTTTCCATCTCTCCCTTCTAATCTCACTTAGCTATCTCTTCTTATGTAAACATGGAAAAAATTTTTTTCTAAAATTTAATTAATCACAATTGTTCATTTATAATTTATGCTCTAATTTAACTTAAAAATTAAAAATACGTATTTGGTTTTCTTAACTACAATGTACCTTAGTATACCATAATTATTTAATTCTAATTCTAACTTAAACATTCCAGCTCCTCATGAGGTAGTGGAAAATCAAATTAAAAAAAAAAATTGAAATCTAGCCTGCTATTAAAGATTATTGTCTACTCATTTAAATGATGTATGCTCCCACTATGCATCTTAGCCAGACAAAATTAAAGTGTCATGCTATGACATCAGGCTACTTTGTTTCCTTTCAACTTCATAGTTCAACCTAATTCTCATTTTTGATTGAACAATATTCACACATCTACAATATTCCCCAACTACCAATCCCTAATTTTCTAAATAACCATAAATTCATCTTATATTTTCTAAATAAATCATTTTCACCATTTATTTTAAATTATCACCTCAAGAAGAACAGTATTGTTCTGAAACATGAAAATTTTTGTCTAATGATATAATCCTTTTATAAATCATTGTAATAAAAAATTACAATATTAACCTCTACTTTGTATTGAGCACTCTTTATAAAAGTAAATGCATGAACAATGAGTTTTAATCTACCTGTTATTTTACTTTCTTATAATATATATATATATATATATATATATATATATATATATATAAGAAATAATGTCAAATGAAAAAAATACATTTAAAAATAAGGGTACTGTTTTTCAGGTTAAAAAATAATGCTTGTAGATATAGCTACAAGCAAGTCCTAATCAGAGATATGCATTTACATAAATAGGTAACTGAACTTTGCTTTATCAAGATGACTTATCTATCATTAACTTAGTAATAGCATGCTTCAGCCATAAAGTTGTTTCCCTGAGGGAAAAAGAAGATATAGGCTTGATTCATGTAAGAAGACACATTTCTCTTTAGTAGGCCGGTTGTTATTAATTTCACTGTGTAAAAAAAATTAGAAAAAAATTGCTGGGATATCATCTCAAACACATGTACCCCTAAAATAATATATATATATATATATATATATATATATATATATATATATATATATATAAACTATTTTTTGGAAGGTGATCTGTAAAGGAAGAAAATAAAAAGACTAGAGGAAAAACTATTCTTGGCCAATTGATTTTGTTTTCTAGGGGATTTCATCAAGACATTTGCCTTGATACAGAGGATGAAATGTGTTGGTTAAGAATATTTTTTCCTCTTGTTTATTTTTATTCATATATATATAAAAGTACACTGAGATCAGCACCAAGCAGTGACAGTTCGTTTCATTCTTCAGTGCAATCTTCAGGTCTGAAGATTGCATTAAATGTTCCTGTTTGGTGTTAACCTCAGTGTCGACTTTTATATTTACATACGCTCTATCTCTGGTATTGAGCACTTTTACCCATAAACATCAGTCAGTCAGTCAGTTGAGTGTCATATGTGATACATGCTTTGGGCAATCATGTCTCGGAAAAGACATGACTGACTGAGCAAAATGATTATCCTGCAGTAGGTTGCCATTGCTTTCTGTGGTAGACTGGTTGCCAGCCAAGGCTATAGAACAATCTGTCCTATTATTTAACCCATAACTGGAGGGAAGAGATGGATTAATACCTTTCCCAAGGGCATTTGTGTGTAAGTGAATGAGAGGAATTCAACTGGAATTCAAACTCGGCTCCTCGAATTCCAGTTGAATTCCATAAATATAGAATACCATAAAACTATATTTTTATCTGTTATATATATATATATATATTTAACTGAGTGGATGAATCCTTAATGATCACAATATTTTTGCTCATACTTTGACTGACTACTTACTGAAAGCCAATTCTTGTGCAAAAGGTTGTTTATTCTTTCATTGACTTTCAGAGTTAATTATGGCTGTCCCAGACAAAGCAGACAGATGCTGCTTTGTTAGACTTAAGTCAGGATTTCCTCATGATATCAATAATAACTGACAATAATAGTAACAGCAGAAATGTGATCATCTGCAAAATAATTGATTGTTAATGCAAATATAAGGAAAGGGAAAAAATGGCATAAAATTTTGCCATGAACAACAAACACAAAAGAAAATTTATGAAAGACTCATTTAGAAAGAATTGGCAAGGAAATTTAAAATAGAAAATTAAACATGAAGAAAATCATGCAAAGATTTTTGTATGTATGTAAGTAGGTAGGTAGGTAGGTAGGTAGGTAAGATGTACGTGCTTGTACATATCTATAGTAGTAAATGTGTAATCTGATCATGAAAATGCATTTCATTTCTATAAAATTCTACTATGAAATGGTGTCTATTAGTTAGGATATATCCATTCTGTATTATTATCTACATCCATTTCTCTCCCTCTCTCTCGATAATTTTAATCAAAATATTTCTGTAACATCTGCTGTCATGTATGTCCCTAAAAGGACTAAAAGTCACATATGCATTGCTCATATTTGAAGATAAATCAAGCAATGACATCATTAAAAATTGAATCATAGCCATCATATATTTCTGCCTTAATAATACTATAGGGTTGTTTAGTGTAGTAATTTCTTTGAATTTATCATCAAACTGTATTTGATTGTAGTCAATTTCTGCTTATCTCTTTCTTTACTATACACTTTATTTATTTCTCTTCTACTTAACATATGAAAATAGATACTATTCTATTTACCCATCTACTACACCTCTCTGAACTGAAGATGTTTAATGCCTTTCATTGTTCTTGATCTTCTTCTACAAGCTCTTTTCTCCTTTAGGTTTATATCCTGTTCTTTTTAATGAAGATCTTGATCTCATTTCATCTTCTATATCTGATTCCCTTCCACTATCATCCCTAAACATGTCTTTCATTGCATTATCCTGATCTGAAGAACTCATCCTGTCTTCCTTGTTAAGATCTTCTATCATGACGTCTTTCTGTTTAATCTAGGATTTAATTGGCCATAATGAGCCATTAGGCTTTCTCCTTTCTTTGATATAATGGCCATGTTATGTTCCCTCTGCATGATGAAATTAGCTCTCTCAGGACTTGCTACTTTGTCTTTCTTATACCACACCTTTTCATTTGTTGAGTAAGACATTGTTAATGGAGATCTTATTTATCTTCTCTTTAATGCAGATGGGCTTTGCAATCTGTCTTCATGTGAAACCATGCTATAGCTAAGCAGTAAGCTTATTGAGTAACCTTCTATAATATCTCTACTTGGAGAAAATGATTTTATCCCTATTTTTATTGTTTGCACTATTCTTTCTCTAACCCCATTAGATTGTTGGTGATATGGTGGTGTTTTGTAAAAGAAGCAGCCAACTTTGCCTCAACATAGATCTTCATCACAAAATTCCAGTGCATTGTCTGAGATACTAATGTTTTTGGGACCCCATTTCTAGAAAATGCCACTCTTAGTATTTGTTTTATTGTAGTTGTTTTGCTATCTTTAACAACTTCAGGCCATCCAGAGAAGGAATCTACTAAAATTAAAATGAGTCCCATGTTGTTAATGTATGCATGGTCCATATGAAAATTCTTTATTTTTGCATATTTTGGGCATTTGTGTATTTTTTTTATAACACAATAATACCCTGGACTCCATGTCTCCAATTTTATTCACCTCTGTTTTCTCACAATGCACATCATCATATACACTTTTCAAATTATCTTTTCTTACTGTTTCTAGTGGTGCTATCATATCTCCATTCCATATTACACTATTTTGCATTGTTAAATTATGCCTTATTTTTTTATAAGGTCTTTCAGCTTCTCTCAGCAATCTTGTTTAATATCAGATCATGTAGAGTTTCTGAGACTAATCTTTGCAGAGATAATATGTCAGTTTCAACCAAATGTAATATTTCTTCCTTCAGGATTTCCATATTTTTTCTTTATGATCCTTATTAAAGACAGTGCATCAACATGTGGTATTGTATTTCCTTTTATGTACTCAATGTTAAAATCATAAGCCATTAATTGTATTGCCTATTTTAGAATCCTAGAAGAAGTAACTTTTGGTAGCTCCTTTCTAGGGTTAAAAATAAACTCTAGAGGGTCTAACTTTTTATAGGAACTTCTTACCTAGTAAAAAGTGTCAGGCTTTGTACTGACACATCTTGTTCACTCACATCTATAGTTAATGTAAACTCCTTTTTGGGATCAAAGATTTTTACAATAGATTTTTTTGTGAGTATTTCTTTTAAATCTTTGGATCTTAAACTTTGCCTTTGAGTCCATTTGAAATCACTATTCTTTTTCTGCAGTTTAACAAATGGTCCTATTAAGTCGTATTTTGGTAGATATCTATTATGAAAATAAACCGATCCCAAAAAGGATTCAAATTCTTCTTTATTAGTAGGTACAAGTACCTCTCAAATTTTATTAATTTACTTTGGATCTGGTGCAATGCCATCTTTTAAAATTTAGTACCCTAAATATGATATTGTATCACAGTGAAATTCCTGTTTGTCTATTTATTGCCATCCCTAGATTTTTAACTTGTTTAACACAGGTTCTGTTTTTTGTCTTAATTCATGTTTAGTGGTAGTACCAAGACAAATATCATCTTGATAAATAATTATATTATTGTTTTGTCAGTTAACATGTTTTATATTGCTCTCTAATAAATGACACTTGCAATTTTCACTCCAAAAAGTATTTTTGCTCATCTTAATAATAATATGGGGGTATTTAGTGTGGTAATTTCCTTGAATTTATCATTAATCTGTATTTGATTGTAGGCCAATTTTAAATCAGCTTTTGCAAAACATTTCATCTCTGATAATTTGTGGATAGCATATTGGGAAGAGTAAAAGAATCCAAGTATATTTTATGATTTACACCTGTTTTAAAATCCCCATATATTCTTGAATCTCCATCTGATTTTTGCAAAACTACAATGGGAGATGCCCATTTACTGTCACCTGTAGGAATATACTCCAAAATTCCATCCCAAACCATATTCTTTAACTTAACAACTACCAAAGTTGAACAGATAATTTACAAGATTCAAAATAAGTTAGTATTTTCATTTAATTGTATGCTCACTTTATACCCTTTTAAGACTCCTGTTCTTACTTTTTCTAATTTTATGCAACTGATTAATTTCAACTTATTCATTCTTAGAATTTCAATACCTAGTAGTCCATGAAATTTTTTACATTCCACTACTGTAAAAGAAATAATCTCAAATCAGTCACAGGTTTCATAAATTCCATGGAAGTATCCCAATGTTTTTATAAAAGATCCATCAAATTGTCTCAATTACAGATGATTTTTTTTCTCAATTTTGTTTTATCCATTTGTTCCCAAAAATTTATGGGGTTCAAAATGACTTTCACATATACAGTTAAAGACAAATTATTCAATTGTAATTGTTCCAATATCTTATATTTATGAAATGTATTAGCTATATCTTCAGTCAACTGTAATTGAATCAATAGTCAAATCTTGAGTTCCAAGTTTCTCAAATTCACAGAATCTGCTAGCTTTTCTTAATCTGCGAAGACATTGCATAGTTGATTAATCTTGTTTTTGTTTTTAATTTGGTTCTTTTCGCTATAAGTTTCTTTTTAGGTCATAAACTTCTTTTAATAATTTCTAAAATTTCAACTGAAGTCAAATTCTCCAATTGTTTGGGATATACTATAACAGAAAATTTCATTAAAGCTTCAGAACTCGCCAAAGCTAGAAAAAGGTCAGTTATTTAATTTTCTCACCCTCTTGCTTGGCTGTCTTTCAATTTTTTATCCCTGGGTTGCAAAACACTGGATCCAAGTCTTGACAAATTCTGGTTCATCCAAATGGCTTAAACATTTTATTGATGACATTATATCATGTTGTACTATGATATATGATCAGTAGACAAGTTCTGCCTGTCTCTTTCTTTATAATATATTTTCTTTCTATAATGTAATGTACAGAAAAGCATTAGATTAAGTGGATTGTCAAAATGATAATTATGTTGAATAATAGATACTTTGTTGTAAAAATTTTCTAATTATATTCTATACAATGTAATTAAAAATCTCCCTCCCTTTCTCTCTCTCTCTCTCTCTATATATATATATATATATATATATCAAGCTGCCATAGCTCAGAAGTAGAATTGCTGACTAATGCCAATTCAGTCGAGTTTCAATCCTGGGTTAAAAGCAATCAAAGTCTAACTGTACTGATGAGCTGTGATACAGTGAAACAGATCTGTCTGTGGATGACTATATATATATAGTATTGAGTTTTAATAATATTTTTTCATATTGTTTCTTTTTACACACACACACACACACACACACACACACACACACACACACACACACACACACACACTTTAATTGTTTTTTCAAATTATTTAATTCTTCTTTCAGTAGTTTTACTGATAAAAGTTATTTTGGTAACCAGTTTTTTATTGTAAAGTGCTTGATATTGGGGTAGAGATAGAACGTTGATAAATTTAATGCAAAAAATTTGTCACTTGTTGGTTCATGTTTCATGAGGACACTGCTATGATATCTTCACTCATTAGGGCTAGCATAATGGTGTCCTCATGAAAATTTGAAGTCAGCATGAACCTGTTTAGTTAAAGTGACAAATTCTTTGCATTAAACCTATTTCTAAAGGAGTAATGGACTTTTTATTTATTAATCTGACAGATTTTATCACTTTAAATATTATTTTTAGTGAATACCTGTATTTGAGTAGATGATTTGTTTATTTTTTAAATAGTATATTTATTTATTTTCATCTGCCAGCCTGAATATTTGAAAAATCTTAAAGAAAAAGAACTTTACTGGCAAAACCATCATTAGATCAGATGTGCTCACTTAAAAAATAACAAATATAAAGAATATGTAAATGCTTTCTTAAAAATAATCAGATTCTAACAGTGTACACTGAAACCTTTATTTTTTCCTGATTTCATTTAATTTTTTCTGATTTCATTTAATTTGCTAGGTTTACAGCAATAACTTCACAGATGGCAAATAATTTTTTTCCTATTAGATAAAACACTTTGACATTGAGCAGAAGAGCAAAAATAACCAATAAAAATATTGTTTTTATTGCACAAGCTGCTTAAAAGACCAAACAAACTGTTTAAGATGTATACAGGAGCCAGTTTTAGAATTAATCACTGTGTTGGGAAGTGAAAAAATCACTGTGAGCAATGTGGCCATCAAGAGGAAGTAAGAAGTAGTTAGGCCAGATGGCCCATACTTAAAAGTCAGGATAACCAGAAAAAAAAAAAATCTCACAGATAATATGAGCAAACTATGTGTGTGTGTGTGTGTGTGTGTGTGTGAGAGAGAGAGAGAGAGAGAGAGAGAGAGAGAGAGAGAGAGAGATTATGTTTTGCTACTGGTCCATTTTTTTTATCAATTCTAGCCTAACTCCTGATATTGTGGTAACACTTAATGAAAGAGAACCTAAACAAAGTAGATCTCTTCCTATTGGTCAAGTAGCAATGCCATATGTGAATCTCAGTGAATGCTTTTTGTTCCTGTTAGCTATCTGTGATCAGAAAGATTTTTTTCTTGCTAGGTTGTCTGGTTAGGATGAGCAATCTGTGCTAACTATTCTATAGTACCTCTTGAGAGTCAGAACAATTTTCAAGCCACTCCATTCAGCTTTTCTGTTAACTAATTCTGGATATATTTTGTAGATTGCTGCCATATATGACAAAATACTTGATTAAATCAATCATTTTGTTTTCCAGTAGGAATTGAAATTTGAAGAATATTCTGCCAATTCTCACACGAAATGGCACCATTTTCTGTGGATAAAATCTCAACCTTTTAATTGTTGTTCATTTTACTTGTATTCTTCATTGTTGTAAAATATAAAATTTTCATTGCCTGTTACAATTTACACTATTTACATTGTTTGAACTGTTGCACACACTAACCTTCTTCAGATGATATTTGTTGGAATTTTGAAATTAATTAGTTAGCTGTCTGAGAAGTTTCTCCCTGGAGGAAAAGAGTGTCATATTGTTACTACTATATTCCAGAGCAAAAAGTGAGAGAGGCTTTATGTCTCTTCCTTTCTGGACACAATGACACCATGATATACATCAAATTGGATAAAACTACTTTTATTTTGTTTTAATTTAATTTAATTTACTAATCTTAATTAATTAATCTTTTGATGTATAGTATAAGCTATTTATTTTACTTATCTAAAACTATATTAATTTTTCTTAATAGTGAAAATGCTGAAAGGTTTTTGATTCTGTCTGTCTCTGTGGTGGCATTCATCCTAGGTGGGTTGGGCTGATTTCTTCCCTAGAAGTTTCATGGGGTGTTTTTGGTTTCACAAGTGGTTCCCAACCACTTGTGGTGCAGAGGTTTTCTTGCAGTAGTTTGCCAATTTTGACTGTGGTAGTGTGGTTGCCAACCAAGGCCAGTCTGTCCTGCTATTTATCTATAGCTGGGGGAGGAAGAGATGGATTCATACCTTTCCCAAGGGTATTAGCACATAAGTGAATGTCATGAATTTGGTCAAACTTTGATAAGTAGTCGGTTAATCAAATTTTCAATAGATGCTGATCTCTCTCTCTCCCTATATATATATATATATATATATATATATATATAGAGAGAGAGAGAGAGAGAGAGAGATAGAAAGAAAGATAAAGAGAAAAAAATAAATGTAGGATGCAATGTGTGTATATATATTTATACACACACACACACACACATTGTATCTCACATTATTAGTCACTCATATCTAATTTTTGGAAAACTAATGATGCATTAATAGAAATATATACTTTATTAATGTGTACGGTAGTTCGCATATATAAATTATGGATTACATGTCATTCTTATGTTGCAACAGTTTCATAAATTTTACCGGATGTTTCTGTTAGAGTGAAAGGAAACATGTGTTGCTGCTCTAAATGTCAAAGCAGTAAATGCTAATTAAAGCACAAATCAATAGAAGGTTAAAATATTAAATCAATGGGAGGTTAAAATATCATGCCACCTGTGATTATCGTCAGGGGTCAGTAATTCAACAAGTATGATGGAGTCCCTAAAAACATATTTCTGAAAATATTTGTCTTCTTCTTTAACCATTGCCCAATTGTGTGCTTTCAAAAAATCAATGTATGTCTTAGTTATCATTTTAACACCATCTGGAATTCACCATAGGACCACTACTTCACTACCTATAATCCCACTCCAAAACATCACACCATATTTCCTTAATGTCTCTGGATGTGGGGGTGATTTTTGCTAGGAGCCACCAAGCTTTTACTTGATATATCTGGCCAACTTATGATAGCATTTTATTTGTCAGTGAAATGAATGATTGAAAAATCAATTTTCATGTATTCTTTTGACTGTTTCATTCAATATTCCTTACAGATGTCTTTTAAAAGAGGCTTAGTGATCAGTCACATGATTTATAACCTGTCATCTTGTACTTTTAAACACTTCCTTGCTGCTACAATGTCTAAAAACTTCCTAACTTGAAAATGACAGATATTTTCAGAACTTCTTTTCTGATATGAGATACAGATAGACTGCACTAAAATCATCAGACATGTATTAGAAGCATCCAGAATCTTCAATGAACTCCCTTTCTTTTACTTTTATTTTTAATCATTTCACCCTAAGCAAATCAATATGGGAATATTGCAACTAAGATGCAAGCGGTTACTGAGTATAAGAGAATATGAGAAAAAGAAAACATTATTAAGGGGAGAGAACAATAAAAAAAAAGGATTAAGAAGAAAAAGGTAACAACTGACATTGCATTTCAATTTTTGAAGCTCAAAGTTGATTGGAAAACAAGAAGCCAAAAGAGATTTCTATAAGTGGGAAATGCAAGAGAAGAAACTGTTAGCATAGTACTTATGGTTACATTTCAAGTGTTAAATGATGAACCATGTTGCTAATCTAGTACAGCGCTTAAATTCATAAAGTCTAGGTACCATAAAGGAAAGTAATATTTTTGCTGAATAGCAAAAAATGTGGCACAAGGCCAAAAGGGGGCTGGGAAAGTCTGGTCTTTATTTGTCTTATGATTAACCTTAGCTAGCCACAATCACTGGCTCAAACATACAGTATTCCTTTCACCAAAACAAAATGTTCTTACTTACTATTCTTACTACAGCCACTATGATACCTTAGTCTTAATGAAGTTCAGACTAGTCCTCATATGTAAAATTTGTTTGTGGGGGAGTGGAATGAAAACAAAAAACATAGAGGAAAGTTCATCAGAACAATTACCATGAAAATATTTATAGAAAAGATACAAGAAAGTTATGTTACAGCAGTGGGGAAGTGACTGAAGCCAAGATGCCAGCTAAGAAACAATAAAACTGCAGATTCTTCTTTGTATTTCATCAAGAATCTTTAAATATATAGAAGAAATACCAAATCAGATGTGGCAACAATATTCAATGCATGAATGAATGGTAGAATTATAAATATGTAAGATAGATTCTGGTGAGAAAAATGATCTAGCATGATATAATGAACCAACTTTGATAGAACGGGCATAGTAATTGATTTAATATAATCTTTCCACTTTGTGTCAGCAGAAAACATTAGCCTGAGTTTACTGACCCCATTTTATGTGCCAGCAACCATTATATGAACTCACAGATTCTAATGATGTACATATGAAGATATTATAATTAAAGGATGAAACATTATTTACAATAGCTTTTTGTGCATGTAAAGAAGATTTATTACATTTTTCTTGGTGAAATTTTTTATCTTCATATTTTACTTTCAGTGAAAAATCTTTAAACAAAGTTTTGTATTAATATGTGCATTCTGTTGTTTATATGGTGTTTTGGGGTTATATATATATATATATATATATATATATATATATATATAACCTTTAATTACACTATATATATATATATATATATATATAACCTTTAATTACACTATATATATATATATATATATATATATATATATATATATATAGTGTAATTTGTAACAAAGTTGTGTAACTCGTAGTTTTTTAACTGCTGTTCATGCATTTACTTTTATAGAGAGTGCTCAATACAACGTAGAGCGTTATATTGTAATAGTTGTTACAATGGTTTATAAATTCATAGTATCACTACACAAAAATTTTTCTGTATTTCAAAGGTATTTTACGTGCTTCTCATCAGGTGACAAAGTTGGAATGGAACTTAAATAGTGAAAACGGTTTATTTGTGGTGATATAATGTTTAAGTGAAAGTGGGGTTGGGAGCTTATTCTGATTCTATATCCAGATAAAATAAAAAAGGAAAATGTCTTAAACTAACCCACCTCTCCTAACCCATATATTTAAGACTACAATACAACCTACAGAATCAGAATAAGCTCCCAACCCCACTTTCACTTAAACATCATATCACCACAAATAAACCGTTTTCACCATTTAATTTCCATTTCAACTTTGTCACCTGATGAGAAGCACATAAAATAGCTTCAAAATACAAAAATTTTTGTGTAGTGATACTATGATTTTATAAACCATTGCAACAACTATTACAATATACATATATATATATATATATATATATATATATATATATATATATATATATATAGACATCCACAGACAGATCTGTTTCACTGTATCACAGCTCATCAGTATGGTTAGATATCTTTTAGCCCAGGATTGAAACCTGACCGAATTGGCATCAGTCGGCAATTCTACCTCTGAGCTATGGGTGCTTGGTAGAAGGAGGCAGACTTTTAGTGTATAATATTTTATGCATCATCTTGTCACCTGAAATAACTGCACTTAGCTTTTTTGCTTCCTCTTTTATGCTCTACTGCTGAATCCAATCTCAAAGTGTGAGACTTTCTTCAGTGATGCTGAATTGTAACTTTAGAAATAGTTAAATTTTAAAGTGTTTTGCAAATGAATGCCAAATTTAATTTGATTCGGTTTTTGTAAAACATTTTTTACCAGACTGTCCTATTTTCATGACTGCACAATTGGAAAATAAATTGAGATCTAATTTTTATTAGTAATTTTCAGCACAGATTTTATTTTGATCATTTTTCTTATCACTTTCTCTTTCACTGCATTAGAAACCCAAATATTCTATGCTGGAAGAAGTAATAATGGAAAGAAGAGTATTTTTATGACACTTTATAAATTTATACTTTTTAACAAAAAAAGTAATTTTAATTCACATTTGCACATATATTTTATTTAATTTAGAGAAAATAAGTAATAGGTAATGATGCAACCAAAATGAAAAAAAGATTAGAAGAGATTTATGAACAATAAATTCATTACTTTTAATTTACAAGTTAATCATTTATTTTTAATTGAATTCTACTGTTGCTTTCAAGTAATTTAATTTTTTCTGACAGTTTTAGTTAATTTTGAATATATATTAGGTTTCACTAAATCAAGGCTTATGATTGAAACCTCTTCGTATAAAAAAAATCTCTCATGTTCTAGTTGTTTTGCTTGAATCTTTTGGGCCAACCAGATGAATATTTATAGTCATATTATTTTTAACATCTCTACGAGGAGGGGGAGTATAAGAGAAAGAGAAGGATGAATTTTTTCCTTTTTCTTATATATTAGGTTGTCCCAAAAGTTTGTAAACACTTGCAAAAAATTGAAATTTTACTTGCCAAGTAATCTAAGGTTACCAGAAAACACTTGCAAAAAATTGAAATTTTACTCACAAAAACAACAAAAATTATTGCTCAAAATAAAGACCATCATTTTCCAAGACTTTCTGCCATCAATCTGCAAGCTTTCGGATCTGGTCAAAGTACTATTCAGCCGGCTTTGAATCAAAGAATTCTTGACACGCTTCCTTGACTTCATCAAATGAGTCGAATCGGTGGCCCTTCAGAAAGTGTTGCATTGAGCGGAAGAGGTCATAATCTGATGGAGCAAATCAGGACTGTAGGCTGGATGTGGCAAAACCTCAACGCTGTCCAGCTCTTCAAACTTGTCTTTGTTCTTCCTGGCAGTATGTGGCTTGGCATTGTCCTGCTGCATCAAAGCACGCTTTCAGTTGATCAGAGCCAGGTACTTTTGCTTCAACTTTTCGTAGACCCACTCAAGTTGCTGACAGTAAAGTTTGGCATTGATGGCATGACCATTCAGAATCAACTCAAAATGCACAATTCCTTTAAAGTTCCACCAAATGCACAACATGACTTTCTTGCCAAATTGATCTTGTTTTAGAACCAACGGTGTCTCTCTCTTGCCCTTTCTGAACTCATCGCTTGTCTCGATTGTGCTGGACCAGATAGACCCATTTCGCAGGTGTTTACAAACTTTTGGAACAACCTAATTTATATATATATATATATATATAGTGTATCGAGGTAGCAGATAATTTTCTAAACATATATTGTTGAATATAATAGACAAAGAATGTCCATTACATTTAATCATATTCTAAACATCATATTTTGGCTTTAATTTCAGGTGAAAAAAAGATAAAAATTGTCCAACATTTGGAAATTTTTTTATTATGCTGGTTCTAAGCTTTCAGCTCACATGAGCCATCTTCAGAGAGGTTAGAGGGCTGTTAACAGAAAGACAACCACCATCTAAGATCTTGTATTGACATAAAACATTTCTATGCGATAATAATAGTCACTGAATAGCAGACGCAGGTTGTAAATTTGTAATGCAGTTCTATGATGTCACACTGCATGAGAGACCAAAATGTTAACAGAACCATATGTCTAAATGCAATGTAATGTGTTGTGACTAGATTGAAATGTGATTTTATTAAGTGTGGGTTGCTTTGATTTAATGTAGATGGCCTTCAATATCTGAAGGTTCTTTTTACTGTGTGTATATGTGTGTATTATTGTGTTATCAACTAAAATTTGTCTAATATTACCTACATAGCTATGTTTTTCTAAGAAAGGTGGTAGGTAAGTTTACGGAAGAACAAGTGTGGTTGTAGTAAAACTAATATACATAGGGGGTTTATTATTAGTACCAGAGATACAATCTCTGAACAGGCATGTAAATTGATATACTACATTGGTTTTCTGTAGAGGATTTAGTTGTGTGGTTGTAAGGTTATTAGAGACTATGAGGTCAATTGTTTTAAATTTTTTATAATATATGATGAGCTTAATTTGATTATTATTATTAATTGGTTTAACATTTCTACCTATTATGTTTTGAGTGTTGTTTCATCATGTTTGTAATTATTATGCATTTGGTTGCAATAGTATAAGTTAATAGTGTTATGTTTATTTTGACGTACACTGTTATTACTAACCTCTCTGAAGATGGCTCATGTGAGCCGAAAGCTTAGAACCAGCATAATAAAAAAATATTCAAATGTTGAAGAAGTTTTGTCTTTATTTTCACTTGAAATTAAAGCCCAAATACAATGTTTAGAATGGCTCATGATTAGACATAATAGAAATTCATTGTCTTATATATTTAACAATATATATATATATATATATATATATATATATATATATATATATCACTTTAAACATTATTTTTAGTGAATATGTATGTTTGAATAGACCATATGTTAATTTTTTAAACAGTATTTTATTTTCGTCTACTGACATGAATATTCAAGAAATTTTATTAAAGAAAAATGTACCTTCCAATGTCCTCTTTTGCAGGAGAAACTATTGTTAAATCTGACTTGCTTTTAACTGATTTGCCCATAAAGGGTGACATTGATTAAGTAAGCTTCCATATTGATTTTAAAGCCCATCTTTCTTCTTTAGATTCCTGAATATTCATAACTGCATAGTTTTATATCCAAAATGCAAACAAAGTAATTTCTAAAGAAGTAATGGATTTTTATTTATTAATCCAACATATTTTATCACTTTAAACATTATTTTTAGTGGAGACACATATTTGTTTATTTTTCAATGGAGACCCATATTTTGTTTATTTTTTTAATAGTATTTTATTTTTGTCTGTCAGCTTGAATCTTCATAAGATTTGTTGAATATTCAGGCTGGCAGATGAAAATACAATACTGTTTAAAAAATAAATGGAATGTCTACTCAAATATGAGTATTGCACTAAAAATAATAATGAGTAATAAAAAAAAGTACAATTTTACATGATTCTAAGAGTAAAAGAACCAAAAATAGGAATATCCCACTTGGCTTTAAAAAACACTGTTAGGTAGCATTGTTGAAGCCTATAAAAGGCAAATATTTCCTGTCTTACTCTCTTTCTCCTATTTTATTCAAGATATGAACCACGTAGTAATTATGCTCCCACTAGAGAATGTTGATTTCCCTGGTTCACTGATGACTGAACTCTTTTCTACTTTCTAATAACATTATTTGGACATGTTTCAGCAGCTCTACTCATGAAGTAAGTGAATTGATTGTTTCAATTCAGAGCAAAGCTGATTTGAGCTCAATCATTTTAACAATTATTATCTGAACTTACTTTAGAACCAAAAAGGAAAACAAACATGCCCAAAAGACATTGAAATCTTTGCTTCACTCAGTCAGTCAGTTAAGTGTCATGCGCTATACACGCTTGGGCGATCATGTCTCGAAAGAGACATGACTGACTGGGCAGAAGATTATCCCGCAGTAGGTTGCCATTGCTTTCTGCGGTAGACTGGTTGCCGACCAAGGCTATAGAACCCAATATGTCCTATTATTTAACCCATAACTGGAGGGAAGAGACTGATTAATACCTTTCCCAAGGGTATTTGCGCGTAAGTGAATGCAAGGAATTCAACTGGAATTCGAACTCGGTTCCCCGATTTCTCGTTCTGAGCCGATATCCACTGCGCCACAACGCACATTGCTTCACTACAGTCACCATAAAAAGAATAAATGTCCATTGTTGAAACACAAATTATTGTATGCTTCTATCTTTGTTTATATATTGAAACCACACTGTTATGTCTGGTATATCTCACAGTTTCAGTACTTAATCTGTAGTACACCATTATGTATGATGTAATGGAGTGCCAACAGTTATCGGCTTAACACTTAAATACAACTCAGCTAATTTGCATAGGATACTACACCCTTCCTGAATCAGAGTGGTTGTATCTCCTTGTTTTTCCTTTCACTACATCTGACTACTCTTGATTTAATATAGTTCTTGCTTTTGCTCCTCTCTTCTTCTTTTTATTGGTAACCTTGGTTTTTCTTCATCCTCTTCTTCATCAGTTTTTCTTCTCCACTTATGTCCATTTCTTGCTCATCCTCACCACTGTAGCTTTCTCTCTCTTCTTGATCCTGTGTTTCTGTTCTCTGCTCTTTCTCCTTATTGTAGTTACCTTCCTTCTTCTGACTTTGGTCTTCCATCTCCACATTGTCCAACACAAACTTTTTTCTAAATTGATCTGCATGAGCCAAAACATACTGCCCCTTTTTTGAGATTAAAGCCATATTATTGCTTCTCTGCAAAAGAAAGTTCACTTCTTCAGGATTTGCACTTTTGTCTTTCTTTCATCATATTCTCTTGTTTGTGGTGAAAGACATGGTCATGGGAGCTCTAATCTGTCTACCCATGAGAGTTGATAGGGTCAGTTTTCTCTCTGCATATGGTATTGACCTATAACTGAGGAGCATTTTAGCTAAAAATGCCTCAATGTTTTCAGTGAAAGGCAAAAATGCCTTCAATGTCATGTTAACTGTTTGTACAATTTACTCTCTTATTCTGATGAATAGAAGATTATATGGAAGAGTTTTATATAGCATGTAGCCTATCTGCCTCAACCATATGTCCAAATTTTTGTTCCAAAATTCAGGAGCATTATTTGACACCAATGTTTGCTGTACTCCTTTCCTTGCAAATACACCCCTTAAAACCTTAAAACATGCTCTCCGGTCTTTAACCTTGATTACTTCTGGCCAACTCAAGTATGCATCCATCATTATGAGAAATGATCTTATGCTACTGATGTCTGCATGGTCCATATGTACTTTCAGCCATGGTTCTGCCTCTTTAGGCCATGAATGAAGATCTTTTTGCATGAATCTTCTAATTTTATTGCATTTTGAGCATTTATTAATAAATTCTTCAATATCCTTTGCATAACCCCCATGCTTGTAATTTTAATCTTCTGCCTGTTGCCGTGACACTGCAATGCATGTCATCATATACCTCTCTCAATATGTCTGTCTTTAATGTCTGCAGAGCTACTATCACTTCACCATTGCATATAATTCTATTTTCAGCTGTTAACTTATGCTGTAACTCCTTAAATGGCCACTCTGCTATTGAACAATTGGTCCTTATTCTTTCAATTATTTTGCTCAATACTGGATGTTGCTCAGTCTCATTTTTTAACCTGTTGATTTGAAGTACGTCTGCCTCTACCCATTGAATTACTCTGTCATCCTCATTTCCATGTTCATTGTCTGTTCTTTTTACAAACCATAATCTCGACAGAGCATCTACATGAGAGATGTTATTTCCCTTAACATATACAATGTCAAAATCAATTGTTGTGATTTTAATGGACCAGCGTAAAATTCTCGATGACATAACATTTAGCAACTCCTTTCTTGGGTTAAAAATAAACTCCAATGGGTTGTGGTCTGACTTTAGTAGAAATTTCTTACCTAGTAAAAAATTTTGTGCTCTCTCCATTCTTTAAACAATTGCTAGGGCCTCTTTCTCACTGTCTGAGTAATGTATCTCTGCTGTTGTCAATCTTTTAGATAAATATATCATTGGATGATCTTCCTGCGATAGGATGGCAGCAATGGCTTTCTCACTCATATCCGTAGTCAACATTATCTCTTTTTTAAGATCAAATACCCTTGTTACATGTTAATTTTTCATAATTGCTTTTAGTATCATAAAAGCATTATTTTGTTTTTGTGTTCTTTCAAACTCTGTGTTCTTTTTATGCAACTCTAACAATGATTCAATTAGTTCACTATATTTCAGGATGTATCTACTGTAAAAATTTATCAAACTTAAAAAAGATTTCAATTCCTTTTTATTGGTTCGAGTCTCTACCTCCATAATCATTTTTGTTAGTCTTTTATCAGGTGCTATATTATTCTTTGATATTTAGTGGTCCAAATATGCCAGGTTTTGTAAAGTTACATTTGTCTGTATTAATGGTTAATCTAGCCTTTTTCAATTGCCATAATATTTGATCCACTTTTTGTTTTAACTCTTTTGTTTAGTCTTCACTCTTACTCCTATATCATCTTGGTAAATAATCATGTTAGTTACCTTGCCTAACAATATTCCTTCAATTACCCTTTGAAATATATGACTAGATGTTTTACTTCCAAATGATAAGCAAGTCCATCTTAACAGGCCTCTAGGGGTGTTGATCACGGTGACTTCTTTAAATTTTTCGTCAATCTGAATTTGATGTAGGCAGAACACAAGTCAATTTCTGCAAAATATTCCATGTTTGCCAGTTCATGGATCACTGTTTCAATGTTTGGTAATGGAAATGAGTCCAAGCATATCTGGTGATTTACTCCAAATTTATAGTCACTGCATATCTGGAAATCTCCATCGACCTTTATTATTGCTACGATAGGTGAGGCCCAGTTACTTCCACCATGTGTAACTTTTTCAAGAATGCCTTGCTTGATCTTGTGGTTTAACTTGGCTACCACTAAAGGCAATATATGTACAGGTACCTTTCTGGCTTGAATGTATTTTAATTGAATACTTGCTTTGTATCCTTTTAGAAGTTCTAGCTCACTCTCTTGTGCTTCCATTTATTAATTTGGCTGTATCTACTTTTACTATGTCAATACCTAACAATCCGTGGTCCTTCTTGCATGCTATCACCATGATTTGAATAACCTTGAACTGAGTGTCCATTTCAAACGTGCCACAGAAGGTACCCAATATTTTTATTGTTGTTTCATCAAATTGTTTTAACTTTAAACCACTTTCTTTTAACTTGGGTTGGCCTAGCTTGATCCAAAAAATTCTTGGAATGAGGGTTATCTTGCTAGCCATGTTAACTTGCATGCTAAATGTATGGCCATTTATTTTTATGTTCTCTCTACCATTCTTTTGTGTATTTACCACAAATACACTGGCTTTCTGCTGTTCTTGGGTGGGGTCTATTACTCTCATTTTTTCTACATGTTTTTTACTTTTGCAAACGGTCTTAAAATGATTAATTTTTTTTTTCATTTAAGACACTGTTTCCCCAGAGACGGACATTTAAATTTAATCTTTTCATGTGTCATTCCACAATAACTGCACTTCACTTTGGCTTTGGTTATGTTATGTTTATGATGACTCTAATATTTCTTTTGGCTAGTTGAAATCTCTGATTTCCTCCAGCTGCTGTAAATAGTCCACACTTAATTCTAAGTTCATATGGCTGCCTTTCATGCATTCCAGTACTTTTCGTTTATGTTACGGTTCATTAATTCCTTCTATTGTTCATAATAAAATCAGCTCATCTTCAGCTGACATACCTCGAGTCCCTAGTTTTTCAAATTCACAATGCTTTACCTGTCCATTGAGTCTGTGTACATAGATTCCTTCGGCTGTTGTCCAGCTCCTAAAACCTTTGCCCTTTCAGCTATGACCAATTTTTTTTTTCAGCCTAATGTTACTTTTTATTATTGTGACAATTTCCTCAAAAACATCTGTTCTAATTCCTGTGGGTACACCATTATGGAAATTATCTTTAATGCCTTGCACCCCACAGAAGTCATAAACAAGTCCATTCTTTGGTTCTGTCCATCTTTCATTCTTGAGTCTTTGAGATTACACACTCTTGCTGTAGCCGCAAAGACTATCATCAGTATCATCCATGGACCCACGCATCCTATCAGTGATGCCCTTTGTTATGTCTGATATATCTCACAGTTTCAGTACTTGATACATGGTGCACTGTTATGCATGATGTTATTGAGTTCCAACAGTTATCGTCTAAGCACTTAAATACAACTCAGCAAATTTGTATAGGATGTAACGCGCACATTCACCTAAAATACACGCAGACATGCAAACTTTTAACTTTCATGTCATGCATAGTTCTTTTATTAAAAGTGTGTTTGAATTTTTCAGAAATGTGGTCAGCTACATTAGATTTTCTAATGATTTCAATTTTTTTTTATCTTTATTTTTGAGAGCCAGCATCAGACAATTGGGTGGAATAAGAAATCAATGAATGAAAATAAAGCAGAAAGAGATATTTTGTTTCATTGGATCCTAATAGTTTTTGGTGAAATAAATTATATTAAATAATAATAAATTAATAAATGGATAAATTATAGTAAATGATTTTCCTGTATTAATTATATAATTTTTTCTGAAATTGTTACTTAACCTCATAACCTTTTGCTTGAAGTAAAAAATAGTTTTATTTTGTTAGAGGGTTACTAATACTCGTTATTATGCTAATTGTCTGACATAATTGATTGAGGGAATTTATATTATTAATTTATTATACAGTAAGTCATAGTACATTGAAAATCAATCATGTCTAGTGTCAGTGTACATGGCCGTATTATGACCTTTTGGGGCTTCTAGGTTAATGAAATTATAATGCCCCCTTCACACGGATCCACCCTCTAACTTACCCATATCCATCTGAAATATTTTTTACTTGTGATATATTTTAGAAACAGTTATATAGCTTGAAGTAAACTTATTGCAAATTTTTTAACTAAACTAGAGTAGCTATCCTTTGTTTGCCAATAAAAATATTCATTAAGAAATATGACTATTTTACTATTTATTGCAACTCATATTAGCATATATTTCAGCAAAAACTTAGTAACAAAAAACAACAACAAAAAAAACAATAAAAAAACAAATTTTTTATAACCAGTATTATAACAATAAAATACTTATAATGGTTAGGATTGATTTAGAATCCAGTTTTTAAGATTATCCTTTTCTGTAGATGGGAAAATTATAAAAAATCAATCATGAACTGCAAGTCTTTAACAAAACATATTGTAGAAGATAACTGTTCTATAAACTCTATATAGAAAGTGAAAAATGTTTATAACTTAAAGTTCTAAAATAAAGTTGCATATATGCAGGTAATTAATATAGGAGAGTATATGACAATAACTTGTAGAGATGGTTATATTTACTGAAAATAAAAATGACTTGTTTCTTCAAGATTCATAGAAGTGAAGAACAATCCATAAGCTTATTGAAAATAAACCTTATTTTCAACACACTTACATACCCACATATATACCATATTAAAGCATATCCAAACTATTTTCTACCCAAAAACAGACAATATTTACAAACATGCCAAAAAGATTCCACAACACAACATCCACTGTTTAAATTAAAGTGTTTATTGGTTAGAAATTAATATCACTATGCAAAATATTTGACCAATCAGAGAAAAGTAAAATCCTACTTTTGGGAAAAATTTCTTATAAAACCCAACAGGTTTTGACTTTCAGCAGCAGAAATGTATGTGACTGTCTCCAAACCATTCAAACACAAGAGAAGACATAGTTACATAGCTTTTTCCTTCCCCCAACACATGCTGAAAGAAACATGTCAGCAACTTCAAATAAATCATCTCAAAAACAACAGCTAGACCAATCAGTGAATTTTCATTGACAATCAAAATTTTTTCTCAACCCCAGATTTTTACTGTGGACCAATTACTAAAGGTCTTTTCTAAACCTTAGATTTTTTTCTGTGGACCAATTACCCAAACATTTTGACTTAACTAAAGTCTATTTTTAATCTTATTTGACTGTTTTGAATTCATGTACTTATGTTTGTAAATACAAATGATTTATTTAACATGCATACCCATGTTTTCTTTGTTTTTATTTTATTATGGTTTGTAATTCAGACATACAGATCGTTAATATAAAGTAAAAACCTGGACAACAGAATTTCCTAAAAGCTCAGTATAAACAAGGGATAATTTTGATTACAACATTGAAAGTTTTTCAAAAGTTTTAGCTATGCTGTCAATGAGAAAGAAGAGCATTGTGTTAATGTTTTAAAACTAGAGGTAATATCTTGTGTCATTGACAAACTTATATTCATGTATATATTTGAAAGGTATGATTCAGTGAATATACTGTTGACAAGTTTTCCACTAATTCTAGCAGTCAGTGTCTAAATCCATAATAAATATAGTGAATATGTACTTATGTTACATTTATACTATAGGTAAATGTTATAGAAAGAGACTTTAAAGAGAATCATAATAAACCTTCCAAAATTCAGCATTTTTCTTGGCTGACATTATGGATCTTTGATCTTATACAGGTAGGTGATGTGCCATGGTGACCTGGTTCTCTTTAAATATTGATTTCATCTGCTAAGATAAGACTTCCTGTCTTATTTTATGGCATTTCTTCTTCCCTTATTTTGAAAGGCATACAGGAATTTTAAGACGAGGTTCGTATAAACTTTTGTTGATAAGATTAGGTACATTGAAATTTGTCTTACTTTATGTATCTACTTGTTTATCTGTGAAAAGAATGAATGGAACAATGCACATTTTTTTACTCTTTCTCTCTCTTAATCTAATTTCACTCTGTTCGTATCTATCAGTTTTTCTTTCATTCTTTCTTTCTTTCTTTTGTTCTTTCTTTCTTTCTTTCTTTCTCAACAAAAATTATACAAAATTCATAATCCTGCCTTCCAACAACCTTTCGACTAAACTTGCAAACAAACTATCCCTCTCAAACACTAGGCTTGTTACCACCACCTACAAAAATATTGGTGATATAATCAGGAAGAAAAATATACCAAACACATTTTAAAGGCCAGAATTTATTAGATAAAATGTCTACAATGCAAAAATGTGTACATGGGAGAGATATCATGTGATCTAAAAACCAGCATCTACATAAGAGAATTTTGCATTTAGATAAATGTTCTAACTCTCTCATTTTACATTGAAATGACATGGGTTATAACTTTGATTTCACTAATGCCAGACTAATTAAAAAAAGAACATAGCCTTTTAAGGGAAAAGTATTTTGAAAACATGATAATAGCATTACTACTAACTTTAACAGTCAGTCAGTCAGTCAGTCAGTCAGTTAAGTACCATACGTGATACACACTTGGGCAATCATGTCATGAAAGAGACATGACTGACTGGACAGAAGATTATCCCACAGTAGGTTGCCATTATTTTCTGCAGTAGACTGGTTGCCAGCCAAGGCTATAGAACCCAATCTGTCCTGTTATTTAACCCATAACTGGAGGGAGGAGATGGATTGATACCTTTCCCAAGGGTATTTGTACATATGTGAATGCAACAAATTTAACTGGAATTCGAGAATGGCTCCCCAATTTCTCATTACGAGCTGATATCCATTGCTCCACAGCACACATTTAAAAAATGACCTTACATCACCATCTTTCTACAGATCCATTCTTCATGAATCTAACATATATTCCAATACATAAAAATAAATGATATAATACAAATTCCATCTTCAATGATAAAAATTCCAACCAAAACAAATTTATCATACTCAGCTGCTTTTCAGTGACTCACATAGAAGTGACAACAGCATATCCAACTAAATACAAAATCATCACAACACCTCGCTACATTTCAACAATTTAATCAGAAAGAAATTCTGCAGATTTTTTCTACACATATACACTTATATTAACGAATGTTACTGTTCAACATACACCTAGACAGACAAGTATTTCTACATAAATACACATATACACTATCACACATTTTACCATTCAAAATGTTCTTCATACATATAATTTAAAATTAAACATTGCTTTAATACATGTGACATATGTATTAATACACACACACACACATATATTAACTAGCATTATCATCCAATATACATCTAAACAGAGAAGCATTTTTACACAAGCATACACATACACTATTATACACTTTATCATCCAAAATATTCCCCACACATCCATTTAAAAATTATCAATTGCTTTAACACACATAACACATATCTGACCAGTAAGAACCAACCTAAAATTACAACATACCAGTGTACTGTCTCTTTGTTTTCTCATTTTTCTCAGTATCTGAAGAAGCTTTAAAAAAAAGGGAAACATGTAACATTGAGATATGTTTTTTATTTATTCTTTTTTCTTTATTCTACTATCTATCTATTTATTTTGAGAAAAATTCACAAGGACATCCTTATTCCAATTACCTCTTTTATTAAATATTCAAATGAAATTATTTGTCTTAGAATGCTTAGAGTCTAAATTAAGAGGTAGGAGGAAATTTCCTGAATATTTAATAAAAGGGGTGGCTGGAATAAAAATATCTTAGTCAATTTTTCTACCTATCTATCTACCTGAAGAGATTGCAAATGATTGCCTCCAACACAAGTACTCTGTATTTAAGTCAAAGTCAAAGCAAAGATAAACATTTTGAATATTGATTTTTTTTATACTAGAAAAATATTTATGTGCAACTTTCAATAACTTTGAACAGTACATACATTTATGTGCTGGTAAAAGCTATCCTACTAATGTGTACACAGCTATCTATCTAATTTAAATATTATTTCTTAGACTGAAAAAGTTTGACTCTAGGAATTTATTTTTCAATAAAGAAACAGAGAAGAAAAATACAGCAATTGCCAATTGAAATTGCCAATTGAAAAAGAGTATACATTTATCAATTATTCATTTTATTATAAGATAAAAAGCTTTAGGTTTTGGTTAATGAAAGTGAACAGGTTGTTATATTTATGACAACCTTTTATATGCATTTACAATTTAAAATGATCACCTTTTACTTTCACCATAGCCCTTAATCTCCTCTCAACTGAAATGCATGTCTTCTTCACTACCTTTTCCCTCAAATTGTACCACAGTATCATAAGAGCTTCTTTCAGGTTTGGTACACTGAAGTAGAAATACATGAAGTATCACTTTCCAAAATGAGCCATAGGATTAATGTCAGGTCTTGAGGGCGGTAAACTGACTTGTCAAACCATCCATGGAAATGTTTCTTGTACCAGTTCTGCATCAAATTTAGCTGTCTTTGTGGGAGCTCCATCTTCAGTGAAGACATAGCATCTTCCAAATGTAGCAGACAACAATAGAAGGATGATTCTCTCCCCAACATTTGCTGGTAAATTCTACTATTCACTTTCATGTCCTCTTAAATGAACACCAAAAGTGATTTCAAGCCATCAGAAGCAACAGCAGCTCAAACCATGATACCAGTTGATTTATGTTATTTGAAATGTGTTTTAACACCTTTGAGTATATATCCTTATGGGGTGGTGGTCATTTTCGTAGTTGATTACAGCCTTCACAGCAAAAATCTTCTTGTCTGACCAAACAAAGACATTGTCTGCAGCACACTGCATCTCTTCTAATGTTTTCTTCTTTCTGCCAAGCTGTTTTTGTTTGGAGACACTAAAGAGCAGCTGTTATTGTATCTTGTAAGTTTTTAGGCCTAGATTGTCTTTCACAGTCTTCCTTGGTGACTTATCCAAAATATCAAGCTTTTTTTGCCATCTTCCTCATGCTTCTTTTTTAATTCTCTTTCTTCTTGACAGTTGTATTAACCCTCCTACTACAAACTAAGTAGTAAATGGTTTCTTCCTGGAATTAGATTTGGTGAAGTTGTTTGGTCTTCTTGAAATTTTTTCTTATTAGTGTTCTCTTTAAAAATGTTTTGTTAAATGTAGTAAAGACTGTTTAATAAAAATCAGATGTGAGTTAGAGGGTGGCTTCATCTGAAAGGAGGGGCAAAGTAAGTCAAATTTTACTATGGTTTACTCAAATGGTGTACTCATTTTGGTTGTTATTGTAACAATCGAGATAAAGACACTATTCTGAGAAAATCAGTATATATTATTTATAATTTTTCAACACAAAAATTCAATCAAAAATTCCTTTAAAAATGTTATTCAAAATTATCTTAATATTAGTGAAAAGATAGAATTTTATTTTATTTATCAAACTAGTATGGTTATCTGTCATTGCTCACAATAAGTTACACACACATACACACACACAAATATTGTAAGAAAGCTATTCAAATTATCTCAATCAATAATTTTCAATGCTATTGATACCATTTAACCATTCTTGGGGAAATTATTCATACCCAGTTTTCTCTCAATATGATAAAGGAAAGAAAATAATTGTACCTACCACTATTGATCCTCACATTTTTATTAAGCATTTTATATGAATATTTAATAAAAGAGGTGGTTGGAAAAAAAGGACCTTAATTTTTTTCTTCAAAAAAAAGAATAATTATCTTGTGCTGTCTATTTGAAACGCAATTAGATAGATAGATAGATAGATAGATAGATAGATAGATAGATATGAACAGAAATAGACACATACATACATACATACATACATACATACATACAAATGTATATAAGACTCATGAGTGTAGTATCTCCCCTCACATCAACTACTCATTTTCTGGAGGGAATATTAAGATAAATTATTGGATTAAATGTTACTGAAACTTCATCAATGTTCTTTTTTTGTTTGGATCAATTCAAAACAATTTTCTCTTTATACATTTTTAAATAATTTATTAAATTCTAATATTTGGATGAAAAAGTGTGTCATGCAGGGTCAAATTATGACCTTTTGGAGCTTCTATGCTAATGAAACTTTGCCCCTCCTTTCAGATGGAGCCACTCTCTAACTTACACCTAGAATATTTTTACTTGTGATATATTTTAGTGACATTTACATAGTTTGAAATAAACTTTTTGCAAATTCTTTAAATAAACTATTATAACTATCTTTTGTTTGTCAATAAAAATATTCTTTAAAAATACCACTATTTTACTATTTATTGCAAATCAAATTAGCACATATTTCAACCCAACAACAGTAAAAAAAAATCAGATTTTTATAACCAGCAAATAATAAAACAATCAAAATAAATATGGGTTTGTCATACTGATGTCATTTCAGGTTAAGAAACTATTTAGAAGCTATAATATTTACAAAATTAAAATCATTGCTTTATAAAAAAGCTTCAGAGGCCCTAGACTGCAGCTTAGCTAAGAGATAATCTGGCTCTGCTTATATGTAATCAAAATATAGTAGATAACATTTTATCTGTGAGAAAAAATCTACAAATATATCTGAAAAATTAATGCAAACTTCTGTTGCAAAAAAAGATGATGTAATAAAATAATACAATCTTTTATGATGAAATTGGCGAACCTAAAAGTTTAACTTAATATTAACTTATAATTTGTTTTGATGGGGATTCTTGCTTCTTTTATGCATTGGTCAAAGCAATCTTTGTCCTTTCTCAGGAATTCAGTTCATCTTGGAGAAGGAGGTTCTTACTTTAATTAATTCTAGATTTTGGAAACCAGAAATTCCTGCAGGCAATGGTAATTCATGAGTCACACTTGAACAGTGTGACTCATGTACTCCATAGATTGATATGCATGCTTATTTTTTTATATATCATAATATATATTATGGACTAGCTGGTAATCTTCCTCTTCTAGTGAGTAACTGTAGAAAGATTACAATTCAGATTTTGTTTTGGTTATTATATCTTCACATAATCCAAACTCCACTGTAGGGAGAATGAGAGTTTGAATAAAGGATGAAGGTTTAGTTTTCTTTTCAGTTCATTTGAATCACTTCTGATAGTAAGGTAGAAACAAAATCAGACTCTACCTGTTTTCAGTTGCTAATTTCCCTCTGCTATTACTCTACTCTTAGAATTTGAGTGGGGTGCATTTACATTTTTTAAGAAAATTTTCCAGCTTTCAGCTGAACTTAAGATTTCCCCAGTTATTAATTTTGCACCTTAGAACTAAAGCAAGAGGCAATAATTATTATAGTTCATTCAAGTTTTTTACTTATATTTATTGCATTGTTTAAAAATATTGCCCACAGTATGATGATAAACTACATCCATCAACAAGGCCTCTGACTGAGAAGTTTTGAGGAGTGTGGAACCATCTTTTACTTACTGTTGTTCCCAGGTCCACCCTGACCCAGAGTGATATTACCTGTTAGAGTCACAGCTATAGGTATATAGTGACCACCCATCAAACAAAACACTATGAAGGTATGAAAATACATTTTTATAATAAGAATTCCAACAATACATTTTCATAGAAAAAAAAAAGTTACTAACAATACTATTTTAAAAAAAAAATTACCAGCAATCCATTTTTGTATTTCATTGTGAAAGCAGAGTAACATATATTATTGCTTTAAGGCTCCCAAGATAAGTAAATTTTGGTATTAAATGACCTATAAGGTTATGATTCCATTAAACTATAATTGTTTTTTGTTCTTTTTTATTACTTCCAGAATTACCACATTCCATTCTTTGATAAAAAATAAAGTTTCTGTACTTAAATTGTAAACAATTTGATTTTTTAAATGATTCCCCACACTTTTATTAAGACTTCCTACTTTTTCATATTGAGAAAAATTCCAGGCCTTCCACCCAATTATTAATACCCTCCACTTTAGTTGCTCTTTTTACATTTTTTAGATGTATATATCCATCATGTAGTGGTACAGTTAGGTGCTTTGCTTTCATCAGAATATATTTAACATTGATACATATTGAGTGAGGTCAGAGCATGTTACTTAAAATATCATAATCAATACATTCTTTCTGAGCATAAGCATAAACTTTCACGGATTTGTAAGTCTTTTATCAGGAATTATATATAAAGATATCTTCAAACTTATTTTGTGCTAATTCCAAAGAGTATGATGGGCACCCTTTTCATTTTGTATATGTTCAGCTATCCTTGATTTCATCTTATCACTTTCGATTGTAACTTTCTTATTTTCTTCAAGTGTAATTGTTTGTTTCAAATAAGTTATAAGGAAAAATACGCATCTGATTTTAACATTTTATTCTAATTGAATAATATAATATTCATTTTATCTGGTTGAGTGACAAAATTTCTATTTAGTTTAAAATGGCACTGAGTAATTTTCATGTTTAGATTAAATTATCATGGATAAAAGGAAATTTAACATACTTTCTTTTATTGAAAGCTATAATAATACAAATATAACTTTATTTAAAAAATAACATGATTTGACATAAATAAGTAGAACGTTAACATATATCTATTTGATTGGAATTGTCATTTTAAATTTATTTTTTATTTATTTTAATATTAACTTATGTTTATTATCTAAATCTCTAACATAAATTCTGCATAGGAAGATTTTATTTATGATATTTTACCTGAAAATACCAAAGATCAAAATGGACTATTTTTTCTAGCCTAATAACTGTAAAAATATACAATAAGTATACTTGCATAGTAACTGTACTCACATAGTCAGCCAATCAGTCAGTCAGTTAAGTGCCATATGTAATACATATTTGAGCGATCATGTCTCGAAAGAGACATGACTAATTGGGCAGAAGATTTTCTCACAGTAGGTTGCCATTACTTTCTGTGGTAGACTGGTTGCCAACCAAGACTACAGAACCCAATCTGTTCTGCTATTTAACCCAAAGCTAGAGGCTGGTCTGAATTCAGAATTTTTCATCTCCTAGAGTGGTTGCCACTCATGGCGATAGAACCCAGTTTGTCTTGCTATTTACTCATAGCTGAGGAAGAAGAGATGGATTCATATTTTTCCCAAGGGTATCAACATATATATAATGGCTTTAAATAGAATTTGAACTCAACTCTTTGATTCCTCAATCTGAGCCACTATCCATTACTCCACCATAGTAGCCATAAAAATGATGAGAATATTTATGCATACAGAACAGAGTATGTGGCTATGATAAGACTATCTGCATGCTTGATCTGCCAAGGATAATCTAGGATGAGATTATCTATATGTTCTGTCTAGGAATAGAGTAACATTGTGGCTTGGCCTAAGATGAGAGTATCTGTGTGCTTGGCCTAGGAGGAAAATATATGCATGCTCTGCTTAGGATGAGGATATGTGTGTTCTGAATAAGATGGGAGTATCTGTGTGCTTTGACAAGGGTGAGAATATTTGTGTGCTTTTGGCTAAGATAAGAGTACCTGTATCTGTATGCTCTGCCCAAGATGAGAATGTGCTCTGTCTAGGATAAGAGAATCTTCGTGCTCAGCAACTGGTGAGAATATCTGTGTATTCTGCCTAGGATGAAAGTATCTGTGTGTTATGTCTAGGATAGGAGTATCAGTGTACTCAGCCTTGGGTGAAAATAACTGTGTGCTTCTCTCTATAATGAGAGTAACTGAGCTCCTGTCTAGGATATGTGCGCTCTGTTTAGTATGAGGGTATGTGTGCTCTGCTTAAGATGAGAGTAATTGTGTGCTTTGACTAGAATGAGAGTATGATTTGCCTCAAACAAGAATCATACTAATATCACTCTCTGGCCACAGGCTTAGGATCAGATTATAGTATCTGTACAATCTGTTAAATGCATTTTACACACAAAAATATGCTAGTCTCCTAGAGAACAACACTCTGTGCTTCCTTGGCCTCACTCTCTCAACCATCCTAAAATAGAACGGCTACATTGAATCTATAACTGCATCTTCTACTTGGAAGGTTGGGTCACTGTGAGCTCCTGTCTAGGATATGTGTGGATTTTAATGAGAAAAACTTCCTGGCCTGACAGAACAGGAAGTTTTCCTCATTAAAATCCATTTTGAATATTTATAAATCTACTATTCATCTGTGCATTGAGTACTGTTGCCATATTGGGTGCTCCTACTATTCATCATGAAGTTTTTGACAAAATTCAAAGGATCTGCAATGTAATCAATCCAGTCATGACAGCCACCTTCATTCACTTTCTCATGATGTGATGTGGCTTCTCTCTGTCTTTTCTACAAATATTTTCATGGCTACTGCTCTGACGGGCTTCTTTCCGTGATGCCCTAACCACATGTATTTATGCTAGATTGGCATTAAGGTCCCACCCTTTTACCATCTAAATAGTTAAATGTAACTGCCTTTTCTACTCTAACAGTTTCTTTTCTCACACCTCCTGTTTGTGGAACTCCCTTCTATTTGCTTGCTTTTCTCATAGCTACAATATCCAGAAGTTTAAATTCAATGTCAATTGCCATCTTCTATCTCCTTGATTTCTACCCTTCTCTTATCCTCTGTGACATCCCCTGTACCTTGTATTTTTCTCTCACTGTAACCCTGTGTACACCAGAAATAGTCATAAAAAAATATGTGAATATATTTTGTAAATAAAACAGGTCTAACATGTTTTCATTTTATATTAATAGTTTTATTTAGTTCAATGCAGGACAACCTTTATGAATATTTTCAAAGCCTTTAATTGTTTAAATGATAGAAAAGGTAGCATATGTCTCATTAATTTCACATTCCAAATTTTTATGAAAAACTGTTTTAATTTATCAGTTATTGTGACATATCAAATAACTTGTAAATATTAGATTTAAAGTAAAGGAAAAAAATTAACTTCTACTTCATTTTTTACCCTTCTTTATATTTGCATAAAACCTTTTAATTTTAGAAACAATGTCCCTTTCTTCATTATAAAAATGTTTCTCTGAGGCAACTAAAACAATGCTTACATCTTGCTGACAAACTGTAACATATTAAAGAATGCTAACAGTAGTTTGTTCTTTACTCACAGATTCTATCATGGGAATAATTTTGATTGCTGGTTTAAAAGGCAAGTATATCCATGCTTGTATGCACAATGTGGAACCTTTTATGTACCTTATAGCTTGGGTCAATCTGTTGTGCAGTAACTAATTATAAAGCAGATTTGTTGTACTAATCTCACTAGAAGCTGCAGCAGTAGATGCTCTACTAATAAATGTGCTGGCAACAGTTGTAGCAGCAGTAGAAAAATGAGCATACATGTGTAAGATGTGTCAAGATGGTGCATGGCAGATTCAGCCTGTCACTTCCCCTTCTCTTTCTATCATCCCTAGAAGGGAGGCAAATGATGATGACACTGATAATAATGATAAAACAGAAAATCATAATAATGGTACTGCTGCTACTGTTGTTATTATTGTTGTTGCTGTTGATGATGATAATGATGTCCTTGATGGCTTGTGTGCAGAGGAGAAGGTTATGTTGAGGCTGTTACTGTGGTGGTGGTGGTGGTTTTGGTGGTGATATTGAAGAGGAAAACATGATTTCCTTTTTTGTATCATGAAGTGGATATACTCATTCCATGTTTGGCTTTTCTTCACCTGATCATCTTGTTGACATTTTATCTATTTAGAACATGGAACAAAATTTTGGTGTAAATTTAAAATAATTTTTTAATATTTAACTAGAATTGTCATTTAATTGTACTTAGATTGAAATGAGTTATTGGAGTCTGTTTTTTTAAATATTTTTTTTAATAATCGTTTCACCCCAAGCAAGGTAGGACCACTACTGGTGCACAAAGGGTTACAGTGAGAGAAAAAAACAGGGTACAGGGGATGCCTAAGAAAGGATAAGAGGTGGATGAGATTTAGGGAGGTAGGAGATAGCAATTGACATTGAATTTAAACTTTTGAAGACTGTAGCTATCAGGAAAGCAAGTATACCAAAGGGAGTTCCACAGGCAGGAAACGTGAGAAAACAAACTTAAAAGTAGAAGTGGCAATTACATTTATTTTGATGGTAAAAAGGGTGGAACCGAGATAATTTTTACTTTTATAATGAAATTACATTTAAATATAGTTTAGCTGGAAAACTTTTGCCATTAATTATGAGAGATTGATTGATTAATTGATTTTTTTGCAGCTTACCAACTTTTTGTAGTTTACTTAAAGCAAGAAAATATTTTTAGTTTGTAAGAATTTCTTTTTTGAGATAAAATAATTTTTACTAATACAAGTTCTATCAGTTAGCCTACAGCTGGGAATGGGAAGGGGTGGATTCATATTTTTTCAAAGGGTAGTTGCTTGTAAGTGAATATAACAAACCTAACTGGAATTGGAAATTGATTCTGATTTCCAATTCTGAGCTCCATATTCAAACTTACAGCACCTGGTCACCCATCTAAGTACTTGATTTGGCTTGATGCTGCTTAACTTTGGTAATTGTATGAGAACCAGTGTTTCAATGTGGTATGGTCATAAGCTCATTAATTACCTGAGTGAAATAGAGTAAATTTATATGTCTACTTAAATTAAGCCGTTACTTAATTTTGCTCAGTGGTGGGCCTACATTTTTGGAGGCCTGACACTTGAACAGATGAGAGAGGGGTTCTCCCTGAAGCTTGAACAGATATTAGGGGGAGATTCTTTTGTAACCAGCAACAATATGGCAACATTCAACAAGGTCTAAAAGTCCCTGTAATGCAATGACCTCAAGGCCCAAATGATAGAAAATGTGGTGCAATGGAGTTTTTGAAAATGGGCTATACAGTAAGCCCCTTCCCACCAGCAATGAGGCCTGGGTAACTGCTATTATGTGATTGTTTTATAACAGATTACCACATTTTTTAAAATGTAACCACAGCATTACAGATTTTGATTAAAATTGCTGTATTGAGTTATCTCACATGCCAAAATCACTCTTTAAAAAATGCTTTATGGGCCCCTCTGAGATTAGGGACTCTGAAGCTTAAGCTTTATTAGTTTCATAATAGAGCCACCATTGATTTTGCTTAGATTGAAATGGGTTATTATTGGTTGATTTTCCTTTTATACTGAAACTATGTTTAAACAAAGTCAGACTAGAAAAATTTTGCCATTCATCACCTGAATGAAAAACCTTTAAATGTTAAAGATATTTAAATGATTTCACAAGACAGTGAGAAATATACTTGTGTAATTTTCTTAATGGCCTCAAATTGCCACATTCTACATACAGATATCTATGCAAGTTCAATGGTCATATAATAAAACTCTGAAAGCTAACTTTAGAATAAGACAAAATAAAATCACTTAAAACTGCATATGTTTAATAGTTTACTTGTAATTATTCATCTTCTACACTTCAATGATAGCTGAGTGAAATGTTTGTGTATTTGCTAAGCAAATTTAAATTTAATATCAGTTATCTACAATTATTGTCAAATATTAAGTTGAGGCAAAAGTTCTCATTGCTATCAAGTGCACAATACTAGAGTAAGCTTAGATGTGTATTTCAAGGTTACTCATTTCTTTATTACTTGTACAATCAGTCAATTCCACTGTCATTTACTAGCCTTATTAAAAATTCAGAAACTAGGAAAGTAACAGAAGTTAGCTTTCAAACATTCATTTTTCTCTTCTTAATTGACACAGAAAAAGTCTATTTTTAACAAGGTAGTTAGTGAACAGGAAATATAGATTTATTAAAAGGATCAAAAAATAAAAAGAATATCATGGCTACATTCAGAACAGCATTCATCATCTCAATGTAAATATAATTTATTAGGTAAAGTTTTATTCTCACTGATAAGAAGGAATCAAAATTAATGTTTTATTATAAATTGCTGAAGTTTAAACTGTTTCTACACAATGCTATGTCGCAAATTGCATATAGATGTCCTGTAATGGGAGCCAGTAGCTTAACCTTGGGATATTTTAGTAGCATATAGTAGTAGTTGCAGTTTGGTTTGGTTTATTTATTTTTTGTTTTACAGCAGATCAACTTCAGTGTGTTATTTAATGCTAACAAGATTTAGAATTAGTTCATATGAATAGAATATGTATTCTTTGTAAGAGATCAGTTTGTAGATCAGATTTCATCAACATATTTTTGTAAAGAGGGTTTTTGTTGAGAGTCAAATCTATTGCTGGTAATTTTTTTTTTTCAAAAAATGTATTGCTGGTATTTTTACTATAAAAATCTATTTTTATGCTTTCATAGTGTATTGAACCCAGTTTTTGGTAACTGCTAGTGTATCTGAAGGCATATTTTGTTTATAATGAACAAATGCATGTGAAATGGAACGAAGATATATTTCTTTAGAACCTCAGTACATAGGGTCAAGATGAAATTAGTTTTATTCTTTTTCACAAAAGTGGATACAAAACATTAGCCATTTCATTAACATGTGTGCTGGCCAGTAAAAAGTTGATAATTATCTTCTTATTGCAAAAGCTAGATCTATGCTCTGGGACAATTAATACCTGCCACTGACTGACTAAACTCCTGGGGTTTGATGTGACCTCTTTTATATGTGGGCACATGCTGTTAATAACTTATAATGCAGTTTCTTGGTTGGTTCATTTTTGTCATAATTCATTTTTCAGGTTACTTTCTTTTCTAAGGCATTTCAAGTTTGCAGAGTGTCTTTTTATAGATTTTGTTTGATTACTTTATTTAGTATGTCTTGACAGTGTTATTTACGGATTGTGATTTGGTGAAGAAAGGAAAAAAGAAACAATACATATTTTTGTTCTGTATTCACTATAGTTACACTGAGCAATTGACTCATTTGAAGGACACATTGAAACAGAAAATATATTTTTCTAGACAAAGAAACCAACTGCTGATTTTAATGCATGCCTATATCTGCTCCCATTTTGCGTATTTATGTAGCAAATGTTTTTTAGAGTGAATATTATTAAAAACAACAGACATTTTGTGCCAATCAATTTTATTGATAGATTTTTCCGAATTACAAATAATTCTTCTCAGTCAATGAAAAGAATTCCATCAGAAATTGGTTGGACTTCACTTCAAAAGAAAAATACAAACGTTTGACTTTTTCATATCATCATCAGGGTTGGTAAAGATAATTGATGAGTTTTGTAGAACTAGTGAACCTTGTGACATAGGCAAAGAGTGTTGTGATGTAAGTGTGACTTGTTTGACATTTTTATAGGATGTGAGCTCTTAATTTATAATTATTTTATTTATAGATAATTCTCTTTATTGTATGCATCAAGGATTATAAGCTTGTTTTTATAAATTTAAGAGTCCACATCTTTAAATTTATATTAAAAACTATGTCACACTTAGTGTTCAAAAATTTAAATTCAATGTTAAGTAATTTTCTGTCTTCTTAATTCCTGTTCTTTTATTGTTCTTTTTTTTTTTTAATCATATCACCCCGAGCAAGGCGGTAATGCCACTGATGTGCAGGGGGCTACGTAAGAGTGAAAAGATTGAAAAAAAGAAAGCTGGAAACCACATCCTGAACAGGGAACAAGGGATGAGCCTCTACACCTGTACAATAGATGTGGGTGGAGTGTGAACCCGGCGATAGTTTAGTCTATCTACTCCAATTGAGAAAAAAAAAAATGAAAAAGAAAAAAAGGAAAAGTGAAAAGATTGGAAAAGAGAAAGCTGGAAACCACATTCTGAACAGGGAACACGGGATGAGCCTCTACACCTGTACAATAGACGTGGGTGGAGTGTGAACCATGTGATAGTTTAGTCTATCTACTCCAATTGAGGAAAAAAAAAATGAAAAAGAAAAAAAAAGGAAAAGTGAAAAGATTGGAAAAGAGAAAGCTGGAAACCACATTCTGAACAGGGAACACGGGATGAGCCCCTACACCTGTACAATAGACGTGGGTGGAGTGTGAACTGGGCGATAGTTTAGTCTATCTACTCCAATTGAGAAAAAAAAAATGAAAAAGAAAAAAAAGGAAAAGTGAAAAGATTGGAAAAGAGAAAGCCAGAAACCACATCCTGAACAGGGAACAAGGGATGAGCCTCTACACCTGTACAATAGACGTGAGTAGAGTGTGAACCGGGCGATAGTTTAGTGTATCTACTCCAATTGAAAAAAAATAAATAAATAAAAAATAATAAAAATAAAAAGTAGGGGCGTTGAGTTAACTAAGTTTTAATTTAGTTAAAGTCCAGTAAAAAAAAAATTTCTTTGAAAAAAATACAAAAAAAAAAAACGCACTCGTTCAAATAACTATGAAACTTAAAATTAGCCACAACAAAAAATTTCTCTCCTTAATAATGTTTTTTTTTTCTCATATTCTCTCACATTCAGTAACCTCTTGGATTTTAGAGGCTTTATTGCCTTGCTTGGAGTGAAATGTTTATAAAAAAATAAAATAAAAACATGTTACTTTACCTCTTTTTTCACCAAATACTAAGTAAGATACACAATAAATTCTGTGACAGAGATATCTATCTATAATGTTTATGTTATTAGTTTTCTTATTATCATTATTATTTTTAATCCGATGACTCATTAGAGTCGTAGGGATACCACAGGTATTGCAGCTGCAGTAAAAGAAAGTAGTGTTTCTTTGGACATGACAGCCTGACAGATCCCAATCCTCTCCAGGCTGGTTTGAATTCAGAGTTTTCCTTCTCCTAGATCAGTTGCTACCCAAGTCTATAGAACACAGTCTGTCATGCTATAGCTGGCGGGAGAAGAGATAGATTCATACCATTTCCAAGCACGTAAGTGAATGTAATGAATCCAACTAGAATTTGAACTCGGCTCTCTGATTCCTCAATCTGAGCTGTTATTCATTACTCCACCATGTCTCTCATTATTATTATTATTATTGTTATTACTTGCCAAATAATATTTATGTTATAAAAAATAAATAAATCATAGCTGTTGCAGAAAAATTGTATAAAAGAAATGTATTTAACAAAATCAATGAAGACTGAATAACAGACAAGGTACACACACACACACACACACACACACACACACACACACCAAAAAAAAAATTCTTTTACATTTTCATGTGGATCACTGTTTTTTTTTTCTTTTCTATTGTGGCTTTGCTATTTACCAGGCTATTCAGATATTCCAGTCTTACACCCTTTGGGAAGAAGAAACATTACAATTGTTATTTTCTCTTTATCAGATAATTTACAAGGACAAGTGGAAGGATAGTTATTCATGAAAACAAGTAAGAGAAGAAGAAAGGAAAAAAGAAGCCATGTTCTGTTAGATATAAACAAAATGAAAAGCCCTAAAACTCTTTTAATGTGAACACTCAATTGACATTAACATCACAATTATCACACCCAACCTCATTATTCCCCAAAGTAAAATATTTTTTAGAATGTTTTTTAAACAATGATTATGATTTTATCAATAAAATTGATCCTTAACCCATTATATTCAGTAAATCACTAGTCAGAAAAAAAAAATGATCTTATACCTCATTCAGTCTGACTTGAAACTAAAAAAATATAATGCCTTGAATATTGCTGCCACATATGGTCAGGTGCTTCTGCTATCTATTTAAAGAGTTTTTATAAAATCCAGAGATTAATCAGCAATATTATTGGTCCTGACTGGGCATCTCTGGCTTCAATCACTTTTCCACTGCCATAAAATTGTTTCCTTGTGCCTTTTCTATTAATATCTTCATTGTAATTATTCAGATGAGCTCTTCCCTATGGTCCCTAGACTTTATGAATTTAAGTGCAGTACTAGATTAGCAACAAAGTCCCATCAGTTTACAGTTGAATTGGCTAAATGTAACTGTAAGTTCTGTGCTAACAGTTTCTTTTCTCACACTTCTCACTTGTGGAACTCTCTTCTAGCTTCTTGTCTTTCGGTCAAGTTTGATCTTCAAAAATTTAAATACAATATCAATCATTATCTAATATCTTCCTGATTACGCTTTTATTGTTCTTGCTCTTCAATAATGGTTCTGTTTTCTAATTATTACACATTCAATAAACTCTTAAGTTTTAGTGGCTTTACTGCCTTACATGGGGTGAATACGATTTTAAACTAATAGTGTCAATAAGAACTAAGATAACTTTACTTGAATATTTATAATCTGAATTATAACAATATAAAATATTAACAATTTAAATGGCTTCATTTTCTCTTTTATTTAGTTTAACATCTTATTCTATGTGCTGAGTCCCTACTGGACATAGCCAATCATGACTCTCCTGTCCTTAGCAGCTCTTAATAAATTTTCTCTTTTTTTATCTCTCCTATATCTTTTTCTACTATCAATTTACTCAAATTCATTAAGTAGGTTATGCCCTGTTTTCCTTTGTCTCTTTTGCCTTCAATCTGTCCTGTGAGTATAAGATTTTTCAAGCCGTCTTTCCTTATTATGTATCCTAGAAATTTCAACTGCCTCGTTCTGATGTTAAGTATAAGTTTCCACTTTATTTCCATTTTTTCATTGCTTAAAAGCATTTGTAAGTTGGTTCCTCCCTGGAAGAAAACCATATTTGCATTAAGAATAAAAGATCTGAAATTTATTTCTCATCAAAACTGAATGTACATTGGGCACTATTTAAAGTAAATGGTCCATTTGTAAAAAAACAGGTACTTTTTGGAAGATAATTTTGTAAATCAACAGACCTTCCTTTACCCAGAACATTTGTCAGAATTTAAAAATATTAATTTTTATAATTTTAGAAATGGGGTTCTGTTTCTAATATGAATACAGTCTGAAATCAATCTCCGACTTTTTAAAGAGTTATTTGTACATTGCCTTTTTGCTTTTATTTACAAATGTCTTTTTCTTGAAGAAGGCTGGAGGAGAAGCAGAGCAAATCTGGGGCAAGAGTGGAGACATTCGCCTGTGGGTGCAGATGTGAAAGGCCACAAATTTTTATCAGTTTTTATCAAAAGTTAATCTATAGCTTAATGCATCCACAAATATCAGTCTTATAAAATAGTAAATTTCTTTTGTAAACCAAAATATCTATAAGATATAGTATTTTTTTCTGTCTTTTCCATAAACTAAAAATGAATGGCTTTCCAAGTGAGTTTCAGAAAAGGTATAGCATTGATAAACCTTGTTACATTGAAAAATAACATAACTGATGACATAAATTTCAAAATGATTTTTTTTTTTTTTTTTTAATCATATCACCCCAAGCAAGGCGATAACGCCACTGATGCGCAGGGGGCTACGTAAGGGTAAAAAGAATGGAAAAGAGAAAGCTGGAAACCGCATCCTAAACAGGAAACAAGGGATGAGCCTCTTCACCTGTTCAACAGATGTGGGTGGAGTGTGAACCGGGCGATAGTTTAGTCTATCTACTTCAATTGGAAAAAAAAAATAAAAGAGTGAAAAGACTTGAAAAGGGAAAACCGGAAACCGCATCCTAAACAGGAAACAAGGGATGAGCCTCTTCACCTGTTCAATAGATGTGGGTGGAGTGTGAACCGGGCGATAGTTTAGTCTATCTACTCCAATTGGAAAAAAAATAAATAAATAAATAAATAAAAGAGTGAAAAGACTTGAGAAGGGAAAACCGGAAACCGCATCCTAAACAGGAAACAAGGGATGAGCCTCTTCACCCGTTCAACAGATGTGGGTGGAGTGTGAACCGGGCGATAGTTTAGTCTATCTACTCCAACTGGAAAAAAAAAAAATAAAAGAGTGAAAAGACATGAAAAGGGAAAACCGGAAACTGCATCCTAAACAGGAAACAAGGGATGAGCCTCTTCACCTGTTCAATAGATGTGCAAATTATATAAGTATATTTAGTACTGATGTCAAAGTCAATGAAGTCCAGATTTACAATTATAATATTGGTATTTTATTTTTGGCCTGACTAAAGTGGTAATTGATTTTTTATTATTGTCATTCATATGACAATAAGTAACAAAATATATAGTAAAACATCTCAAGAGTAACTCAAGAAGGGGCACCAAAATTGCATTCACCCTGGCTAAGATCCCTTGCTATGTCACTGGGCAGGTGAATCATTGTAAAGAGAACAATGATAAGGACACTATTTTAAATAATTATGTGATGATGGTGTCTCATCTTAGCACTTTAGATAATAGCTAATCATCATTTTGTTAAATGTGAAACAGATCAATAAAATCAAATGCGAAATGTTAACAATAGTCTTGGATCTCATTTCTGTCTGGGTAAAGGCAGTACAATCTTGCCAAATATAAATACCAATAAATATATGGTAATAGTATCTGTGTGGATATTTGGAAATGAATGTAAACAAATTAAAGGTAAAAACAAACACTGCCTTTTGGGCTTGTGTTGATAAGCAATATGGCATTCTTAAAAGACAGAATCATGGTGCCTCCATAAGCATTAAACATGCATGAACAAAACAGAATCTGGAAATAAGAAAAATATTATCATGATCGAATTTTCAGTGTTTATGGCCACATGCAGTTATCACACCAAAGATTTTTCTATACAAAATCTCTTATTCTTTTCAAGGTGAATTTTGAGAGAACAAATGAAGTATTACATGATTTAATAGTGTTCTTTATTTTCTATGTGCTTTCATGTTTCTCAATCATACATTTGATTGATTGTTTTGTTTTTTTATGACTTATGAACCTTTTGCAGGTTGTTTAAAGCCAGAAAATATTTTTAGGTTATAAGAATGTTTTGTAGATAATAATCATTTACTGATACAAGTTACACTAATTAACCCAAAGCTGGAAGGAGAAGAGGGGGATTCATTCCTTTCCCAAGGGTATTTGTGCATAAGTGAACATAATGAACCTGACTGAAATTGGATCTCAACTCTCTGATTTCCAATTTTGAGCTGTTACCCATTAAATTAGCTGCACATCCAAGCCTACAGCAGCACCTGGTGTTCTCAAGCAGTCACCAAAACTAGGTACTGACCAGGCTGATCATATGAGAAATGGTGCCTCAACATGATATGGCCATAAGCCCTTAATCATATAACAAAAGTCTATTTTTGGGGTATTTTATCATAACTAAGCTATTTAGTTTTCTTTTTAACTATTTACATTCAGTCCAATTAGATAATATCTAATTAGAATAAAATATTGGCCTTGTATTCTTTAAAATAGAAGCAATGAGTCACTTTCATCAGTTGTTACTCTATCAAATTTCTCATGTACATTGATAAGAGCATTTTTTGTTCTAAGTTTTATGAATAACAGTACTTTGTCTTATTTTTATTAAAGGAAGAGAAAAAAATGTAAGAAAAGATCTTTTTCTCTTACTTTTTGCACATATTTTTCAGATATGGAAACAATGGACTGTTCTTAAAAGTATTGACCAGATAAGTTTAGTTCTGTTGAAGAATGTGAATTTTTGTACTTTATAATTCGAAGTGTAATGCTTCTATTTGATATATATAAGAAATTTCCCATAAAAGAATTAAAAGTACAGTTTATCTTTAATGCATAAGCTCTTTGTCAGCCTATTCAATTAGATTAAAAAAGGGTGTATATAATTTTATTTTTATTTAATCATGAGAACAAATGAAAAATATGAGCTCACAACTTTTCACTAGTAAACAAAAGTTTAATTAATGCATTTCATTGACCTAGGAGCTGTGTTTTTGCATTTATACCTTTTGTTTTCTAATACACTGAACTTAAAGCAAACTTAACAACTGTCAACTTAATAAGAATAAGAACTGAAGAAGACGTGTGTCAAGACACTAACAAAGAATTTATTTTATCAACATGAAATTTTCTAGCAGAGATTCAAAACATAAAATGTTGCTGTATTATGCTTCTATATATCAAAGTTGCAAATGAGCTATGTCAACAAGTTAAATATGCAATAAAAGTTCATAAAGGTACTGAAAAACTGTCATTCTTGTTACAAGTATATGTGCAATTATTGCTTATATATGTATGCTTAAAATCATAAAAGCATTAGGGAAAATTGACCACGTATAAAATAATATTGTGAAAGGAATAGAGGACTTAAAGTTCATTTCATTTCAAGACAAGTTGAAAACATGGTTCTTGAGCTTAGGAATAGTTTATTTACCCTGTAACCCCTCCACCCCATTAGGGTGAGTTGTAGGGACCCAAGCACATACGCACAAACTAAAGATAAAAATTCCCCTGATCCCACAATCATCAATTATGCTAACCTCAGTGGCAACCACCAATCCACCTGTGTAGTGCAATGGGGTGGTACAGTATTGGGCATCTGTTCCCTAGGATTGGGCACCTCTAAGTATTTTATTTTTTTGGCTGCCCATTTGTCCTCAGACAGAGACATGACCAAGCCACACTCAGCCTGAGGACATAATGTTACCCTATTTTCAGATGGCTGGTATTAATTTTAAGTGATTTTCAAGATGAGAAAAGATTTCTCTAAAATTGGAGAATACAGTTAGTTTTGTTGGGAAAAGTAGCCAAAATGTTAACAAGTGAAAACCCAGGTGCAAAGTTTACTGAGTACAGAATTATTTTTAAGCAAATTCATCATTCTGTCAATGAGTTTTGATGATGGGTAACTTGACAATTTCCTGTGTACTGGATTACCAGGACAGTTGATGATAGCAAGCAGACAAGTAGAGTGAGTGTGGTTTTCTCCCCTTTTATTGGAAGTCGAAATGGATACATGTAATTGTTTTCATTTCGAGATGGTAAGGGTTATACAGTGAGGGAAATGAAAACTCTACACCCCTCTTTCAGAATGCAAAGACAAAATTTGTGAGTTGGTTCTTGTGTTTTGAGTGAAGAGGTCAGAAGAGAGATTTGAAATATGGCCAGCCTGAAAACTCACCTGCTGCTTGAAATAGAGGAAGAAGACAGAAGAGAGAAATATTGCAAATTCAACCAACTGATTGACACATAGAAATAATATAACATGAATATTATCATGTTACGAAAATTTCAGCCAATTGATATTTCTTTTCTGTCACTTATTTTCAATTGTTTGTAATCTTGTAATTATTTGATATATATAAATATATATAAATCTACATCATGTTGTTACGGTTTTGAATCTAGTTTTTATCATATACCAATCCCTTGCAAGTCTGGACCATCCTCATCAAGAGGTAATAAGCGGTCCTGTTTCGGGTTAATCCAAGATCAACAACACAATGTGGGCAAAATTGGCCAAAGGTCAGGAACATTGAGTGGATGCAGCCAGGGGTTGTGTTATAATAAAAACAACTAACAGATAAAAATTAAATCAGTAATAGAATAATTCATAAAGATTAATGAAGCAAAATAGAGTTTCATTTCAGCAACAAAGTAGAACAGCATGAAGAAAATAAGTTGAAATATTTATTGTAGCATCTTAGTGAAGATAAACACCTCGTTGAAGATGGTATGTAATTTGAATGAGTTGATATACATTCAGTGCTGTCTTATGTGAAAACATTGGTGGTATTCAGTGCAAATCATAATACCTGTGTTCTGGAGTTGTTTCCACAAAAAGAACTTTAATGTGTTGTCCATTGATTGAATAGTGCTCGATTACCACTTCATGATGATAATCACAGATGACAAGATTTAGGATTTACCACCCCCCTGATGATAATTGCTGGGGTGAGGGCACAGATTTGAAAGAATTGCTCACTTTCTCAATGACTTTTCATACCATAAAGACATATTCTTTTCACCTCTGCAAAATGGAAGTAATAAACTACAGACATTGATGGTTGCTTTGAACTTTTCACATTTCATTTCATTTCTCATCTTTTCTTTAGTAAAATGTCCTATCAATATATTTGTTAATATTTCCTTGTTCAAATTCTATGTTTTATTTTTCATTTGGACTTACACAAGTTTACCAAAAATTGTTAGTGAGTCAGATGTGCCAGGAACTTATAAAATATCATCAAAAGTGTTTACACCTGCAACAATAGTGATTCTTTCTTTCTGATTGGTTAGAAGAAATGAATATCAAAATTTAAATATTCTACTGCTGTAATCCTCTTTGTGTACAGAATTTGTACCCAACTAAAATAACATAAACATGCCCTTGTAGCTGAAAAGAATGTCTGAATCTATAGAGTAAACAAACTATTTTATCCAATAACCTTTTGAGCAAGGGTCATTCTTTTTTATATGTAGCTATTTAATTAACAAAACTGTAAATAAAGTTATATTTGTTAGGTTAAGTTAAAAATCATGATTCTATGAGCTTCATTCAGATCTGTGAAAACTACTGCTTTGCTCTTAGCAAAACGTAAGACATATGACCCAGACAATTATCTAGGTTATTATTAGCAACTTAGAAAAGTTGTGGTTTGAATAACAAGATTACTTCAATTGAGAATACTACTGTATTGTTAATATAAAGTAGAAATTGTATGACCTTAAAAAAAAAATTCTTTAATGGTTTTTCAACTTATTGGAAATTCAATATATGAAATAATGGGGGAAGAAAAGAGATGGACTAAGATGTAATTTGAAGTTTACATAGAGTGTATAATTAATAATTTCATAATTAATTTTTTCTTTTTTAATTTAAACTTGAAGAGTGAATGATTATCTCTTAAATGAATGTTAGACTAATTTATATGCCAACTAGTTTACCTAATATTATTACATTTTTTGTTTGCTTTGTTTTGCATGAGTTGCCCCTCCTTCTCACAACCATCCAAACAGAGATATCAAGTTTTTACACCTAAAATAAAAATTAAGAAATAATTACTACCTCTTGATGTCTCTTGCTGAGGCTTGGGTTGGGAACAGCTCTTGCAAAACAAAGCATAAGGTGCAAACTAGCTAGTATTTAAATTAGCCTAACATTCATTTCAGAGAAAAGTTTTAACACTTCAAAGTTAAATTTTTAACAAATCATTATCATCATCAGTGCCATTTCCTTTGATTTCTGTTGTATACACATTCTTTCCGGCTCCCAACAAGAGACCTAAGGTCAGAAATGACATTGTGTCATTTTCTACTGATCATTTTTGTAAAAAAAATAAAAATAAAGAATCTCAGATCATATATATTTTATATAGATAGCCTTTCATCAGGTTTGAGCTGTACAAGTGAGATTTATCAGTTGTATTTCTTTTGAACATGAACTCCCAGTTTCTGAGTCTGTCAGAACCTTTTCTAACCAAACCAAGGTATCCAACCCAAACTGGAATTATTGATGTTTTCATGTGCTACATTTTTTTAAATTTATTATTATTATTATTAAGAAGAATAAGTAGTAGTAGTAGTAGTATCTGCCTCTTCCTCTTCCTCCTTCTCCTCCTTTGATTTCTTTCCAGCTCACAACCAGAGAACTCAGATCAGAAATGGCTTCTGGATGTTTTCCACTGAGCATCTTTGAACCCCCCTCCAAAAAAAAAGACCTAGTATCACACACATTTTATATAGATGGCCCTTCATCAGGTGTGAGCTGTACGTGTGAGATCAATCTTTTGTATTTCTTTAAGGTATGAGCTACCAAAGATCCCTTCAATGAATCTTTCATAACCTTTTCTAATCAAACTGATGACTCCATCCACAAATGAAATTATTGATGTTTTTATATGCCAGATTTTTTTAGATTTTCACTCCAAGAGCCTTGTATTTTTAATAGTTATTTATTATTATTATTATTATTATTTTGACAATTATTTAATAAAAAGAAACTAAAAATATCAAGATGAAAGTATGTACTAGCTAAAATTTATAATAATGACGATTACCAATGCTTTGTTAAATAAAAATACGAAAAATGAATACTGTTTTTTATTTTTTTTTTTATTTAATCATATCTCTCCGAGCAAGGTGGTAACACCACTGATGTTCCGGGGGCTACATAAGAGAGAAAAGATTGGAAAAGAGAAAGCCGGAAACCACATCCTAGACAGGGAACAAGGGATGAGCCTCTTCACCTGTTCAATAGACGTGGGTGGAGTGTGAACAGGGCAATAGTTTAGTCTATCTACTCCAATTGAAAAAAAAAAAAGAAAAAAGAAAAGAGTGAAAAGAGTGGAAAAGAAAAAGCTGGAAACCACATCCTAAACAGGGAACAAGGGATGAGCCTCTTCACCTGTTCAATAGACGTGGGTGGAGTGTGAACCGGGCAATAGTTTAGTCTATCTATGCTTGCAATATTACGGATGGGTGTAAATGTAAAAATAATTATGCTACTTAGCAGGCCTGTTGCCAGGAGGGATCTGGAAGCTGCTCCTCCCATAAACCATTTCCCCACACTGTGAAAATGATGTGGACTAATTTCTTATTCACAGCAATACCTCTCCTGATTTAAAGTCCACTCTCTTTAAAACACTCTGGTAATGTGCCTGGTGCTAAGATTGTAGAATAGAGAAATGAGTTAGAGGTTACAATTGGTCTTTTGCAAATCTATGAAGTTTTTGTAATTTCATAGTTAAAGCAGTTGGTCATTTATCAGGTTTCCCAGAGGCAAAAGAGATGTGTATTTGCATTTCACTTGGAATTTATTTTATTTTCAAACCACACTGTTGGTTTTATTGCTGTAGATTGGTGGCCTGATTAAAGTTACATGAAAAAGCAATTGCAATAATTAAGATAAAACTAAATGCTACTTAATAACTGTTGACATATAATAAAAATATAATGATGCTCTCAGTTTATCCATACATGGTAAAAAGTGATGACATATTTTGTTAAGTCTTTATTATTATTTCAACACAAAATATGGCTGCATCCGGCAGCAAGGCCTCTAATTGGGAGGTTGTGAGGAGCATGGAACCACCTCTTAATTGCTATTGTTCCCAGGTCCACCCTGACCTGGAGTGGTAGCACCTGTTAGGGTCCCAGCTATGGGTAAATAGTTGACCCCTAAATCGGTGTCAAAATGCTATGAAAGTATTTATCAACAAAACTTTTGTGAATGAAAAACATTACCAACAAAACTTTATTGAATGAAAAATGTTACCAACAAACTTTATTGAATGAAAAATGTTACCAACAAAACTTTATTGAATGAAAAATGTTGCCAACAAAATTTTATTGAATGAAATATGTTACCAACAAAACTTTATTGAATAAACTAAATAAAACAAATCAAAACGATTTTCAGCATTAAATGATCTAATGAAGGTTGATATGCTGGTTAAATGAACCAACCAACCAACCAACCAACCAACCAACCAACCAACCAACCAACCAACCAACAAAATATGACAGTCTTTCATAATCATCACCAACTCTGAAAGCCACCAGACATGAAAAACAAGTCAAATGACAAAAGAAAAAGATGCAAGAAAATTAACTTCTCTACCAATGTTACCATGTAATGAATGCCATGGACCCTTTCATGAAAGAATTGCTCTATTTAGACATCAATGCCATCATCATAAAGGAGCGGATCAGTAAAGAAGATAAAGCTGCCAACGATGATTATTATTATTATTATTGTTATTTCTTCTTTTGTTGTGACTGAAGGTTTGTGATGGTTCAAGGTTTGTGTTTGTAGTTGTTCACATAAACTTTTTAAAAAAATCTGTATCTGATGAACTTTCCTTTATGGTACCTAGACTTTATGAATTTAAGTGCAGTAATAGATTGACAGCAAGTTCTCATCAATTTAAAGTTGAAATGGCTAGATGTAACTGTAAGCTCTCTGCTAAAAGTTTCTTCTATCATACTTCTTGCTTGTGGAACTCTCTTTACCGACTTCAAAATTTTAAATACAATGTCAATCATGTCATCTTCTTAATTCTTATTCTTTTATTGTCTTCTCTCCTTAATAGTAGTTTTTCTATTCTCTAACACTCAGTAAGCTCTTGTGTCCTAGTGACTTTATTGCCTTGCTTGGAGTGAAATGATTAAAAAAAAATTCTGCATTTACCCCAATAGCAGATGATAAATTTAAACTGAAGTTTGATCATACAGATCCCAACTAGTGTTGCTGAATGGATAAAACAGACAGGGCTGGTATGCTATGTGAAAAAATTCCAGTTGGTGCAGTTGCTGTGCACCAGCAGTTGAATGAAGAAAAAAAAGTGTGATTTCTTTAGTACACATGACACATTGTGCACAGCTTTTGCCACAGATTTCTTTGTAGTTTATGAACAATTCACTTGTGGCCTAGCTTGATTGGAAAGCACACATGGTTCAATTCGTGTTAGTTCAAAGTTCATGTTCCAAACTTGCAACAGTTAAGCATTTTGTTGTACCTGAAGGTTTGATCATGACGGGTCAAAGCTCATATTTGCGCTGGTTCATGCAAACTTTTAATAAGATTATTTTATTGTTTTTTTTTTAAACATGAAAATTGAATTACTGTATAGAGGAGGACAATGAATTAAAGTGATGTTTTTGACAGCCAAACATGCATTTATTTAAAATTTCAGTTTACAGGATTTGTGAAATGATCAGAATTGAAAGATTTACTAGCATGTAAAAAATTTGTTCCTGATGGTAAAACAGATACCAAAATTCAAAGAAAGACCAACTAGAAAGATTATTCTTAAAATAGACTGGCCTTCATCAAAATTTTTGACCATCCCCCTTCCTTCCAAAAAAAAAAAATATGATGTTTTTTTATTTGGTGAAACTTTGGGGAATAACTCGGACCAAAAACCTATTAACACTCTTGTGTATTAATATAAAGTTCTACTGGACATAAAGTGGCAAATCATTTTCATTAACTATGATCATCAACCTTTTAGATGATTATTATAGAAATTGTTAATGTTAATCCTCCCAAGGATTTAACTCTTCATTTTTGGCTAAAAAATATTGTTGAATTACCCTGTCCCACCTGCTAATTAAAAATGAGCCCACCCTTTTCCATAAATGCTTTTAACAATTTTTTTCAGTGAGTAAAATGGTTTATTTGCTTTTGGAATTTATGCTGGGCAATTTCAGAGCTTAAACAATTTTTATATAGTTATTAAGTTATATTGTTATTAAACGGATTCTTCAGAACTATTATATAACAAAGGATGCTGAAAAGTTCTTGACCTAATGAAAAAGGGTTTCCAAAACAAATTCTGATGTTTGTCTATTTAGTCAGATTTTGGGAAGTGAGTTAGACCAAAAACATTTCAGCACCTCCTTGTACATAGAGCATCAGAAAAAAATATCAGTTGATGATTGGCATATTTTCAGGAGAAAAACGGGACTTAAATATCAGTATTTAAAATGATACTGGACATATGAAAACAACAATAAAATCCACCTTTATGTTTTTTTTTTTTTTTTTTTATAAGCGTTTCACCCCAAGCAAGGCATGTCACTGCCACTACTGTGCAGGGGGCTACGTAGAGGTGCAGGGGGCTACGTAGAGTGGAGAAAGGCTGATTAAATATAGGAAATAACAGAGGGTGGGTGATAGGCGGGTGAGGATACCGAGAATGAGGGTTGGGTAGATGAGAGTGTTGTGAGAATAGTTGGGAGTTAGTGTGATAGGAGGTGTCTATTGACCCTACATTTAAACACCTGGAGATTGTAACTGTCGGGAAAGCAGACTTGTGGAAGGGAGTTCCACAGGCGGGAAGCGCGAGAAAAGAAGCTGTTGGAGTAGAATTTACGGTTACATCTTATTTGTTTAACTGTAAAAGGGTGGGACCTAGTTGCTAATCTAGTATCTCGTGTAAATTCGTGCTTAGGCGGCACCAGTGATCTAAGCTCATCGGAGCAGAAGCCATGAAAGTACTTGTAGAAGAGGCACAGGGAAGCTACATCATGCTGGTGTGAGAGCGGCTGCAGCCGGTCTGCCAAGTCAGTATCAACCACGTTACAGATCCTCCTTTGTATTTTGTCAAGAAGCCCAAGGAGAGCAGCAGGGGCACCCGACCAGATATGGCAGCAATATTCAATACACGGGCGGATGGTAGATTTGTATATGTGCAGAATAGTTTCAGGTGGGTAAAATTTCCGGGCCCTGCACAGGGAGCCCACTTTCATAGCAGCAGATTTGGCAATGGATTCAATATAGTCATTCCATTTGAGGTCCGCCGAGAGTGTAAGGCCAAGGAGGCGTAGTATTTTACTCTCTGGGAGGCTAGCCTGTCCCATGCTAATGGGAGGTAGATGCGATTGTCTATGGTGGTTAGTTGATAACAGCTTTGTTTTGGAGGCATTGAAATTTACCAACCATTTCCTACCCCAGGTCACTACGGATTGGAGGTCCCTTTCAAGTGCGGCAGCGAGGTTCACTTTGTCGTCCAGACCTGGTTTCTGATCGATGCGGGAGTAGATTGTTGTGTCGTCGGCATACATGCCAACTTGGGATCTAATGGTGTTGGGGAGATCATTAATGTAGATCAGAAAGAGCGTGGGACCTAGGATAGAACCTTGAGGGACGCCCGCGTTCGTCTGGTAGTTTTGGGAGGCATGCCCATTTAATACCACCTTTAATGTGCAGTTAGAGAAGAAGGACTGGATGAGGTCAAACAGATGTCCAGTTATCCCATAGCTCCGCAGTTTGCACAAGAGGCCAGCATGCCAGACCCTGTCGAATGCTTTGGAGATATCCAAGGCAACGGTTCAGGCTTCACCATTCTTGTCGAGTGCCTGGTATATGTACTCGGTAATGGTCGTTAGCATATCAGCAGTAGACCTGGTGAAGCGAAACCCATACTGTTTGTCAGAGAGAAGCCCGTTGGTCATAAGGTGCTGAATCACCTCGGCGTTGATAATGGCTTCGAAAACTTTGCCAAAGATTGGAAGGAGACTAATAGGACGGTAATTGGCGGGGTCTGAGGGTTCGCCAGAATTCTTAAATATAGGTACTACGCAGGAGGACTTCCAACAGGCAGGAAAGCAGGAAGCAGATAGGCAGAGGTTATAGAGTTTAGAGAGGACAGAGGAGAGTTCTGGGGCACATTTCAGTACTATGACTGGGATTCCGTCACCGCCGCTCGCTTTGTGTGGGTCAAGTTGCGCAATTATCTTGGCGACCAGCGAGGGTGAAATGTGGACGTTATTTAGTTGAGCCTTAGTTCTGGGTGGGAAGTCTGGTGTAGGTATTCCTAACGAGTCCAGTGTCGAATTGGTTGAGAATCTACGGGCAAAGCATTCAGTCTTGTTGGCTGGGGAGGTGAGAACTTCAAATTCATTGATTAGTGGGGGTATTGAAGTCTTGTTCCTGCTGAGCACGCTTTTGCAGAGACGCCAGTAATCTTTGGAGCCAAACTTAGAGGATGCTATGCGTTGCCTAATTCTGGTAGCAAACACCCTCTTGGCTTCGTTCAGTACTTTTTTACACTTGTTCTGTGCTGAGGTGAAAAGGCGCCTGTTTTGGTTCGACGAGCAGCTTCGATAGAGCCGGAAGAAATGGTTCCGGTGGGCAATAGCGGCCGAGCAAGCGGGTGAGAACCAGGGGGACGAATTAGGTTTTAGTTGGAATTTTCTGGCAGGGATAAAAGCATCGATGCCAGCCTTAACCCAAGAGGAGACTTCGGAGGCACAGTCTTCGACAGGAAGATCAAAGACGTTGTTCCAGGGGACGTCGCAGAGGAAGTCCCTGAACGAGTCCCAGTCGGCTCTTTGGTAGCAGTATGATATTCTGCTGGTCTGGTTTTCTTGGGTAGAGTTAGTGCGGATTGATATGTTTATGGAGACTACGGTGTGGTCAGAGTTTCCAAGGGGGCAGAGTTGCCTGGTAGTGCAGGAGTCTGGGATGGAGGTAAAACAAAGGTCGAGTAAAGAGTCCCTTCCGTTAGGGTTTTTAGAGAAACGCGTGGGGAAGTCCACCACTTGCGTTAGAGCTTGGGCTATTGAAAAGTGCATGGTGCGGATCCCAGCGAGGTCGGTGGCTGAGTTTTCAAGCCACTTGGTGTGGTGGGCGTTAAAATCGCCAAACACAAATATATAGGCAGATGGGTGAGAAGAAATGGCCCTGTCGATGTTAGTCGAGATGCAATCAAGTAACGTACAGTCAGAGGAGGAGGGGGAGCGGTAGAGGAAGAAGAGATAGCTAACCGAGCTTAGAAGTGAGAGACGGAAGCACATGAAGGAATGATCAAGGGATTCAAGAGATGTGACCCTGGCTAGGGGGAGTTGTTCGCTGACATATACACCAAGCCCATGCATATGGACATTGGAGTCCTTCCTGAAGAGAGGAAGGTAACCAGGAATGAACAGCTCTGAAGAGGGGATAGAAGGGTCAAGGTTAGTCTCACATATAGCTAAGATATCAGGTGAGTTAGTTAGAAGGAAAGACTCTACACTATTAAAGTTACTGCGAATACCTCGTATATTTGTGAAGGTAACGCAGATAGGTTTGGGCGATTTACGACTAGCTGGTTTAGGCTTGCTATTTTGTTTGTTTAATTTCATGTTGGTTATAGTTGTGGATAGAGAGAGGTCTAGAGTAGGGTCAGATGGTCGTTAATTGCAGCAGGTGAAGGATGGAGAATGGCGCCGCCTGCAGCATAATGTGGCCTCGGGGTTGCCCATCGGAAATTCATGCAGGGACGGCCGTCCATGCGCGAAATGGCACTACAGGAACCCCGATATTATTCAACTGTTGATCAGAGCAGCCTCTCGAGACGCTACGCAAGAGTTCGGGCTCCTAACTACCAGTCGGAAGCAGCAACCAGGAAACTGCCAACCCAGTACCCTCAGAATGAAGAGACATTGCCACCATACTCACCAACTGCAAAAAGCTTCCAGCTGAACTGACATAAAGACCGAAAAAGAGAGAGATGAACTGGGAACCCCTTCCTAAACAAGAAACAAGGCGATCACCTCTACTCCTGTCCAAAAGAAGGGGGTGGAGTGTGAGACCGGGCGATAGAAGGTACTATCTACTCCAATTAAAAAAAAAAGAATAAATGTGTGACTGAAGTTAACTAAGTTTTAACTTAGTATAAGTCAAACCTAAATTAGATAATTAAGAACAATTTACACAAAAATAAGGCAGAAAAGATAAGAACCGAAAAAAAATAAAATAAAAAATACAAATGAAAATAAATAAATAAATAATTCAAAAAATAATAAAAAATAAGATCACACTGGCTAAACTCACCAAATTGCAGGCTGGCTGACAGAAAAAAGTTAAGAAAATTTCAAAAATTATCTTCATTTTGTTTCTTCTATACAGTTCTGGAGAGATTAAGTTACCTTAAGTAAGCAGTAACAGACAGTAGTGTGATGGAGGGGGGGTCACCTCCAAGCCATGTGTCCAGTTAGCAAGGGAATGACAGAGAACAATAAAATATACTTTTGTGACAAAAGCATATTAATAAGTCAATAGTATATTAAATGAGGACATTGTATAGGCTTGTCCACCCAGGCATTTTTCCAAGCTGTCCATATATGAGTTGTATTTGTTAGCATGGCTGTAGGGAATTTAGCAAAGTCTGCAAAATGTTCCTTATGTGCTCAAAGGATTTAAAATTTGGAAAGCACATGAGCCAACAGAATACCTGGAAGTTAGCCAAGTTTTCTTTGAATCACTTTTGTGTCATCTGTACATGATTGGGCATGAGTTTGAATGATCTTACTGAAGTAAACTCTAACCAGCAGGAAACATGTTGAGCATAAAGAAGGGGAAATGATTGGCAACAAAATGTGTGTATGTTATACTTGCCAAAAGAGACTCCAGTTTTACTAGTTGTCTTTGTGAATTCCAATAGAACATAATCTATATCATTATAGATTTACGATGAACTTCCATAACCTCCTGCTTATATACTGGATCCATAATCTTATGAAGTTTCCTCTACATATTAACATGAATGTTTACTCAACTGAAAATGTCACTTTTATGACCTTGTAACATCGCACAAGTCTTTTACAGTCAAATGGCCATTGTCTCTGGCCCAAGTGAGCAACTATAACTGTTTTGGAGACTTACCTATATGACACATGAACTTGTCTAAAATATATATAAGTAGCAGGTTTGCTTTGTAGAAGCAGAGAGTAAAAGTAAGAGGTAGGCAGAAAGAGTGAGAGTGGAATCTATTCCAGCAGATAACTTTGACAGCCAGACTAATAGTCATGCTAATAATTGTTCATTGGTATATGTTTGTACTATTGTCTTTTTAATATATTTTTGACACTATTCCATATTTGTGTCTTTATTTCTGGCCCCAACAAGACCAAAACAATTTGGCAATAAGGTCATAAAAATAACTGATGCCATAGTGTCAATAATAAAACACTTTTTGGTCACTGACTATAAAACCACAAGGGAATACAGAATTTGCTGTACAGTACATTAATTGATGAGTTGAAGGACACCAGAACTTACTTGAGATAGGATCTGTTGCAATGTTTTCATATGATGGATTAATGGCAGATAATATCCTTATCAGTCACTGTACGGTAATTAAGTAATGCTGATGTCTTTGTTATTATTCTTCGAGTTAAGCTAAGAGCATAGAATACTGTATGTTCAAGGTGCCCCTTGGAGATATAGTATTCTATCTTTTTGTCATTGACAATCATTCTATGGAGTTAAATTCTATCTGTGTCCTATGGTTATACTAGCAATGCTACCACTTTACCTATTACATTACACATATGTCACCTGACTGAGTTCATTTCTTCAAGTGAGAAAAGGCAAAACCTTAGAGTAATATGTTGCATTCGGTTCATATATATAAAGTTCAGCAAAGTTTAGCTTATATGTTATGTCCGATAAATGAAACTTAAATAGTACTGAGTGAATATTGCTTGCTTATTTTTTACCTTTTAATGCAGAGGTTCATGCACTATGAATCATCAGGTACATATTTTGAGCTGACCATTTCTAGATTTGAATTTTTATTTTTGGTTCTCACATTGTACATGTTCATTATAAATTATAAATCTGGGATGCCATTTTTTAATTTATTAGATGTATAATTTAATTTTGTTTATACTTAAACTTAAACATGTGTAGCAGCCACAGATCTATTTCCTTTCGCGAATCAGTGCCCCCGACGGGAGATTCGGTCACTCACTAACCAATCAACTGGCAGAGTGCATTAATTCCTTCTTCCTCTCTAGAACTATTTTCCTAGTCCATTTTGGTAGAACAGACAAAAGGCAGAGAGCCATGAGCCAGCGGCAGAAACAGATGTCTCTCTCACATCGCTGCCACTGATTCCCCTTGGAACACTTTCGCGGAAGAAGACGTTGCCGCTAGCTTCGCACACTCTTCCTACAAACCAAGTACCAGCCTACCGACCAACGAACCAAATGGACGCTTACACACTATCACTCTTGTACGCCTACTAAGAGAATAAACAATTCTTTTAAAAAAAAGAAGTTTCGTAATTCATTTGTGTTGCCTTAAAAAATATAGTGTTGGAGAAATCAATCATTTCCCTTAACCCTATACATGAAATTGGAAAGTAAATTTTGTTAGGGGCTAATATTGTATGTGATATACTTTTTAGCTCTTTTAGATTACATCAAGCACTGTTTTATTAACACCAGAAAAATATTTATATTCGTGTGTGTCCTTGCATGTATACCCATATGTATATTTACTGATATATATATATATGTGTGTGTGTGTGTGTATATTTATATATATATAATGTTGTGATAATATTATTTTTCTAATTAAAATAGTAAAAAGGAAATTGTAAAAAATAATTTCTTTTTCCGGCACCAACATAAAAATTACTTTGCATGTGGTATGATTGCCACTTGTCTAAAATACCCATTTTCAAAATGACAGCTCTAATGTTTAAAATCATATGATTTCGATGATTTTGTATTGAGCTTACACAATTTCTAATAACATTATTTTCTCTATACACTCCACAATACTTAATCTGGTGACATTACTTCCTTTCTCCTTTTCCAATATATGATGTAAGGATATAAAAGGTACTTATCTTCCTTAAAGTCACATGGTCACATGACAACTGCTCGTGCAGTCACTCCTGATAGTGACCCAAGTGCTAGTAACAGCTAACAGCAACCAAGGAAGAAGGTTGTTCTCTTTGGACTAGGCATTTGATCTAGGCAGAATCTGCCTACCACCATGTTCTGCTGGAACATATAACTCCTGTAGTCCCATTGGGACATAAATGAAACCTGCTGCATCCCTTTGGGATGTAGATGAATTCAGCCCCTCCAAATCTGGAGTCATACAATTGCTGAACATAATTATCTTCAAGTTATACATAGATTTTCTACTTTTGTTTCTTCTGATACTTTGCTTTGTGTTAGATATAATAGTTATGTATTTCTCCATGTGTGGACACTTGTTTATGTATATATATTATTTGTGTATATTATAAAAGTCACATTGAGAACAAGCATTCCTCATTCATTTAATTTCTCCATTCCACCTTATCATTACATGGTGACCCATCTTAATATTATTTACTAACTTATGCGGGAATAAAAATAAAATATATTCCTTCACTAAGGAAAACTAAGACATACCCTTTCAATACCAAAGCTCAAATAGTATCACACCATTTTTTTTTCATTCGAGCGACTGGTCAAAGTAAAAATGGAGCTCTCTATTGGTTTATTGCTGAACATTTGAAATCTTTTTCCTTCTTTAATATGACTGAATGAACTGTAACCACATGTGTCTAAATGGAAAAGCTTTGAATCCCACCAAAGAAAAACAACTGTAAGTATTAACAGAACTTTTGTTATGACCCGAAAGTGGATTGGACTCTGTTTTCTTTTTTCTTTTTCTTCTAGACCACCATCTTTTTAATTTAACACTTAAAATACTTTATATCTTGAACATATGAACTCTGTATCATTATTCACCATTATTACATAAAATCCACAATACTGAATTGACAAAATTTCTTTATTTGTCTTGTTCATAAATATTATTTGTAACATGGACAAACAACCTTATTATTTGTAACCCATGCACAAACAACCTCTCAAACTAGTGAACTCAGATGCTAAAAGTAACATATTTCATCTCATGCCAACTCCTTTTTCTTCATTAAATAGTGAAATATCTCCTTGTAAAGAAAAAAAAATTTCAATGAACTGAAACATATTTCTAGTATAACAATAATTGTATCCACATGTTCATATCAACAATAAAAACTTTTTCTTCTATGAAAATGTTTGCAAAAAAATTATAAAATTATCTATATTTAACACTGTCATAATATCATATAATACTAAAATGTCGCTGCCAACAACTGAGATTGAACACAGATTGCCAGAGAACAAACATAGTCAATCGCGTTTTGATGTAATTAGGGTAATCATGCTGCTGGGATCATGTGATGTTGTAAAAAAAAAAATATATATATATGGGTACATATAACATTTGTATGAGAAAAAGAAAAAGGTCTGACAGTATTCTTTGAAGGTAATATTTCTAGTATATGGGACTTTACAAAAAACACAATCGTATTTTTTCCTCAATTTTTTTTCATTCACCAACTTGAACAATACAGATTCATTTTCAGCTGTAGTACTTAAAGCTATAGCATGGAAGGAGATAACTACTGCTGCCTGGCTCACCATTACTGAAGCCCAATTCAGCTTATGAAATATAACCAACTAAAACAAAATTCTATCATGTGTTTTCATTATTGTCCCTAAAACTGGTGAAAAAAAATACAGGCTTCTATATTAACAATAAAAAAAATGAAAAGAACTGAAAGACGCTGTAGTTTTATTATATAAATGGCTAGAACACAAGCTTTTTGCTAAGCTAATTAGCAAAATGAAAATGACAATAAGACCCTCTATTTGAGAGAGTTAACAGCAACAATAGATAAAGAATGTTTGATCAGACATCACTTTATATGAGTTGTACCTCCCAATATAATACTAATTGCTACAGTTTTTTTTTTTTAATCATATCACCCTGAGCAAGGCGGTAACGCCACTGATGTGCAGGTGGCTACGTAAGAGTTAAAAGATTGGAAAAGAGAAAGCCGAAAACCACATCCTAAACAGGAAACAAGGGATGAGCCTCTTCACCCGTTCAATAGACGTGGGTGGAGTGTGAACCGGGCGATAGTTTAGTCTATGTACTCCAATAAGTAATAAGGTAACATTGATAGAACTGGATACTTTCACAAAACGAAAGACATAGTCTAAGTCGCCACAAGGTTACTACAAATCTTATATATCTACTGGAGTTTGTCCATTTTAAGGAAACCAAAGAACCCATTTAAGTTGTGGGCATCTTTATTTTAGAAGGAAACTGAGAACATGCAAACCACACTATCACTAACTAGAAAAAACAATACCAATAGAATTTTCAGATGGACTCTAAAATTTAATGCCTATGCATTTTTTAAACCATTGACTTGTGAAACTCAACTCACAAGAGGATGCTTCTCTGATCACTACAATCTTAACCCGTTCAAGTCTAGAGTTAATTGTTACCTTCCCTACATATCCCCATAAATTGTGCATCTTTTGTGTGATGTCCCAACACTTTTTACAAGATGATTTATTCTACATGCAACAGGAAAAGAAATTTTTAAGACATTCACTAATATAGAAAGACATCCAGAATCTACAGCTAATCAAGCTACTCAAGTTTTACTACTTTTGGTCAGACAGGCAAAATTGAAAGTAAATGTATTCTTATTACCCCCTACTCAATTTGAAACTGTTCACATTGTAGGCTCATTACTGCAAGTCATCACTCAAAACAGTATATATTATTCTTTGGCAATATACATTCTATCATAGATTGAAAAAAACACCTAATGTAGTGAAACAACACCCATACAAGATATTTAAACTACAATAGGGGACAGTAATTTCCATTCTGAAATGCTTCCCACTATTGCAAACAGATGGATTGAATTCAAAAGTGAGTTCTTCTATGAGTTTTCAACTTTGATAGATTTTTATAGAACCACAGCTTAATATCCATAATCCAAGGTTCTCATTAAAATGACTCACAGAACCAGTATGATTGCCATTATAGTAAGACAAATAAACTGGTTAAATACTTTGCCAATAGTATATCTTGGCAACCTGGCAATGGATCAACCTAACTTAACTTAATGCAACCTAACAGTAGATCAAATTTACTCATTTCTAGTTCAGTATGCATCACTTTACAGATGGCAAGATAATCCAATTTCAAATCTAAATTGTTCTTCTATTTAAAATACTCCATTCATTAGAATATATATTCAGTTTAAATACAGAAGGCATTATAAAAATGACTTCAAAGAGCCACACACTTCAGTTTATATTCTTTTCCTGTTATCCAAGTGTTATTGACAGACAAAAAAGGAAATTAGCTCTTGTGGCACAGATGTCGATTATAATTTCATTCAAAGTGTGTATTTATATACAGATGAGTGTTCTGATGCATATTTTAATTCAATGGCAGACCTAAACATTTTCCCACAAAATTTTTGAATAATCTTATCTATCACCAAATAATTTTTGAAAATTTCAATAAAATATATTATTTGAATTTTTACGGCTTAAAAAAATAAAGAGGCTTTTTTGCTGACTAATTAGCCATGCCATTTTTCCCATTCATTCTAATAGTGTTCTTTTGACCTGAATTTACTTTTTGTGATCATTAATTCTTATGAAAGTTTAACCTAAATTCACATTATCATTGTAAATAACAGACTAAACATTTACTTTGTGGTTATCTCTGTGATGTATTTTTCTTGGTACCAATAAATACATATGAATAAATATATATATTGATATATAATAGAGATGAACAGATTGATATACTTAGACACAATTAGACTGATATCAATAGAAAGAAACTGAGTGAAATAATTATTGATAAGATATCAAAGATCTCCCACTGTAGGTGGAGAAAGAAAAACTGATTATTTTATTTTTGTTTTATTTCATAGTAATGCATATATGTAGGCAAAGAAAAATTTTTGTCCTGCATATGCCAATAAACTACATCTAGCAGCAGGACTTCTGATTGGGAGGTCTGAAGGAGTATGGAACCACCTTTTAATTGCTGTTGCTCCCAAGTCCATCTTGACCCAAGATGAAAGCACCTGTTAGGGTCCTAGCTATGGGCAAATAATTAACCTCCAAACTGAGATTAAATCAATGAAAGGAAGGGAATAATTAAAGGGGTTTAAATCTACTTCGATGACAACACTTGCTAATTAATTTGTTATGCTGATTAAGAAGTAAATTCTGATATTGATATTTTAATATCCTAGTCTTTTCTACTAAGCACAGATTACATTTACCACTTAGACTATTAGGAGTACATGCAGAACCTATTAACTTCCAATCTATCTGTGGGTTTAGGCCTTCTTCCTTCAGTACTAAGTATTTTCGAGAAAGGGCTGTCTAAAATTTTAATTTAGGGTTGGTAAATGTTTATTATTATTTATCTATTTATATATTTTATTTTTCGTTTATTAGTTGTTGTATTATTTTCTTTTTTTGCGATGATACGGTGTTTGTATGTACTTTATTGTATTTATATTATTTGTATGTTTTGAAAAATAAATGAAAAATAAAATAAATAAATAAATAAAAAATAAAATAAAATAAATAAATAGATAAATAATAATAATAATAAACACATGTAAAGCCCACAAACACAGACATGCACATAAACACCCAACCATGACCCAGAAAAAATAAACTGTCATGCAGCAAAATATACCAACACATTAAGAAAAAGGTCAAACCAATAAAAAAGAGGTCAATACAACAAAAGAGCCCAACCCAATTAAACACTTATTCATGCAAATAAAAAGCAAATAATAAAAATAAATTAAGCAAATGCACAATAAAAATAAAAAAAACAAACAAAAAATAAAAATAAAAATAAACCAATCATAAAAATTAATAATCAACCAATCATGAACAAGACCACTCCCACAAAAACACATCATATTCTATATAAACAAGAAAAAACCAGGACCTAACAGCAAACAGCCCTGATGAGTAAGAATATCATAGCAATGTCCCCACAAAACTTCAAAGTTGACATGAATCTCTGTTAAAGAGACAAATTCTTCATACTTATCACTGTTCTATCTTCACCCCGATATTGAGCACTTTGCGATAAAACCTGCTTGCTAAAATACATTTTATCAGTAAAACCGCTGAAAAGCAACAGCATTAGCACTAAACATTATAACAATTAAACACTATATATATATAATATATATATACACAGGGTGCAATGGGTAAATTGTTGTCATTTTATATTTTTAATTTCATGTATGCATGTTGTTTGTTTTTGAATTTGTTGACTGCACAGAATAGTAGGTAAATTGGGCACTGTTTGTGATAAAAAGAGGACCATGACAAAGACCATGTGCCAGAAATTAGGAAATGGTATGCTGTATTGCTTAGCATTTGTGCCACAAGTTCTAATACAAACATTTCAAAGTGTTTAGGAGTTAATCTGAGGACAGTGTAGAGGATTTGGAAAGAGTTCGGAAAACTAACTCTGATTGTTCTGAAAAGAAAAGAACTCCCAAATTTGTAAGTGAGAGCCTCAGACTCAACACAGAGGCCCACATTGTGCCTTGAGAAGGTACTGCTGTCCTGGGTCAAGAGGGTGGTTGCTGGAAGACCCTATGTTTGGCAATAGGACTCTGCACCATGCAACCCAAGCAGAAGAGCCCAGTCATAGTTGTAAGACAATTTCTGTAGCCACATCACACCCTTACATCTAGCCACCTAACTCTTCAAACTACAAAACCCTTGATTATTATGTATGGTGCACAGTTAAAAGAGAGACTGAAAATATTCCTTGGAATACGAAAGATGAACTGAAGAAAAGGATTATGGCTGTATTCACCAACTTAAACAAGGAGACTGTCCAGTAGAGATGCAGGAAATTCCAATGTTGTCTGGATGCTGTGGTCAAAGCTAATGGCAATTTTATTGGATAAATTTACTCTTTTAAATTCCAAGACTTTTTGGGGTAATGTTGGTAAATATATCTGTTAAAATTAGATGTCGGTGTTATTTTGATTTTTGCTTAATTTAGACAACACTTTATCAATCACAAACTAAAATAATAGAAAGCCTGATATTTTGTTTCAACTTTTAAGCAAACATAATCAGAAAACCTAGTGAAGCATCTGTAACAGCAATCAATTATTACAAAAAAATTCAGAATAATATATCTCATTTTACTAAGCACAAAGTTGCCATGAAAACAAGTCTGGGGAATCTTTTTTACAAGATGGGCATAATAACAAACATAAATATAACATATAAATCCTTATTTGCCTAATGAACATGGCTTCACATATTGCTGAATAGTGTGTAATAACAATATATATGTGATAAGAACACTTACAGTGGCATGATAGCAAGCTAATCTTATTAGTAAATTCATTTGTGTGGTTTATTCAATTTCTTGGTAGGCCCACTACAGTTGTCTTGTGTCAGATTAAACTAAGTTTAGTAAATATCAGCAGTGTATGTTATTAATATGTGAAAGCTTTTTAATTAAAGTGAACAAAACAAATAGTATATTGTTCAAGGTCATTTCTCAGATTTCTGCTTGTACCAGAGGTTCCTCCAATCAATGTTTTTTTTTTATCTGCTACTAGTTTTAATTTTTTTTTTATCTATAAATATATATACAATATAGCTGACCCAATTACTTTTATGAAAAAATAAATCCTTTTAAAATCATTATTTTAAATTTCATATATGTTTACACACACACTTTTGAAATTTTAATTAAAATTTCATTTTTTGTTTTCTGTCAGTGATGCATGCTATAAGGCGACTATTAAGAAAATGGAGTTGGTCGAGTAAAATGATTTTGGTGCGAGTAAATTTTCCCTCGCTCTCGACCGCCGGTCAAGTGATTTCTTTTTCAAGTCTCAAAGCTGTATATATATATATTCAGATGAAAAGAACCAACAAGTTTAGAATCCAGAGCTCTCTGACATTTACTTTTTAAAACAGTGCTCAATACAACGTAGATCATAGAGCATGACGTAATAAGATTTGTTTTCTATTTTAAATTAATTTGATTTAAATTGTGACACAGAAATTTTAATGTTTCAAGATTTAAAGCTTTTATCTTGTCTTCAGGCAATGTTCAATAACTTTGGTGAAAATGAATTGATAAAGAAATATACTCTGAACAAAAAAAATATTAAAATATTTTAATTATACCAAAAATCCCTTTAAGACAGGTCTAAAATAATTTTTTTTTTGTTCTTTAAGAAAATAAAGAGCAGGAATACATATAACTATAAGAGTATTTCTTTGTAACTAAAATGTATACATCTTGCTAGAAGTAAACAGTCTAGCCATAAAAATGACAGTTTTCCTTAGACATGTATGAATACCCCACATCCCTTAGCATCTAACCTATATTTTAATTTTCAAAGTTGACCTTCATTCTGATTAATTAAATTAAACACACCCATATGATCTAAATTTGATGTCTCCTCACCTTCATATTAATTCTTTAATAAGCAAACACATTGTTTTCTAAAATCAAGTGTAAATCGTTTTCACCAAAGTTATTGAACATTGCCTGAGGATGAGATAAATGCTTTTAATCTCAAAAGCATAGAAATTTCCATGTCGTAATGTAAATTAAATTAATTTTAAATAAAAACAAATCTAATTATATATATATAAGGAGTGTTGAAAAATTCCACAAAATTGAGTAAATGACCAAATATCAAAATTTTTTTAGGAAAGAAACAGCTTCTTAATAGTTTCACAAACTAAAGAACTTTTCAGCACTTCTTCATATACACGCACACACATTCAAATTTGTGTGCATGTTTTTAATCACCATGCAGGAAACTTAATTGTGTCTATGAGAGGATTAAAATAAAAACAAATAGATATAATATGTCTAAATTATTTAATCAAACATGCTTAATCAAACAAACAAACAAACACACACACACACACACACACACACACACACACACACACACACACACACATATATATATATTTCATTTAGAAACGAGTTATTTTGTGACCTCGGTTTCTACCTTTTGGTGCATTCAGGTGTTTTACAATAACTGATTTTACTGTTTTTCAAACCCTCACATAAGAGGAAATTTTTTATGAACATTCAATTTTCAATATTAGGAGAAGTTACTTAAAGGTCCTAGAACACTTTCATCCATAATTGTATGATCCTAGTAGGTATTTATTGCTATGGTTACACTTGGACATAATTTCTGTTCTTTTCATTTAGTAATTCATTTTTGTCTGGGAACAACATAATAGCCAATTTTCGTCCTGGTATAATCTGTATATTTTACCACCATTTTAAGGTTTGGCAATTTTTACTATGCTCATAGTTATATCAGGGTTTTTTCCATATTTTAATTTCAATTTCAAGGTCGCAAAATAATTTGTTTCCAAATGAAAAATATTCAAAAGTTCTACAATATAATTGTATTGAACACTTTTTAATACAACTGTGTACTGGTCTAATTTAATTATCACCAAAAACTAATTAATTTACTAATTCATATATATATATATATATATATATATATATATATATATAATATATACACACTCATTAAATGAGTAAGCTCCCTTCAACTACATCAATAGGGTTAGTACAATTTCAAATTAAAAATTAAATCTAGAAATAAAAAAATCTTAGCAATGGGTAAAAAATATGCAATTTGTATGGATATGTGTTATAACTTGTCATAATATTTAAAATGAAATAAATTAAAACTAACACAATGTGCATAAATTTAAAAGAAATGGCTTTGATTTATGATATTAAAAGTACATCCTATTTTGTTATTTTAACTGACAATCTTTCTAAATTTCTAGAAATCACAAAAGGACCCTGTTATTAATCATCTGTGAAGAAAATATGGAAAATCACTTCATGATATCTTCATCATATTGAGGAACAGTTGAGAACTGTAGTAGAAGGCCTTGATCCTTTCAGTACTTTCTTTTGGTTCCTTCATTAAATTATATTTGTGAACTATGTATTGCTATCTTTAATACCATCTCAAAACAGTTATTAATGCTATTTAAAAAATTTAAATAAAGTTTTTAGATCTATGGGGACTCAGTCAAAGTTAATTCACAGTTAGTCTTGAACTATCAATAGATTATAACTTCAGCATACTTTCTTACTCAATTATGAACTAATACTTTGAAAAAGGTGTGTTTGTAATATATTACTTTAAATGATCACTTTTGTTTGAATTATTTTTATTTGAAAATGTAAACTTAATAACTTTTCAATTTTCGAATTTGTATATGCAGTTTTGAAAATATTTTTACTTCTATGAAATCTTTATAAAATTTGATAGTAGAAGTTAAAAAATCACAAAATGTATTTATTTAAAATATATGATTTTATTTTATCAAATTTATAGTTTGATTGAGCTGACATCTAAATATCTTATAAATGAAATGATAAAAATTAATGAATGCCAGAACAGAAGTTTCTTTTGTTAGCAGGTAATATCACTCATGACAATCAATAGAAAAGCCATTTCTTTTATGTTAAACAAGGATGTTATCTTTTCAGTCTGACATTATCTGTAATAATGCATAAATGGAAAGCTAGCAGGATTCCTCAACACTGAAAAAAATATTTCAATGAATTAGTATTAGAGTGAATTGATAAAGTAAAAAAGGAACAATCTGTTTTTTAAATGAAGTACTTCAGTAGGTTTATTCTATAGGAAAATGAGATGATTGTACAGAATAGTAAAAAAATGTTTTACACAATTAGAATGAGGACTTTTCAGTTTACTTTATTTTTTATCCTATTTTTAGTGCCTTTTTATCAAATGCTTAAATCATATTTTTAATATTCTGTGCTTGTAAAATAAATGGCAAGGATAGAAAATCAAAAATGTTTGCTGCTTTATTTCCATATTGTTTACTTAAATAGTAAATTAGGTTAACAAAATTTTCATTGACTGCCACCAATTAATATGGCAGACTTAATCTACTATGAACAACAGTCAATATATTAAAAATTGAAGTTTTTATTTATTGCTATTTTGTTCAAGAAAAGTAGATCAAATTCAATTAGTAGGTAAGATTTGATAACCATTGATATATTAAAGTATTTGAAGATTAAAATTGATTGTACATTCTTGTATACGAGAAGTTGCTGAAAAGTTCTCAGTGTGACCCACTTGTCAAAACCTAATTAAATTACCAAATATTTGATTTTGAAAAAAATAATTTTCTTTATATGGCTGATAACGTTTCAGCATTTTTTTTTTAGTTTTCTCTGTCCTCCACATTTTTCACTCAATTTTAAATAAATCAGGTCATCTTGGAGTAAATAGTGTCTAATATTTTTATAAGTGTGCCTTATATACATAGTAAATTAGACTTTAATCCAATCACAAAACAAAATATGTAAAAAAATATAAGATTTAAGGAAGGTAAAATAGATGGAATTAGGTTAACTTCCAATACTGGAATTCATGCTTTACTTGAACAGTATTTGCTGCATTCAAATAAATAAGTATATAATTTTGGTGACTATGTCTTAGTTAACTACTAAATGGCAGGCAATATTAACAGTATAGTAAAGACATTAAAGTTTTAACCTATATGAATGCTTCATATTTCCCATTCTTCTTTTATAATACTGATATGACATAATCAAGTAGTCATAAAGCATGAAGTCTGTTTAAATCATGTTAATGGGTCTCTTTTCGCCTCTGGGAGATGTCTTAATCTCCAACAAACCATGTATTACTACACTGTCTTCTGTTTAAAAAATTCTCATGTGATCACAATAATATTTCCACTACAACCATTCTCATAAATATATATCTCCCTACATCACAAGAATATATCCCTCTTCAATAAATGAGGCTATTCTGGTACAAACTGATGACTCCTGTAATAAGCTAGTAACATAAGCCTTCTATACTTTCATATTATCTTTTTACAAATTATAAAAAGCAAATGTTATGATCTAAAATTAAAAATGTCTATATTAATCTTAGCCTGCTTGGTAGGATAGATAGTTGCATAAACCATCATAAAAATTCAAATAGTTCAGTGTGTCAGTCACAACAAACTGAGTATACAATAGAAGGGAATTGAATATAGAATAGGCTGTGCTAGGAGTAGTTTCACCCAATACCACAAATTGCTACAAAATTAAAATATTGACCTAAAAGTCCAAGTCATGTTCTTAAATAGTTTCATCAGATCAAGACTTTTTAATATGGATGCTATGTAAGATGCCAAACTTGTTCAGAACTATCTAAATTGTCAGATGTATACAACCACTTTCTCAGATCAAAGATTAAAAATGGCTTTAAGTGAATAAAGCCAGTAGCTCTTAGCAAGGGCCATCCTTCATCAGACATTGTGGATTGACACTACAGAATCACAAACAAAGGACTGAACCAAATAACAGAAACCACATCACCCAAGAACTTTCAACAATAGGAACAATTAAAATGAAAACAAAAAAAAAATAATGATATACTCAAAATGTTAACATTCTCCATTACTCCAAACAAGAGGTTCAGAAGAAAACCTCCCTCAGTACTGGAAAGAGCAATAACAGTTACTGGAATTTATAAACCCATTTTCCTGAAAAATTATGTAAAGACAAAGGTTTTATAAATTTCAACCATAAGTAACACAGGCTGTTCAGTCAATGAATGCCGAATAACGAAAAACTAGTACTACTAATTAGAGATAAGGAAAATAGATACTACACCTTGATCCCAGACTGATAACCAAGAAATTAAGAAAAGTATAACTAGTAGCACTGGCTGTTTGGTCAATGAATGCCAAATGTTTTCTTATAAGGAAATGGCTAATATTATTATTGCCATTATCAGTGTTTATACTCATTTGAATTTTGGTAAATAAATAATAATTTTCAAGGCAGGAAACAATCATTTTGTAGTTAGAAGATTGACATCCTATCAACTTTCAGTTTCTATTTCTCTTTACTTTAGCCTTGTTCCATACTTTGCTAACATTAGTAAAATATAAATAATATTTGAATTAATGATTTTACCAAGAATGATTTGATGTTTGTGTTTGTGTTATATGATATTTTATCTTGCCATTCTTTTCCCCCCCTTTAAATTTGTTCCAATTGAAATAAGTAAGAATAGAGCCAGTAAAACAGTTTTCTATTAGATACTGTTTTTAAAGACAACAACAAAGTAAAGAAGTTCAACAAAAATATAAATAATTGGAAATAAATTAAAAATGATTGATATCTTATTCTACCTTGAAAAATAATTTTCAACAAAGCTTTCTTGGTTTTTTTTTCTTATATCAATATTTAAGTAAAGTTGTATTAACCTGTCATATAACATGATAGCATAAGCTGTAAAAATTACAAATTCAGAGGAAAAAATGGATATAAGAGTGTAGTGTATAAATTTAAGAAAAATATACAAACATATATGGACTATGTGTGACCTTTAATCTCTGCACCCTCATACCAGAAAATGTTTGAGGCAGAAATTCTGAACTGCAATGTCTTATCACTGAGTGATGTCATGTAACCTGACATAACATCAATTGACCTCAGAAGTATCATACAACTATCATGTTATTTCATGCAACCTCCCATGTTTGTTACTTACTAATTTCAGTTGTTGTTACATCAATTGTCAGGCTCATAACTTACCTAAGATCAAATACTGTGTTAGGATATGAGAAAAACCTAAAAAGTCTTAATATAAATATATCATTTTTCTGTTCATTGACAAGATAAATACTTTTTAGAACCAGTTATCTTGGTTTACCAAATCAGCAATAATTTGGAAGAATAAACAAATTGATATTGAATAATTACCACATGTATCTTTTTTTAGGGATAACATCTTTCAAATGTTATATATCTAGGTGATAATATCATTCAAATAATATTACTTTTTTCCTGTATGTTAACAGCTTTTATTTCATTTTTAGATGAATTTATTTTTTTTTTCATTTATTTTAATCCTATTATTCATCAACAATTTTAGCAAATCAATCAATAATATAAAATGATAAACAAAAGTTGTAGTGGATGAATATGTACAAAAAACATAAAATACTACAATAAAATATTTTGTGTTAATTCAAACAACATAGGAAAAAATGAACAATTTCATCTGACACTTCAATAAATGTTATACATCTCTTTTTTCTGAATGATAGCATCTTTAAAGTGATATATATATTTTTTTAAAAGGTGACATTTTGAAGTTATATTTCTTATTTCTGTAAGAATAACATCTTTGAAAAGATATCTCTCTTTTTTTTTCTGAGTGATAACAACTTTCAAATGATATATATCTTTTTCCTGAGTGATAGCATCTTTGATGAAATTATATATTCCTTATTTCTATGATAGTATCTTTGAAAGGGTATCTCTCTTTTTTTCTGAGTGCTAACAGTTTTCAAGTGATATCTAATTGTTTTCTGTTTCATAACACCTTCAAACTTAAATATATATTGTGTACTAAATAATACACCCCTGGTAACACAAAGGTACTAGGCCAGACACATTAAATAAAGAACTTCAAGTGAGTCCAAAATTTCATTGGACTCAGTCAAGAGTATTTCTAACCAATGTCACAGCAAGTAGCAAGACTGAATATTATAACTGCTAGAAGGCGAGTTATGACAGTGGCAATGAGGAATCAAAACTAATATGAGAAAAAAACCACCAAAAAACAGATATTCTTCAAATATGGAAGAAATATTAACTTATGTGGTAAAAATACAGCAACAGCATCAACATACAGTTGTTGAAACTCCAGAAAAACAACAAAAGTTAATTGAAATAATTTAGAATAAAACAGAATATTCTTTAAGTTCTTTTAGTCCCAATGCAGTAACAAATATCATATCTGAATTCACATACAATTCAGATGATGGAATTATCTTTGCTGCTTATTTTAAGAAATACAAGTAAATTTTCAGAGAAGAATGCAGTAACTTGAAAGACTAGACAAACAAGACTTTTGTTGAGAAAGTTAGCACTGGTAGAACATGAAAAATACTGTAATTTTGTACTACCAAAAAAAAAAGGAAATTTGTTTTGAAGAAACACTAAATATTCTTACTAAAATTTTTATCAATAAAAGCTTGTTATTTAATACTCATTGGAAATGTATAAAAAAAGAAGACAAAATTTTGCCATGTATACTAGAATCATTAACATGGAATGTGAAAGATTCAGATTAAAGAAACTGACTCCGGATATGTTTAAAGGGTTCATTTTTGTTCAAGGGTTAATGACAAAAAAGATGCAGAATTACAAGTGAGAATTTTAATGAAACTTGAAAATAATAATAAACTTACACTACAGGAAATTTTGGACAAATGTCAGAGAATCCTAAATCTGAGATGTGATGCTGTAGAAACTGAAGAAAAAGATTGTGCGTACATACGAGTAAAAGAAAAATATGAAAAAAGAAAAATTGACCCATGTTTCATATGTGGAAGGTTACATTTTGGAGCCAACTGTCTCTTTAAGAATTCGAAATGCTACAAGTGTGTAAGAGGAGAAGATAAAAATTGACGCTGTAAAACTAAAGCAAGTAAAAGTCCTCACAGAAAAAGAAAATTGTATACAACATTGCTACAAAAAAATAATCACAGAAAATTTATGTGTGTGAAAATTAATGTGGATATAAAAAATGCAACTATATGCTGGCTGAGACATCAAAATAATACAGCTACATGTAAAGCAAACAGTAAACCTATATTAAAAAGGATTTTGAAAGTCCCAAGTATCGTGTCAGGTAAGAAATTATTTTTGTTGGTGAAATAACTTATCATGTCTCATTCTGTAACAAGTATGTAAAAACTACTACAAATTTATTTGATACTGACTGGATGGAATTATATGACTTATAGAATTCTCCTATGAATGTTTATTGCAAAAATGTAAGTGGACAAGTGACCAGTTTAAAAAAAAACAGTGAAAATTTAAGGGAAGAATTGAAAATAATGTTTTCTGGATGTTCTGTTGGATGAGTTGGATGAGTGTTCCAAATTCAAAGCAAAATTTCAAGTGATAAAAGGGCTGATGCCAATGTTTAAACTGAAATGTAGTGTACCATTAACAAACTTGACAAAATAGGTGCAATTGAAAAGATTAACCATTTTTGTGCTGATTTTTTGACAGGGTTAAACAAGTGTTTAGAATCCCATAACTACCCATTAGAGAGAAAAAAATTTTCAAAGTTAAACAGTGGAAAAACTTTTTTCAAGCTGGATCTTTCTGAAGCATATTTACAAATACAGGTTGAAGAAGAATGTTCAGAGTTAAAATTGATAAATACATACAAGGGATTGTATTAGTTCAACTGACTTCCTTTTGATATAAAAGTAGCTCCAGCTGTATTTCGAAAAGTTATGAATACCATCCTTGCAGATTGTGATTTTGCAGTTGCTTATCTGGATGATATATTAATTAAAAATGTATCTATTGGGCATGTGAAAACAGCTTTTGAAAAACTACAAGAGTATTGGTTCAAATTCAGTGAGTAAAAGTGTGAATTGTTTTTGTCTAAAATCAAGTACATAGGTCATTATTATTTTGTCAAATCATTGACAAAAATGGTCATCAAACAGATCCATCAAGCACAAGTGCAATTAAGAATATGCCTACCCCAACAAATGTTACTAGGTTATAAGCATTTCTGGGACAAGCAAACTATTATCAAATTTATATCTCTAATATGCAGAATTTTAAAGCTCCATTGAACAATTTGCTTCAAAAAAGGCATAAAGTGGAACTGGACTGATGTCAAAAGGCATTTGAAGAAATAAAAAAATACTAACATCAGACTTATCATTAGTGCACTACGATCCAAAATCAGAAATCGTATTGGCTTCAGATGCTAATGATTATGGTACAAGAGCAGTAATTCTACACAATGACGATGATGGTAATATGAAGACAGTTGCACATGCTTCGTGTTTGCAATTACCGGCAGGAAAAAAATACAGCCAAATTGAAAAAGAGACATTAGCAATAATATTTGCAGTGAAAAACTTTTCACAAATTTATACACAGAAGGAGTTTTCAGTTGCAGAGAGACCACATACCTCTATTATTAGTTTATGGCTTGAAAAAAGAAATTCCTACACATAAAGTGAATAGATTACAACATTGGGTTACCATCTTATTAAATTACAATTTTAGTCTCAAAAATTAGGACATGCAGATTGGTTATCAAGACTGATATAAAATATACTGAACTATTTAAGGACACTGTTATTGCAGCATTAAAAGTAAAATAGAAATTAAAATATTTTATGCAATGTTCTACATGAATTACCTGTTGTCCTAGAAGAAATAAAAGTAAAAGTAGAACAAGACATGTTTATTGTGAAAATAAAAAAATGACTAAAAGAAAGTAAGAAAGAACACAATTCAGACTTGAATTCTTACTCACTATGTGAGTACTGATGTTCACAGAAAGAGTAGTAATACCTAGTATATTACAAAAGCAGATATTAAATGAATTTAATAATGGACATCAACTCACATTAACTTGTGATAGTGGATAACTTTACTGAGTGGTCTGAATTTTGTTAGTACAAAAAAACAACTTCTATGTTGACAGTGAATTTTTTTACATTAACTGTTTGCAAGATGTCGTATTCTGGATGCTATAGTCTTGGATAATGGTACATAATTTACTGCTTACAAATTTGAAGATCAGCTAAAGTCAAATGGACAAGCTGAATGGTTTGTTGGTACTTTTAAGAGAGATTTGAAAAAGCGAGTAATGAAAAAGTGAGCAAAGAAGCACTACAAAAATTCTTGAGAGTATACTAGATAATGCCAAATCCCAATACACCATCAGACATGTTGCTGGCAGAATTGATATTTGCAAGAAAAATTATATTGGTGTTCAACAAGTTGTTACCACATAAAAAAAAAGAAAAGAATGGATAACAAAAAGAATACTAAATTTTTCAAAATTGGTGAAAAAATATTTTATAGATTATATAAAAATTGAAAAAAAATGTGGGAAGATAATGTAATAATATCACAAATTAGAAAGATGATATATATGATAAAAAAGACATTGTAGTCAGTTAAAGAAAATGTTTACTAAAGAAAGACCCACTAGAAAGAAAGAACCTATGCAAGTACTGTATGATATTTCTGATGTACCAACACCCCAAGAATTCATTGAGCATACTAGTACAATTACCAGAAAAAGAAAGCATGGAAAAGCTATGGATTGTTTCAAAACATGAAAAGTACAAAGTTCAGTATGTTGGCAAACTTGCTAGAAAGAAGTAGGGAGGTAAGTACTAATAAATAAAATAAAATATTTACTAATAAAAACTAATTTCAAAAAGGGTATGTTGTAGAATAAATAATACACCACTGGCAACACAAATGAACTAAGCTAGACTCCAAGTGAGTCTAAAAAAGACAACTGGAGTCAGTCAAGAGTATTTCTAACCAACATCACAGCAAGTAGACTAAGCAAGATGATATTATAACTGCCAGAAAACAAGTTATAAGAATGTATAATCTTTTTTCTGAGTGCTAATCTTTCAAATAATATATATTTTTAACATCACCTATTGTGTTTCCTGAAACAGTGTCTTCTAAAAAGGTGAGTAATGTAAACATTTCAAAGATTGTGCAACAAGAATTTTACCATACAGATTAATTCTGAAAATTAGATATTTTTAAGAGTAGAAAAGGAGAAACCTGTTCAGTTAATGAGAAAATTTCTGAAATTTAAATATCTAAATACTGACATGAACAGTTGCTTGATTTGGTTGTCTTTGCTTTATGAATTGCGAATGAGCAAAAAATAATTATCTGATTGTATTAAGCTCAATTCCTTAATCTTAAACATTGTACTGTAATATCTAAAACAAATTACTGATTTGAATAGAAATTATTACATTCTTGCTGAAAAGTCATTTTTACAAAAATAATCTTAGGAATGACAAAGTGGAAAAATTCTGTGTAATGTAATTTGTCCTCTAGAAGGACTTCATTAGACTGAGGCCAAAAACGAAATGTATTACACAGATATTTCTGGAAAAAAATACTAAATTTCACATTTTTAGGTATCAGTTACAAATTTACTATGATGCAGTTTAAAATGACAAAATGAAAATACTTTCAGGTTAGCTCATGAAAAAGACATAACTCTAGTGATATATAACTTGAAGTTTTGGCTTGTCATTTCAAAAATTATTCTTACCAGTAGTACAAGAATTTAGTAAAATACTACTCATAGTATATAGCTTTAAAAAATATATTTTTCTATTTAATTTTAATATTAAAAGAATTATTTATTTTACCAAAAATACAACATGTTCAACTCTAGCAGAATAAGAATTTATTCTCGTGAGATATAATTTAACCTCCTTAAATTTTTCCCCCACATTCAAGGAGAGCAACTCTACTCTCTTAACGTATTACCATGCATTCACAGCTGCAGAGCAAATAAGATTAAAATGTGTGCATCTCAATTACAGAATTATTTATTGCATCATATAAAATTAAAATATATAAAAAGGTTTTTACATTTAACACGTACAGTTCAATAAATGATTAGCATTAGAAATATGTACAATAAAGACAGGAAAACTGCTAAAATTATAGGTATTTTAGTGTCAAAACATCGCGGAACATACTATTAAAATATTGTGACCAAGTCACAAATTAGCCAAGAGGGAAAAAGGAAGGTGTGCTTTATGAACACAGACACAAAGTACTTACGAGAAGGTGGAAATACAAATGGCGTTCTTTTACATTTGAAATAACGGGATGCGGACAAGTCAAGGTAGCTGAAAGCTTCTTTCTCCAGGGACTTGTTGTACCAATGCTTTCTTTCCTCCTCCTCCTTCTTCTTCTTCTTTAGGGTAGTGGGTCAGGTTAAACAGCACTTTAAGAGTTTCTCAAACATAGCAACAATTCAATATGGAGTCGAATATTTAAGGGACCCCGGAAGCCACAATTAGGTGATTCAATTTGGTTAATGGGAAAACCAATGACTATCCAGGTGAGTGTAGGTTTTCTACACCACAAAAAATACTTCAACCATTATATCCTGTTATTAAGGGGATAAAACACACTTTGGCTGTATGAAGATGGGTGCCAGCTAATGACCCTTCTAAATGTAGGAGAAAATACAAAGCTGGTTTTTCATTACACATTCACACTGCAGCGAAAAGTCTGACGTCTTTACTCCCAGAGCCCAGTTCTGCTGACTGCTGCTGTCCACCTGCCGGTGCAAGTCCCTTGGGAAAATTCTTCCTGTTCCTTCATCAAGTTACATGTCCTGTGATTGGTCAGCGGTGAGGGTACACTGAAAGTGGCTCTACCATTGACTCACAGCACCTGCTACTTCCCAAAAGGGGACGACCAAATAAAATGAAGGGTCGGTGCAAGTTTAAAAAGTACCACCTGAAATAAATCTCCCTTCTAACCAAAATAATTCTTACAATATACATCAAATTCTGAAACACTACTTGTATCAGGTGTACCCCATATTTAATTACAAGCATTTTTTCTTATATTGTATGGTAACAGTCATTAGCCCCCTATATCTTCACTATTCATTTATTTCTCCTCTTCTAACCAATGTACAAGTAGTATAATAATTATTAGTGCAGAAGGAGGAATCAACAAACTGAATTTGAATTTCAACATTGTTAGCTGTGTTCACTATTGCACTAATGTCCTTGTAAAAGGCAGAAATCATAATTTTTTTCTCAGCAATAGGTTAAATAGGAGGGTAGACTGAGATCTCTAGCCTTGGGCAGTTGCTAGTCTAAGAGAAAGACTACACAGAATTCCAAATTGTTAAGAAGGCAATAGAAAATCACTCCACTGTCTTTCCTAAGAAGATATTGGTATTCACAGATTAATTTTTAACTGTAAATGAAATATGGTGAGCTACAATTAACTCCATTCAGAAAAGACATGGTATTAAAAGAAATTAATTCTTTCTTAAAAGAAAAAGGAAATGTATGTCCATCCTTTTAGCCATTCCATGTAGACATTTATATGGTATTTATCTTTATAAATATAGTTTATTTATTTTGTTTGGAATTATTTCCATTTTGAATAAACTGATGATTGTTAAAATTTGTTTGTTTGAAGTTTAATTAGTGTCCAGGCTCGTTGCCAGAGTGTTTTGAATAGGAAGGGTTACCTATACATTGTGATAGAGGCGTGTAAGAATATGTATACTAAAATTAGCTTACATCATTTTCAGAGTGAGAGCCAAATGATTTTCTAGAAAGAGGTAGGTCCCCCGTAATATCCCCTAGTGGCAGGCCTGTCAGTGCTTAAACAAATCTAGACTCTCTGTTTAATCAGAGTTTGATCAGTGTGTATATATTTATTCTCTAAATTTCTTTATAGTGCTTTATAGTAATTTGAAGTGCTTTTTCTTTTATGCACGATAAACTTGATTAGTTTATCTTTCTATTTGATATTATTACTTATTGTAATTAAGAAATATTTATTGGTGGGTTTTCTTTTTAAAATATATAATTGGTTTGGAAGTAAAGTAAGTTGTACAATATTCTGTGGATTACCCCCACATTGCTTTGCCAAGCTGTCGTTAGCTAGTATTGTTAGGCAGCTATAAAAATGGGACACTTCCTGTTTACTTCCTCTTTTTCATCTAGCATGTGGAAGAAGTGACAACACTCACTGGAACTTTGTTCTTGGGCATGGGGATATCTTTCCCTTTAGTGACTGAACTTTTTCACACATACACGCACACACACATACATCATCCAAACTATTCCTAAATTTTAATATCTTCTTTCTTTTACATGCATACTAGTGTATCCCATCATTTACATGTGTAAATTTTGTTTGTCACTGCTTTTATCCTGACTAGGAATAGCACTGCAACAATCCAACCAATTATACTTAGCAAATAAATGATGCATTTCATTGCAAGGAAATTTCCATGTTTATGAAATAGAATGTGACAAAACACATTCACCTGAGGCTAAGTTTGCCATCTATCACTCTTTTAGTTTTTGCCCCAATATTTTTGTATGCATTTAAAGAATGATCTCTCTCTCTCTCTCTCTCTATTAAATAAACATTTTATAAAGATCATGTTTGATTTCCTTTGTACTCACAGTTTCACATGTATTTTTTATCCACAGTCCTTTTTCTTTACTGTATTCCTAAATTCAAAAGTTACCATCTGAAGACTATTCAACAATATGATAAAAAAACACACACACATTTGCAGTTAAAATAAAGAAAACCTTTTCTGTTTACCAGTTTAAGTTCAATGTTAAGACCAGCATATGGTTGCAAAGGAAAGAACGAATAAGGATTAAAATTTAACAATGGTGTAGTGATCAATTTTCGGGATATATGCATAATGCATAATACATACATAGCATACATAATTCTGTGAAAAGGATTTATTATGGTATTGTTGACTGGGTTGATCCATAGTAAGGACTGGTAAGGTGCATTTGGTGGGTTGGTTGACCAAGATCATGGTGGGGATGACAAGAAATGCCTGGAGTGTGATAGTAAAGCTTGATTGAGAAGAATGTTTCTGGTTGAATGGGAGAGCAAATAAAAACAGCAATAACCAGCCCGTGAGGTGGTGTGAAAAGATAACAAAATTGTTGATATGTGGTTCTTTAGTTGCCATTGGTGAGGGAAATGTGTAGGTGTAAGCATGTTGTTGTTAATGTGTTGCAATAATGGATTTGTTATGCAGATTGCTGGAAGTCACAGAGGTGATGACAAGAGAGGCCTGGAATGTGATAGTGAAGTTGTTAAGGTGTTAGAAATCATAGTGGTCATGTTGAGAGTCTGCCAGTATCAGCAGCTGGCTTGTAGGCCATATTCTCTGTGTGAAAAGTTGGGTGAAATCAGGAATATGGAGTTGGCATATTTGATAGTTTGGGTGACCATAGTCATGGTGGTAATGAGAGAGGCCTGGAATAGATTCACAAAGCGACAAACCTGACTTTGCTTGTACAGAGGGTGTGAACATGAAGAATCAGGTAAAGTTGCAAATCTGGAGCTGGTGTGTTTGGTGGATCAGTTGACCGAAATCATGGTGGTGATGTTGAGAACCCACCAGTGTCTGTTGGCTAGTTTCTGCCAAATGAAGAATTGGGTGAAGTCAGGAATCTGAGCTGGTGCATTTAGTGTATCAGTTGACTGAGGTCATGGTGGTGACAATGCAAGAGGTCGGGATGGTGGTGACAATGCAAGAGGTCGCTATGGTGGTGACAATAAGAGCCCACCATTGTCAACTGATGGCTTGTAGGCCTGGTACTTTGTCAGTTATTTATGAGGGGCTTTTTTTTTTTAAAATCTGGTAGCTCCCATACTCATCATTTTTTTGTGGCAACATTCATGATTAGCTATTGTATTTTAGATTTTTGTAGTTGATTTGTTTTGTGAACTGGATGATTTTTATACATGACAGTGCTCCATTACATTCTGCAAAGAAAGCAAATGAGTAAAATGGGTTTCAAAGGCAATCATTTGCTGAAGTGGCTGGCTTGTTTGTTTAACCTTAAACAAGCTGAAAAATTGTTAAGAATTCTGAAGAGAAAGGTTTATATTGGTGGATGGTAATCAACCAGCGAAAATGAACTTTGGAATGCTATTCAGGTGCTGTACTGTGCAGTCTGTTTGATATAAAAAATACAATAACTCACAAAAATCAACAGATGAATAACTTCTAAAACTAATTTCAGGACATGGAGTATGCATTTCACATTGATGTTTTCTTTATAACTTTATTGTCATTACAATCACAGTGTTTTCATTTTTTGCCAAACATTTATCTTTGTAAACTTCCCACATGTTCTGTGATTATAATTATTAATTATAATAATTTTTTAGGTGTTTTAGTATTTTGGTTAATAATGGAAAATCTGGTAAAATTCATAAAACTGTTGCTACATTGTTAACATGGTTAACATGTAGACCATTATAGTTTATAAATATTACATGAAATACCATGTATATTAAAAGTGCAAATATTTCCATGGATCCTTTCATTAGTTTTCTGAAAATTAGGAAAAATTAAAAGTGGTTAATAATGTGATATGCAATAGAATTAGCATGTCCTACTTCTCACTTTTCATTAAATAGAGTAATAATTTTTTTAATCATTTCACCCCAAGCAAGGTAATAATGCCACAAGGGCACAGTGGTTTACAGGGAGTGAAAGAGAGTGAGAAGGTTTTAGTGGGGAGAAATGCGCAAAAGGTAATAAAGGAACAGGATTCAAGAAGACAGATTGCAACAAATGTTGTATTTAAATCTGCAGATTGTATGAAAGTGATAATTCTATTATCTATCATATATTATTTTAATCCTTATTTAGAAAGTAAAATTTGAATCTTTTATTTACTCATATTTAGATAGTAGATGCTTAAAAAGGAAAGATACTTGTAAAATGATTGGTTTGCTGTACTGCTCCAGAGAATACCTGACTTCTCCTGCTATGTTCCATCTTCATAAGAGCCAGAGTAGACCAAAAATAGAATATTGATGCCATATCTGGGCTGAAGCTGCCCAATTCTTACTTTTCAGCTTTGACAGACTACAAAAATATTTACGCAGCCTTGGAAATGATGAATTGTTTTCCACCTTGCAACCCCTTTCTCATAGACAAAATGTTGTTTGCCTTTCACTACTCTATCGCAATTTTCATGGCAGTTGTTTGTCTGAACAACATTTCTTTGTTTCATCAGTTCAGATCTTCACAGATAGAATATGCCAGGCCACATACGCTGAGTTGACTCATCCTCATTCCCTTCATATTTCATTGGTGAAGAGGAAGTCCCACTCACATAGCTTCTTCCCTAGAACTATTACTGTCTAGGATGAAATCCCAAGAGATGTTTCCCCAGTCACTGCTATCTTAACCCCTTCAAGTTAAGCATCATCTATCTTACATATTATGATAATATGCACCTCTTACATCTTCACTGTACACACTTACAACAACCTCATTTAGTAACCTTTGCCTTGAGTGGCTCTTAGGCCTTGTGTTGGGTGAACAATATTAAAAAAATTGTTAAACTATGAGTTTATCTTTTTATATATATATTTTTATACAACGCATCATGGATTGTGAATGTTGATTGATTGATTTATTTTTTATGCCTTATCAACCCATTGTGAATTATTTAAAGCTGAAACATATTTTGGATTGTGAGAATTTTTTTTTCCGAGGGAATATTGCATTAATAATGATTTTTCCAAGTGCAAGTCAAGTCCTGCCATTGCTATCAAAACTAAGGGTTGGAAGATGTCTTGGATTGTGCAAAACAGAAAATCAGATTTCACTATTTGGTACTGAAGAAGAAACTTTAAATAACAAACTCTACACAACTACTTTCAAACTTTTGCTTTTGTTCTTATATGTGTTCAAATTTTCAGATGGTGTAAAGGACTAGATTAGATGTCAAAAGTGGGGGTCTAAGCCAGATGGTAAGTATTAAAGTATTCTATATTATTTTTAACTGATCCTTTCATAAAATTAATATATTTTAGATCTATTATTCTAGTGTAAACATTTTTTTGTTTTTGATTTTAGATGCACATTTTTTTTTGTTGTTTACCCTTATTTTCTGGAATAAGACCTAAAGATTTTTTTCTGCATTTAAGATTTATATAGAAATTTCAGAAGCTTAAAAAAAGGGAAGATGAAGTTTTATTACTTATTTCGAAAATTAATATCAGCCATAATTTTAAAAAAATGATAAAGCTCAGCTCAGTAGCAATGTCATAGATTAAAGGTAAGAATACAAATTTTGTCTTCTGTTTAGTTTTCAGTTTCAGTAAAAGGTGAGAGAGCTGAAGTACCCAGCCTTCTTTATAGTGTAATGGATGTGGCTATATCAAATGAAGGTCAGTGAAGATTAAAACTGAATATAATAAACTTGAAACCTTTACTTTTGGTTTAGTTTTTAATTAGAATGTTTTGTTTTCTGTGCTGTTTATTAATTCAATAAAAGATTATTCATAATTGTTAGCATATCAACCAGGATATACCACCAACTTATTTTAATGGTAATTTCTGCTTCTCCGTGTATGTTTAGAGGTAGAGACTGAAATTCTGCAAACTTTGGAGAACTGTATAATTTACTTAGTAGTATTTTTAATTGTTCTGAAAAGTACTTTTCTTTTCATCTGGCACACTTATCAGCCTATGTGGTTGTATGTAGCATAGAACATGTAATTTTGCATATTGTGTATTCGAAGATAGGGATTAGATATCAGGACTTCTACCCCTATTTTCATTTTGGTAATATTAGTCTATTTGTTTATTGATGCTGACTTGAGCAACAGCCATTTTGTTGTAAGTGTGAACTTGAGTTGCAGACAAACACATATCAATGGCTGTGATGAGTGTTAACATAATTTACGAACCACTCACTCTCTTTTACTGTCTTTTCACTTCAGGCACACCCTTTCATCAGACAAAAAACTCACACATCTATTGAGAGGGTGTTCAGAGAAAACCAGCATATAGTGGCATTACAAGCTTGCCTCCAAATGACCTGGTTATGGTATGTTGTATTGCAACAGCCAATCGTTGTTAAGCTGCCATAGCAACTAGCCTGACTGAGTGACAGCTGAGAGCAATAGCTCCTCCCAATGCTGAGTGAGTAATAACTTCTACTTGGTAGTAGCTGGCTTTAAAGCTTGTGAGAGCTTGCATTACATATAGAGTACTGTATAGTTGATGGAATAACACTGACTCCATGTTGGAGGTCTCAAAGTGAAGCAAGCCTCCATATCATATGAAACAGGTAGAGTATATATGTTCAACTCTGCCACTAAATACAACCATCACAGATTTACTTCTTATGTAAACACTTATTTCAAGGTTAAAAATGTATTGATTTTTTTCCTCATAAAAATGCTGAAGTGAAAGAAATGAAGGATAATTCTCAATAAGGACAAAGTTTGAGTAAAACAAGAGGTCAACAGGACAATTCTTTATCAATTATCACCAAAAATAATTATTATGAGAAACTACTTTGATAAAATGATTAATGATATTCAGATCAAGAATTATTTGTTAAATTCCAGTATATACAATACTGAATCTAGCTACTGTATTCTTTCATAAAATTAAACCCAAAAGTTTGTTCAAAGTTGACTTGAGTCAAGGTCAAATTTTTATCCTCTGTTTAAACCAAGTCTTTTACTTGTACATTTTGATTTGACAAACTTCAAAAGTATTAACGTTTTAATAAGTTAAAGTATAACCATCTGTTCATAGTCTTTGATAAAAATTATTTTTGGTTAATCTTGTGTTGCTGTCTAAAAGGTTAAAATAAATTAATACAAAACCCATCTTAAGGCAATTTACTATTTGACACTATTGTAGAAACTCTGTAGTAAGTTCAAAATAACTTTTTCTGGACAATATTACTGACCTATTTCTCACTCCAAATGATAGATCTTTTTTAAAAACAATTCTGTCATTACTTTATAAGAATGATTTGTATTTAATTTAAGACAAGGTACAATTTAAATGATTTCTAGAAGACTTATTTTAAAAATATTTTGATATGAATTAACGTTACTTCAAAATTAGAGGAAAACAGAACCATTACTTTATACTGTCCTATATTTATCAATTCAGAAATTAATCTTATTTTCATCCAGAAGGCTTTGCTTTGTATGTAGGTATGTGTGTACATATTTTTTTATGTTAAACTTGATTGAAGGTAAACTTATTAAAGTGTGCTTAAAAGTATATTAATAAAATTATTTCAAATTGTTACATTTTTAAGATTCAGAAATACATATTTCATATTTCATATTCTTTATTTTATTTTGAACTGAAATCAGAGTTAATTCTATTAATATTTCATTATGTGGCTAATTTTATTTTATTTTTATAGACAGTGACAAAAATTTAGTCGCTTTTGTTCTTTTTTTTTCTTTTTTCACAGATGCAACAAATGATTTTTAATAAGAATTGGGTACAAGCACTAAAGGTAATTTTACAGTTTGTAAAAATATATGAAATATTTAATATATAAAATATTATCTTAGCAGGCATTTTTTATATTTTTAAAAATATATTGTTATGGAAATATTTAAAAACATGTTTTTGCAAAAACACTTTTATCTCATATTGATAAGATTGACAAACTCAAGTCAGAAACACACTAGGAGAAAATAATTTAAATATTTCCTAAAACAAGATTTTATAGTATAGCATTCTATCAAAAATCAACAAAAATCAATTAATTCATATATATGTGTGTGTGTGTGTGTGTGTGTGTGTGTGTGTGTGTGTGTGTGTGTGTATTATTATTATTATTATTATTATTATTATTATTATTATTTTGCGTATGTGTTACACACTTGGGAAATCATGTCTCTTTTGAGATATGACTGACTAGGCAAAAGATTTTCCCACTAATTTGCCATTACTTTCTGCGGTACATCAGTTGCCAACCAAGGCTATAGAACCCAATCTGTCTTGCTATTCAACCCATACCTGGAAGGAAAGAGATAGATTAATACCTTTCCAAAGGGTATTTGTGCATAAGTGAATGAAATGAATTTAACTAGAATTCAAACTCAGCTCTTGATTTCTCATTCTGAGCCAATATCTGTTACACCACAACCTATATATATATATATATATATATGAGTTGAATATATGAATCAGAATCTGATAAGATGATAGAATAAAAAAAAAAGAACAAATAGAAAATTGTATTTCGATCTGGATATGTGTTGTGGAGCAGTGAATATTGGCCCAGAACAAGAAATTGGAGAGCCAAGTTCGAATTCCAGTTGAATTTGTTGCATTCACTTACACGCAAATACCCTTGGGAAAGGTATTAATCCATCTCTTCTCCCTCAAGTTATGGATTAGATAGCAGGACAGATTGGGTTCTATAGTCTTGGTTGGCAACCAGTCTACTGCAGAAAGTAATGGCAACCTACTGCAGAAAAATCTTCTGTCCAGTCAGTCATGTCTCTTTGAAACATGATCGCCCAAGCGTGTATCATATATGGCACTTAACTGACTGACTGATCTCAATTTAACATGTTTCACTTTTATTAAAGTTTCTTCAGAGACTAAGAGAAAAATGAAAATGTAAAGAGACAGAATACTGATATATTATGATTTGGGGTTAGTTCTTATTGGTCAGATATATGTCACATGTATTAAAGTAATAGATAATTTTTAAATATATGTACATGGAATATTTTTGACACTAAAATGAGTAATAGTGTATGTGTATGTTTATGTAGAAATGCTTGACTGTCTAGGTGTATGTTAGTTAATATAAGTGTATATGTGTATGTGTGTGATAAAAATTCTGTAGATGTCATTTTTGAATAGGTTGTTGAAATGTAGCGATGAAATGTAGTGAGATGTTGCAATGATTTTTGTATTTGGTGGGATATTTTATATTTATGTATATGTGTGTGTACATCGAAATGATGTTGTCACTTCTATGTTGGTCACTGAAGCACAGCTAGATATGATAAATTTATTTTGGTTGGAATTTTTATCATTGAAGATGGAATTAGTATTATTTCATTTATTTTTTATTTATTGGTAGACATAAGTTAGATTCAAGAAAAATGGATCTGTAGAAAGATGGTGATGTAATATATTGTTTTAAGTGAGAGTTTATAATTGGTAGTAATGCTTTTATGTTTTCATAATACTTTCTCCTTAAAGGGTTATGTTATTTTTTAATTAGGCTGGCATTAGTGAAATCAAAGTTATATCCCAAGTCATTTCAATGTAAAACAAGAGAGTTAAAATGTCTGTCTAAATGAAAGTCTCTCGTGTGTTCATATATGTGGGTTTTTAGATTACGAGATGTTTCTCACATGTACACATTTTTTTCCTTTTAGACATTTTGTTTGATAAATTCCAGAATATATATATATATATATATATATATATATATATATATATATATATATTAGACATATTAGATTAAATAAATTGCAAACATTGTGTCTGCTTATTTTTAATAAAATCCATTCATACTCACAGATAATCTTTCGTGTATTATAATTGAAAGATGTAAGAAATGAGCTGTAACTTTGACAGATGATTTTATTATTCATTTCTCGATATACCCAAATACTTTCAATCTCCTTCCGAGATCATCTTCGGGGGTGTGAGTTGTGGTAACAAAAAATAATCGTAAAAATGTGTTGCTAAAAATTACTGTAAATTTTCTTCATGCTTCAAATATAATGGTTGACAAATTGCTTAGCATTCATTAGAATGTGAAAATTCTCCAAAATGGAATTTTTTATGTTGTAATGTCATGGTCATGCACGTGTTAAAGCATGAAAAACTGTTCTTTTTATAAACATTTTAGAATATTACTACAGTATTCATAGACGATTCTATTAATTCATGGCTTAAGTTTTCTTTTGCTGTTTTCTTGGTGTAGGATAGTTGTGTTATCAATCTTTATTTTTTTATATTGTGAATGTAGATAGGAATGTTGTAGATGTCTAGAAATGGTCAGACATGTGTAATGTAAGACACCTTGTTAATTTAGTTGTTGTAAACCCAACATATATATTTGTTTTTTTGGTAGAGATACATTCTCCCAAGGGACATTTGAATTGATATATAATGTTGATTTTACATAATACATCAGTTAGTGGGGAGAAGTTATTACAGATAATTAGTTTTTTCATGCTTTAACACCTGATGAAACATTGTTCTTTTGATGTCAAAACAAAATGTACAATTTTGTACTAACTTGTAGCTTTGCACATGTAAATAATTAATAGTGTGTGTGTGTGTGTGTGTGTGTGTGTGTGTGTGTGTGTGTGTGTGTGTGTGTGTGTGTGTGTGTGTGTGTTTCTATTATCCATTGGCAATAATATTACATGAAGTTTCATGTACCACACAATCTTCAGGTGCTAAGTATAAACTGACCGTTACATAATTTAAATTTTAATAATCATATCTGATTATTGGCATACCTATATATTATACTGAGATTACAGTTATTTTAATTTTAATTTAAAAAATTACATATATATAAAAAATTACATAGATAATCACTATTAAGTAATTAATAATAGTGATTAATAATGAGTAATTAATAATTAATATTTGATTTTAATCTTATAATGTAAACTATGAATTTCTTTTTAGAAAAAGTACAAGTAATCTCCCTTCAGTTTTAATATGAATGATTCACATTTACAACTATAATACATATATATAGCTATACCAACAAGCAGATATTTATTTATTTTTTTTAATCATTTCACCCCAAGCAAGGCATTCCACTGCCACTATTGCGCATGGGGCTACATAGGGGAAGGTAAAGAGAAGGAGTGGTTAGACATAGGGAATGTCAGGAGGAAGGTGACAGATGAGTAAGGATAGCGAGGATGAGGGTCAGGCAGATGGGAAGAGTGCTTGATAGAATGGGAGCAGGTTAGTGTGTTAGGAGGTGTGTATTGACCTTACATTTAAACTCCTGGAGATTGTAGCTGTCGGGGAAGCAATCGTTTGGAAGAGAATTCCACAGTCGGGAAGTGCGAGGAAAGAAACTGTTGGAGTAGAAGTTACGGCTGCATTTTATCGGTTTCACTGTAAAAGGGTGGGATCTAGTTGCTAATCTAGTATCTCGTGCAAATTCATATTTAGGGGGCACCAGTGATCTAAGTTCATCGGAGCAGAAGCCGTGAAAGTATTTATAGTAGAGACACAGGGAAGCCACGTCTCGCCGGTGGGAGAGAGACTGCAGGCGGTCTGCCAAGTCGGTATCTATCACATTACAGACCCTCCTCTGAACCTTATCGAGAAGCCCGAGGAGAACAGCAGGGGCACCCGACCAGATATGACAGCAGTATTCAATGCACGGGCGGATGGTAGATTTGTAAATGTGCAGGATAGATTTAGACGGAAAAAACTTCCGGGCCCTACACAGAGAACCGACTTTCATAGCGGATTTAGCAATGGATTCAATATAGTCATTCCATTTGAGGTCCGCTGAAAGTGTGAGACCAAGGAGGCGTAGTGTTTTACTCTCTGGGAGGCAAGCCTGGTCCATGCTAATGGGAGGTAGGTGAGATTTTTGATGATGGTTAATTGAGAGTAGCTTTCTTTTTAGAAGCATTAAAATTTACTAGCCATTTCTTACCCCAGTCCACTATGGATTGGAGGTCTTTTTCAATCTTGGCTGCGAGGTTAGCTTTGACGCCTACACCAGATTTTTGTAGGAGGCGAGAGTAAACTGTGGTGTCATTGGCGTACAAACCTATTTGGGCTCTTATGGAATCAGGGAGATCATTAATGTATATCAGGAAGAGTGTAGGACCTAAGATGGAGCCTTGGGGGACACCTGCGTTTGTATGGTAGTTCTGGGAGGCATGTCTGTTTAATACCACCTTCATTGTGCGGTTAGAGAGGAATGACTGGATTAGTTGAAACAAATGTCCAGTTATACCACAGCTCCGCAGTTTACATAGAAGGCCAGCATGCCAAACTCTGTCGAACGCCTTAGATATATCCAATGCAACGGTTCGGGCTTCACCATTCCTGTCGAGTGCCTGGTATATGTACTCGGTGATGGTCGTTAGCATATCAGCAGTAGACCTGGTGAAGCGAAAACCATATTGCTTGTCTGAGAGGAGCCTGTGTGCTGTGAGATGCTGAACCACCTCGGTGTTGATAATGTCTTCGAACACTTTGCCAAAGATCGGAAGAAGGCTGATAGGGTGGTAATTTGCAGGGTCCGAGGGTTCTCCAGTGTTTTTAAATATAGGAACTACAGAGGAAGATTTCCAACAGGCAGGAAAGCAGGAAGCAGATAGTCAGAGGTTGTAGAGCTTAGAAAGGACAGAGGAGAGTTCAGGGGCACATTTCTTTAAGACTATGGTTGGGATTCCGTCCCCACCGCTCGCTTTGTGAGGGTCAAGTTTTAAGATTATCTTAGAGACAAGCGAAGGTGTAATGTGGACATCATTCAGTTGTGCCTCGGTTCTAGGTGAGAAGTAAAAACTCCAGATGAGTCCAGACTTGAATTGTTCGAGAATCTGCGGGCAAAGCATTCAGCCTTATCTGCTGGGGAGGTGAGGACCTCAAATTTGTTGATTAGCGGGGGTATTGTGGACTTGCTCTTGTTAAGTACTCTTTTACAGAGTCGCCAGTAGTCTTTGGTGCCGAATTTAGAGCATGCTATGCGTTGCTTCATTCTGGCAGCAAACAACATCTTAGCTTCGTTAAGTATCCTTTTACACTTATTACGAGCTGAAGTGAAAAGGCGCCTGTTTTGCTCTAACGCGTAGTTAAGATTGAGTTGGAAGAAATGATTCCGGTGGGCAATGGCAGCTGAGCAAGCGGGTAAGAACCATGGAGACGAATGAGATTTAAGCTGGAATTTCCTAGCAGGGATGAAGGCATCGATGCCAGCCTTAACCCAGGAGGAGACCTCGGATGCACATTCTTCGATGGGAAGACTAAAAACGTTGTTCCAAGGGATGTCACAGAGGAAGTCTCGGAACGAATCCCAGTCTGCTCTTTGATAGCAGTAGGATATTCTACTTGTCTGGGTTTCATGGGTCGGGTGGGAGTGGAGTGAAATATTGACGGACACTACAGTGTGGTCAGAGTTTCCGAGTGGGCAGAGTTGTCTGGTAGTGCAAGATATGTTTATTAAAATTTAAATTGCATAACAGTCAGTTTATAATCAGCAACTGAAGATTGTGTTATGCATGAAACCCTGAGTTGTGCTATTGGTGAGGGATAATATGTATATTTATTAATATATAATTAATAGATCTACTATATTACATTGAGCACTGTTTTATTAACACCAGTACAATATGTATATGTTATATATATATATATAGGAAAGAGTATTAATAAAAAATTTTTTGATTTTTAAAAAAAACGTACTTTTTTAAACAGTATTTGTTTATTTTTAATGTAGTTTTATATTTCAAACCGTCCTCGGTTCTTTCACTTGTTTCCGATGAAGAACCGAGGACGGTTTGAAATATAAAACTACATTAAAAATAAACAAATACTGTTTAAAAAAGTACGTTTTTTTTAAAAATCAAAAAATTTTTTATTAATACTCTTTCCTATACATAGTAAGACAGTATACGTGGATAATCATCAATAAAATATTATATATATATATATATATATATATATATATAGAGAGAGAGAGAGAGAGAGAGAGAGAGAGAGAGAGAGAGATGAGAGAGAGAGAGAGAGAGAGGGTTGAGTCCTGCAGGGGATGTATTTTTTTCTAAGATAATTTCTGGAATATTCAGGCTGTTAGATGTGAATAAATAAATATACTGTTTTATAATAAAATAGAGCATCTACTCAAGATGGGTATCCATTAAAAATAATGTCTAAACAAACAAATTAAGAATATGTCGGATTTAATTTGTTTCTTAAAAATTGTCTTTGTTTTATGTTAGGGTACTAAACAGAATAGATATGTATATTTTGAAAATTGAGAAAAATGTGTGTTCATGCTTTGTTTGATCAGGAGGTTCAATGTGGCTGAGCAGTTTAAGACATATCAGATCTAATGACTGCTTCTCCTAGTCTTGAAGATTCACATTCTGCTGGAGAACGCATGTTATTCTAACAAGTTTTCTCGAATATTCAGGCCAGTAGGTGTAAATAATTAAAGATACCGCTAAAGAAAACAGAACATCTACTCAAATTTTAGCATCCATTAAAAATAAAATTTACACAAATGAATATATATGTGTGTGTGTATGTATATATATATAAATATATATATTTTTATGTGTATGCATATATATATCTATATCTATATCTATATATATATATATATATATATATATATATATATATGTATGTATGTATGTATTGTGTGTGTGTGTGTGTGTGTGTGTAATGGCTGGCCTCTCATATTTGAGGATATCTGTCTACTGGGCCGGCTAACTTATTCCCATTGTAGACGCCTGCTCAGGCACACTGTTGTTTGTTCAACACTCTCAGAACCCACCTGTAGTTTATACTGTAACTATGCTGAGCAGACCTTAGTTACAGTTTCTGGAAGAGAGCTTGTTATCTAGCATGAACAACGGTCTGAACAAAGCCAGGAAAAACCCTCGGCTACGATGACTTGTGACTTCAAGCTAGCCCAACCATCGATGGCTCCTCAAAGAGAGCTTTCTACCCAATTTCACTCACAAGGGTTAGGTCAACCCATGGTATGGTTTTCAGGTACTTCCCAAAGGTGCTGCACGCTGGAATCGCCTCCACCAGACTGATAATATCAAGAAATCACCTTCTTGACAAATCAACCATGGTGAGATTCGAATTCAGGCTTCCTGGTCAGAAAGCAAACATTTTAACCACTCGGCCACACACCTATATATATATATATATATATATATATATTAATTTAAACATTATATTTAGTGGATATATGTATTTTAGTAGACGTTCCTTATTTAAACCATATAAATTTATGTCTGCCAACCTGGGCATTGAAGAGTCTAAGTAAACAAAATGTGCTCTTCAACAAGGTGTTTAAAAATCAGATGTATTTTTGCTTCTTTAACAATTTCACCCCAAGCTAGGCAATAATGCAACTAAGATGAAAGAGGTTACTGGAAGTGAAAGAGAATGAAAATACTCCTATTCAAATACCAATATTGACTAAATAAAATTTTTGAAGTATTAAGAAATAATGTCAAATGATGAATAAAATCTACTTATCCCACATACACATATCACACACACACATACACACACACATACACACGCGCACACACACACACACACACACACACACACACACACACACACACACATTTATATGCATGCACAAGTATTGATTTATTCATTTGTTAGCATTTTCATGATCAAAACTTTTTCTTCATTTTTTGTTGAATTTATTCCTTTACAATGATTTTTTTGTTTTGTTTGATAACTTTTCTTCTAAATTTTCATACAACAATGAAATGATACAAATAGAAGGAAGATAAAGCACTGCCATTTGAAAATAAAATTCATTAAAATATTTGGAAAAAAACAAATTCATTGCAATGTTATTTAAAAAAATGAACTAACTGATCTGAAACTTACAAATAAGAAATATTAGGACATTAAACTGTGCTGTGTTATAAAAAACAAATCAGAAAGTCAAGTTATAATAAAACTAAAGTTATATTATAAATCTTTTCCAGAAATTGCTTTTGCTGCTTGACTATAGAAAATATTGTCATAGGTGGGCATATAACCAAACTGTTCTTCATTTTCCTTATAATTCATTCCAAATGACATTGTTATGTATTGTTCTGAGTTTTTGTGTTTTTATAAGTTTTATTTAAAAATAGTTTTTTATTTTTATTTTTTACTTTAGAAATGTTGTTTATGAAGTCAATTTTTTATAAGCTGTATTTGCTGAATATTTGAAACTGCATAATATAAAAAATATTTTATAGTCATATTTTTAAAGTCATAGTTATACACTATAAAAACTGTTGGAAAATTGGCTAATAATTTTGCAATTTCTCATTCACACAAGAAAAATCCATTTTTAAATAACCTTGATTAGTTTTCTTGGCTTGGAACTTGCTATTCTGAAAAAGATCAAGAAAAAGATGTATATTTTTGATTACATTAATTAACATTTTAAATAGTTACTGTTGAAGCAATGACTAATGATTAATTTGCTTAACTTCAAAAATTGATGAATACAATCCTTTAAAAATTATATGAAACTACTATTTAATTATCTGTCTCTTTCTCTGTGCATGTATGCATAGGCAGGGACACACACACATACACACAGAGTAATGCCTCCTATTTATTTCCATGGAAACTATAACAGGTACAGGTGGTGCAATAAAACTGTTGGATAGAGCATCTTTTATGCTACAGTGCAATATTTTTTCCCACACAGTCATCACCATTGATAATGCATTTTTGTCAGAGAGAAACAAGAGTTTGCATACCACACTTGTAAAAATTTGTACTACTTTTTCAGACCAACAATGAAGATATTATTAGTAAAAAGGGTGTTCGCTCTTTCATCAGCCTGAACAGGTGAAAATCAGATAGGGTCAAATCCATTCAAAATTTATAATATGATCAATGGTCTTCAAAATGGTATGAGGCCTGGCATTATCATGTTGCAAGTTAAAGTTTACTTTCTTCTCTGGCTTCAATCTGGAAATACAGGCCTTCAGCTTAGCATCAAAATATAATGACCAGAGTTGATGGCTTGTCTGAATTCCAGTAAGAGTACACCTTTCCTATCCCAAAAAGATAATACACATCACTTTATCCGTTGATGGCTGTGTTTTGAACTTTTTCTGTGATGTGGAATTTCTATGTCATCACTCCATGGAATATCATTCTTATTCCCCATTTATAATAATGACACTACATCTTGATATGATGTGGTCTAGAATACAAACTATCACCTTCATCATTGTCATGGTTCAACTGGTCCTGATAGACATGTATCCAGTGGTCTTTTTGTTCTTGTATAAGCACTTGTGGGATGCACTGGGGAGAAATTTTATGATATCTCAACATTAGTAACATTGTTTTCAACTTGTTGAAATTGACATTCACCTCATTAAACAATTCCTTGTTCATAATTCATTTCACACACACCCTTCCAAAGTTTATACTTTATATCACTAATGAAGGCACATTTCATACAGCTGTTCAGAACTTTGGACTGTAGCTTGTCACACAATTTGATCTTTCCACTGCTAAAAAGCATTACCCAGTGCCTAAATGTGTTCACATCCACCATTTGTTCTCTGTAAACGTTTATCAGTGAATGCTAATGGGTGCAATTTTTCTTGCTTGAAGGAATATAATCATATACCTCTGCTTCATATTCATTCTTATGTCAAATCCCATTTGGCTAGTTTTTTTCCCACCTGGTATCTGTAACAACATAATAAAATTATGGTTTATTAGTGATAAGTTTCAACCTTTTGTGATATCCTTAACACTTAGCTCTGTTGTCATGAGCCAACATAATATAAAAATAGGATTCATTACTTTCAGACTAACCTGTATGTGTATGTTTATAGTGGACACCTCGTTTTTTAAATATATGCACCACATTTTTAATATAGTTTTGAACTATATGTATTGATCAATTTCGGAATTTAGCTTAAATTCATATTTTACCTTTTAGGTAACAAGTTAACATCTATACCACTAATAAAGTTTATTTGCACAACTGTAAATTATGTAACTACTAAAACATTTAACTATTCATTCTTTTTAAATCTACAAAATTATTTTCTAATTTATAGTTCAGGCAAATGTATTCCAGTTCAATTTTTGGCAGATTTTTCTTCATTCTTTGTTCAACATAATTAGTGCATGTAACTATTTCTAAAATATAGTATATTCAACAGGTATAAAAAGAAAATTTTGAAATGTTTTAAAAACTGGAATGAAATTTGCAAGAAGAAACAATTATAATTTTATTTTAGATTTTTTTTTCTTATTTAAATAGTGTTGGAAAGTAATTTTTTAAAAAATTTAAGTAGATCCTTTTTCTTTCTTTTTTATTAATGTTATTATCTTGCCATCATTTCTGTATCTGGACAAGATATTATTATTATTATTATTATTTGAGCATTTTCTCTGTTAATTTAAATAATTAATTTTGGATTTATACTAATTTTTGCTCTTGTTCATAACTTAGATGAAGGAAGTTCATTTGCTGATTGGAACTCTTTTGAAATAAAAAACAAAAATGTTTTTTCATGTGAATGTGATGGCTTTGCTGAATTAGATGTTCAGTGATAAAGAAATTTGCTAAGTGGAATATTTTAAAATGAAAAGGAATATTTAAGGTAAATAATACATCTGTATTTTTTATTTGAAATATAAATTCTTTTGAATTGATTTATATATTTTACTATTTTCTCATAATGAATTTATAATGAGAACTAACAAATGATTATTATCATTTCAACCTCAGATTTTGAATAATTAATTTATTCAAGTAACATTAAACTGAATGCAGTATTATAATTGGTTGTATTTAAATTTTTAATGAAGTAATTTAATAATATTGTTAAAGATTTAATTGTGAAAGGATTATGACAACTGCATGTATGACTCTTAATTTTACAGATAATTTATGGTTTCTGGAACATAAGATAATTTTGTTCTAACTTACAATGGTGCAAATTAAGTCTAATTTAAACAATGTTTAAAATAGTGTTCCCAAATTAAAAATAAAAGCACTAACACTGATAGCTACTTATATAACATTTTTAATTACAGAACACAATAGTCAATGTAAATTAATAATTAAGTTAAGAACAAAACTTGTATATTTCAAAATTTTATTTATACAAGTAGTACATTTAGATTTAGAAGGTAAAATTTGAAGACACAAAAATGTCAGAAAGAATTTGAAATGTTATTAATGGAAAACTAATTAAATATGTTATACTGTAACATCATATGTATTTTGTAATTTCTCATTTCTTGCCTTATTAAAAATCTGATCATGTATCATTTCCATCAGTGGTTCCCAAACTTTTTCGGTAAATGTTCGTTTTAATTCCCTTTGCTTTTCCCTGCCTTCAAATTTATCCAAAATAGCATTATTTCTGTGCAAATGTATATGCTGAACTCAAATCAATAATTAGTTATTGAAGAAATTTACCTTTTTTGCTTTGAAAGTCCATAAAAAAAACAAACTATATCTCGCACTTTTTCTCTCCCGTAACTCTCACAAAGTCATGTAATTAACTGCAGAATGACGTTCTACATAGGCAGAAATTTTGTTTGGAATTTTGGTCAATTTTCTTCCTTTACTAAAACTTCCGGCAATGTTCTTCCGCTAATGAAAGTAATAAGCATAGAAATACAATAGTGCATTGCTTTCATTCCCGGAAGTACATCGCTGGAAGTATCAGCAAATGAAGAAAAATCACCAAAAATTCTGTAAAAATTTGTTTACATGCGCAGTATGTCATTCTGCAGTTAATTACATAACTTCATGAGAGTTACGGGAGAGAAAAAGTGCAAGATATAGTTTTTTTTTTTGTGGACATTTGGATAAAAAAAGGTAAGTTTCTTCAATAACTAACACTTGATTTGAGTTCAGCATATACATTTGCGCAGAGATAATGCTATTTTGGATAAATTTGAAGGGGAAAAGCGAAGGGAATTAAAACAAACATTTACCACTTTTCCTTGCTGCTATCCCATTGACCCCTAAAACCACATCCCTATCACCCACTTCTCTCACCAACATGAAGATGCATCTTTCTTGGTATTAGATGTACTGCAAATTCAGGACAATAATTCATCCAACACTGTAAACACATATATACATTTCAGATTTTCTTAGTTGCCATGAGATAAGATGTCACCAGACTAACATCTGTGGCTATATTGCTACACCAATAAACCTAAAGCATTGACCCCTGAAGATGTCAGTTGTCTGATCTGGTTGGCATATGATGTGTCCTGTCCAGATAATGTCAGTAAGATATAAACAAATGTTCAGACTTTTAATTTGGAATAATAAAATAAAAGCATGCGTTCATGTATAGCTCTTATGTCAATTTTATTCTTTGTAAAGTTTGTGTTCTTTAAGTGTAAGTGACTTAGATTTTACTTGCTTCTCATGTCATCCCACCAACTCCTTTTTTCTTCACCACCTTACTGTATATTTCTACTACTCCAGGAATGTGTATGTGTGTGGTGGGGCACCTACTTTGGGAATCTCAGATTTACACTATTGTGTTCACCATAGAGTTTTTATACCTGCTACATAAGAAGAGGAATCTTTATCGAATATATTGAACTGGAATAGACTGTATATTATCTTAACAGGTTTTAAGTCTTATTTGTAGCTATATACTGCAGTGCATGCATAATATTCTGATGAATCACTTTTTCACTCAATACCACTTGTTATTTGATAAAATCCCAAAAGTTATCATTAAATTGTTAGTCTATTTGAAAATGTTAAATTTCCTCTTTCAGAATTAAAAATAACAGTTGTGAAATATTTGATCAAACAAATGTAGATTAACCAAAACACTTCTTTTAGTTAAATTATCTTTTCAAGTCTTTTCATTAAACCCATCTTGCCTCTGGCAACTTATTTTTTAATAACCTTTTAATTAGAATTTAGAACAATTGTTTGTTCATTAATGTTACAAAAAAAAAAAATTAAGATGAAAAATTCTGAAGTATTTTTTAAGTATAGCCATTTTTTTTTATCAAAACAATTCTTGATGCAATCTGTTATCTATTTCATTTATTCTTTCATATTGGTGACCTAAAAACAGTGTTGATGTATTTTTAGATATTGCAAAGACATTATTTTTTTCCATATCTTTTTTATAGGATATGCTAGGGTTGATAAGTTGAGACAAGATTCAGTATTTTTACTCTGGTTTGTTCAGATTTTACAACAAAATTAACTATTAGGAAAATGTTATTTAAATTTTTCATTTGAAGAATGAATGATTTTCAGATTTGCAGAGTAAATATAAAATGATAAACAATTTTTAAAGAAAAAGAAGTTGCTAAAGTTGTGTAAATTCAAAATTTGAGATTCGGTTAAATATATCCTATTAAAAGTTTTTTTATATTATTAATAAATTTTTAAATTCACCCCCCCCCCCCCACACACACGGTTGTTCTTAGGGCCCCTGTCAAGGGCTGCAAATTCCCTTGGGGCTGCAAGGCCTCAGGAAGCCGCAAGTCTCCTTGGCTTCCCAGATCTATTGTAATGAAAAAAATTAACAAAATAATTAAGATTAACTGGAAAATTATTATCATATTTGTATGTTGAAATAGACATCTATCAACCTGTTTCTCTCTCTCTCTTCATATATATGATGAACGGGTACTATTATCAATATCAATTGGCTAATCCATCTGTATTTCATTTCCACTACATGATGCTTTTCCAATTCTAAGACATAACAACCTAAAACCATTACTTATACTACTATTATGTGTGGAAAAACAATATAGAATAGAGAAAATGAGAGAAGAAAAAATGTAACCCTATGATGAAAGATTTGATAAAAACATCAAGGTATTATTCATGTCAGGTAGCTTTCCAAAGACAGGGGATGCAAGTTCAAGTCTTGTGTAGGTATGTGTGTTTTTGACACATGCAGCTTAATTGAAGAGTATAGAATATAAAATGTCTTGGAATTAGTAATAAAAGTTTTTCTTCTAAGAAATTTAGATATTAATATTAGGTGTAAAAGCAACAATAATGAAGTGAAAGAAATACAAATAAAAATTAATAAAAGCTGACAATGGATCATTGAGGAAATTCAGACAACTTAAGAAAATATAAGGAAGATTCTGGGAAAGTTTCTGAAAAGAAATATTCTGATGTTGGTCATTTGGTTAGTTTTTTTAGAAGTAGGTCCTCCCAAAAGCTTCTTAGCAATCCCTCATAAAAAGCCTAGTTAACTAGGTTCAAAAACTGTGATGGATCAATTCTGATGGTTTAACTTTTAATTTCTAAAAATCTTTGTTTCAGTTCCTACTTGAAGTTTATAAAGATATTATCAGATTTACCAAATATAAGATAGGAACCTAGTATCTTTTTGGAAAGGGTCATACCATTCATTGAAATTCTCAAGAATGCTCCTCAAATCAATTCTGAGCAATTTGGCCCCATTAAAATGGTGTCTGTATTAAGATGCCATCAATTTGAAAAAAATGAAATTGGGACTCGTTGGACTATGCTACATATTGCCCATTCTTCATTGTCTGATTAGTGATGTCATAAACCCAGGTGAGGCACTGTTTCCAGTGTCATGATATTACAGGAACACTCTGGTCGGCATTTTGGTCATTTTTGGGTCATTAAAAAAATAAAAGTACACATGATCCACATAAACTGTTTATATTTTTGTAATTTACAATTAGAACAAGAAATCAAAGAGCTGAGTTCAAATTTCAATTGAATTCTTAGCATTCACTTACTTGAAAAAAGTGTTAATCCATATCTTCCTTTCAGCTATGGGTTAAATAAAAGGACAAATTGAGTTCTATAGCTTTGGTTGACAACAAATTTACCTTAATAAGTAATGGCAAACTACTGAAGGAAAATCATGTCTCTTTTAAGACATGATCGCCCAAGTGTGTATCCCACATGGCAACTGACTGATATGCAATATCCTAAGAGTTATGAATATCAGAATTTGTTGAAAGCTTTATTCAACAAAACTAAAATGCTCTGATTATAAAACTATTAAAGATAGAGATCTAATATTAGAAGATTTATCGATAATTTTTGATCAAGCAACGCTTGTGAAATTTCCCAGATTTTTTTAAGAGCATCACCTGTTGACATTGATTACATTAAGATCAAATGACCCATATATATGTGTGTATGAAAAAATGCTGAAAAATTCTCAGCTCTACCAAGAAACTATTAAAAACAGATATGATGTTTGGTCATCATATTGGGAAGGAGCCAGAGTGGGAAATTTCAGTACCCCTGTATATGTAGAAGAGAAGTACACACTAAATTTATTATTATTAGAGGATGGATATTATTATATTATTAATATTATTTTTAGTTTTACAATAGTTTATTGAAATGCCCAAACCATTTAGAGTTATTTATTTTATTGACTATTGAATTCCCACAATACTGGTGTGCTTCTTTGCATGTAGTAATATTGGAAAGTTCCCAGACTAAGCCTAAAAAGAAAATAGTAAAATGTCCACCATTATTCCAGTTAATAATATGGATTGTTTGGCGATAGTCCACATGAGTATGTGTGCAAATCTTTTTCACATATTTTGGCATTTTTGTTAGAAAACCTCATGTAATAATTGAACATGAGTAAATTTTACAAAATCTGCTAGCAGACTGACTGAGTAGGTTAGATACCAATGAACATTACCTGCCCTTATATTTCTATTGAATGGTACAGTCATATTAAGTACAGTTTGGGAACATTTTGACACCAACTTTTATGTCCTAATATACTGGTACTTCTATTTGCATATTGTTATATTTATACTGTAGATTTCATTGTCAGTCTAAAAAATGTTTATATGTTTCTATAAAAGTTTTATTTTTTCTTAAACTACATGTTATTATTTGAGGGCAGTTGATAGTGTTAGAACATTGTGTTATATTTTATATAATCAGAACTGGTTGTAGACTGTTTCTATATTTAGGGTCAAAATTTCTGTATTGTGGTTGGTGTGCTAATATCCTTCAGTGACCAGTTATTTTATTTGTGAATCCTATAGAATTGTTGTAAATTAAATCATATTGTTGTAGCTTATTGGTATTTGACATAATCAAATAGATTGTTCAGCCAAAGAATTAGAATTGTATAAAACCAGGTCTTTGAGAAACTGATACAAAAATGAGTGTAGTTTTCATGTTTTTATGTATGTAGCAGTAGTGCTCTGTAGAAGCTACAAATATGCATAAAAAGCCAACCGATGAATACTAATTCATACATAAGTAAAAATATGCATATATATGAGAGAATATGGTATATAAATTCTATATATCAGACTAAAGGAGTTTATTTGAATGAGAAAATAGAAAAAAGAAACCTGTCATACATTTCATCCTTACTTTCGTCTCCTCTCCCTACATATGTATGATTCCATCAAGAAAAACATTATTTAGTCTGAAGACATCCTTTTGAAGAACAAAATGCATTACATAGAATTTTTTCTATTTTATCATAAGCATGGGTGTGGGAAATACAATCCTATCATTGTTATATATACTGTAATGAAAATAAAATTGAATTAACCTGAAGGATAATACCAGTTTTAACTTGGGTACTTTACCACAGAAAGCAATGGCAACCTACTGCAGGATAATCTTCTGCCCAGTCAGTCATGTTTTTTTCCAGACATGATTGCCCAAGTGTGTATCACATATGGCACAACAGACTGATGGATTGTATGTGCATGCTGATGGTAGTTTTCTAATAAGTACTTCAAAGTACTTTGCCTTTTTGTAAAATTCATACCAGATTTATTGCCAGAAATGCATCTGTTCTCCTTTTATTCAATTAGAGCTATTTGAGAAGAGTCAAATTGTGAGTCTTTGAAAAGCTGGATAGTTATTTCAGTGAATTGCTGTACATGATGTGCCAATAATGCTTCACATTGGCAACACTGGTCAAATGAACATTCCTCCACTAATATGACCAGGTTCTGTACAATCATGTAATACAGAAGGACAGCAGGGGCAGAGAGAATGACATTTACAGCAAAGTTCAAAGCAAATGAGGCTCTAAAATTGTAAATTGTTTAATTACACCAAGACTATGCATACCTCTTGTCAGCAACATTCATACATAACTTCAGTGGTGTCACAATGGGTTCACTTAGGGGACTGAATGGCACTTTGTAGAGTTCAGTGATACAGAACAGATTCTGCCCACAAGCAAATGATGGTCACTTGCATGTACAATGTAGATGTGGGGAGTGATATCCTCTATACCCTCATGATACACTAGTACAACCTCTGGCACCATGGTGTGAGAGTGACATAAGAAACAACTTTAACTCATCTTTGGTGCTTGTGAAGGAAACATGGATCAGTACCATGTATAGTCAGGATTTTGTTCATATTGTTTTACTGTTATTCCTACAAAAAAAAAAAAATACAATATAGTATTCCAGCATATGATGTCTATACTACTCAATATGTTCAGTTAGGTGTTTAAAAAGATCTGTTGGCATCATTGTCAGACTTGTGCTCAATTGGATATGTATGGGGCATCATAAGATAATGCCTGACCTGTTCAATGAACTAACCTATGACTATTTTTTGCCATCTTCTATCTCCTTGAATCCCATTTATCTTTCATCCTTTCTTTGACACACCTGTATACTCTTTTTCTCTCACTGTAACCCCTTGCACACCAATGATGGTCCCGCAATAGGTGAATTAATTTAAAAAAATGTAATTGAAGGAATATTCAGGATATTACAGTCTTATTTTCTGTCAGTGTCTGTGTGTATTTGTATAAAGAATGTATATATATACACATATTTGCCAAAGAACATGGAGTAACAGTATTTAAAACTAACAGTAGGTGTCACTAGCTCAGATGTATGTTTTGCATGTGGTGATTCAGTTTGAACACCAGCTAGGTTACTCATGGCAAGGTGATATAAATTATTGAAAAGGTACCAGATGAATGGGACATTCCATTTCTGAAATTGTGGAGGCATCCCTCAATCTACAGAGTCATATGTGTACTGGGAATACCTGATAGAAAGCATATTGATCACTGTTGACAATACAATGATCAACAACAAGTCCTTTATTTTCTACCAATGGCTGACAGAAATCCAGTTGGTCAGTTCATTGTTTTTTAGCTTTAGGTACTGGATATCTTATCCCATGACTTTTTGAAAATCACAATATGCATATTTTGTTTATACTATTATATCTATATGGAGAACAATCTGCTTATATTCAAAATTAACAATATAAAATACCTGATATGCATATATATATTTTCATATGTAGAAAGTTTGATAAAAAGATTTGAAATGTTTATTCTGCAATCTGATGGAGATTACACTGCACACACCAACAGACACACACATCTGTGTATAATGTGCTGTTGTTCTGTTATTATTGATTGTTTATACAAGTCCATATAAAAAGACATAGGTGTAAGATATCCTGAGTGTATGCATTTTTTCAGAAGGTTTAGAATTGAAAGGGGTTTGCAAGCTTTTACTTTGATGTTTCTGGATTCAATACAAATGGGAACTTCTTTGAGAGACATGCATTTTTTTATACTTTATATTTGATTTTTTTCTAGGTAATGAAAAAAAGTTATACTCAGATTTGCTTGGTAGTTCTTTTGTTTATCATGATTATGATTTGTTTTGAGTTTTGATGCATAACCATTGAATCTTTTGGTTTCAAATTTTCTTCTGACTTTCTTTAAATATAAAATTATATTTTATATGGATGTTATCTTTGAATCTCATACAAGTACTTAAGGGCATATGATTAAATTATGTGTTTAGGAAATAAATTTAGAATCTTGATTAAGCTCCTAGCAGCCTAGTATACAAAATCAATGAATTCATGAAGATGATGGTTTGACAATAAAAACCCCAAAAGTTTTTTTTTTTAGATATTCTTGTGCTGCACAAAGACACATACAAGAGATGCTGAAAGGTTTTCGGTCAATTCCCAAAATCTGACCAAATGACTAAAAATCAGAATGTTTCAAGAGAAAAGCTTCTTGTTTAGACTGAAAACTTTTCAGCACATTATTATATATTTATCTTACACCGCTCATCAGTGTATCTGCAAAACTTGAAGTCAGAAAACAAGTCTTTTGAACTTTTATTTACCCTATGTCTGTTATATATATATATACCCACACACCCACACAGAGGATGCGATGGATAAATTGTTGTCTAAATTATGCAATAATGAAAAAAAAAGACATCTCATTTTAACAGATATATTTACCAAAATTATATAAAAATATCTTGAAATACTAACGAGTAAGTTTATTCAAGAAAATTGCTATTGGCTTCAAACATGGCCTATAGATGACTCTGGAATCTCCGGCAACTCTTCTAGACAGTATCCTTCTTTAAATTGGTGAATGCTGCCATAATTCTTGCCATCAGTTTATCTTTGGTTTTACAAGGAGTTTTCTTGGTCTCTCATTCAACTGCATTCCACATACAATAACCAAAGGAGTTGCAGTCTGGTAAGTTAAGTAGCCAGATGTAAGGGGTGATGTGGCCACAGAAATGGTCTGACAGTCATGACTGGGTTCTTCTGCTTGTGTGGCATGGTGCAGAGTCCTGTTACCAGACATAGGGTCTTCCAGAAGCCACCCTCTTGACCTTCTCAAGGCACTTGATGTATTCCACCATGTTGAGTTCTTTTCTTATGAGAATGAATATATATATATATATATATAGAGAGAGAGAGAGAGAGAGCAATTTAAACACTATATATGCCAAAAGATATATATTTTCCTAGTAAGAATTCTCGATTATTCGGGCTGGTAGATATAAATAGATATACTGTTAAATTGTAAAAAACAGAATATCAACTCAAATACGAGTATCCATTAAAAATAATGTTTAAAAAAAATTAATCAAATATATACTTACACACACACACACACACACACACATATATATATACAGACACACATATACACTTGTATTCTTTTCCTTTGATTTTAGCAGAAATCTCTTGACTGGACCTTTACTACCATGCTTTTTCTTTCAATTGGAGTAGATAGATCTATCTATCGCCCGGTTCACACGCCACCCACATCTATTGAACAGGTTAAGAGGCTCCTCCCTTGTTCCCTGTTTAGGATGTGGTTTCCGGCTTTTCTCTTTTCCAATCTTTTCACTTTGGTTTCTTTTTTTTTTTCAATTGGAGTAGATACATCTATCTATCACCTGGTTCACATGCCACCCACGTCTATTGAACTGGTTAAGAGGCTCATCCCTTGTTCCCTGTTTAAGATGTGGTTTCCGGCTTTTCTCTTTTCCAATCTTCTCACTTTGGTTTCTTTTTTTTTCTCAATTGGAGTAGATAGATCTATCTGTCGCCCGCTTCACACTCCACCCACGTCTATTGAACAGGTTAAAAGGCTCATCCCTTGTTCCCTGTTTAGGATGTGGTTTCTGGCTTTTCTCTTTTCCAATCTTTTCACTATTACGTAGCCCCCTGCACATCAGTGGTGTTACCGCCTAGCTTGGGGTGATACAATTAAAAAAAAAAAAAAAAAAAATATATATATATATATATATATATATATATATATATATATATATGTACTGTACAAAATTGGATAGCCATTTGTAGAAATTGAAATTAAAATATGGAAAAGACCCAGATATAACATGGAGTACAGTGAAGCCAAGCCTTACAACTGTGGCAAAATATGTAGAATGTGCCTTGAAGAAAAGTTAGCTATTATGTTATTCCCAAACAAAAATGAATTATTGAATGAAAGAACAGAATTTATGACTAAGTGTAATCAAGCCATAAAATACCTATTAGAGTCATACAAACATGGATAAAAATATAATTTCTTCTAATTTTGAAAATTGCACGTTCAAAAATCACCATTATGTGAGCATTCAAAAAAAATCCCCATGAGCTTTCTTTAAAAAATGGTAAAATCTATTATTGCAAATCACCTGAAGACACCACATAGTAGAAACATAGGTCGCATAATAACTCATTTACAAATGAAAAAAAAATTGTATATATATAAAAACTAAAGAAAAACTTATTGATGTATTACATCCTCTGAGGATGAAATGCATTGACTAAGAAAATTTTTCTTTTTGTCTTTATTCATATTGTCCTTTTATAGAGATATTCTATTGAAGATTTTTACAGGTGGAGAATTAAGTACTTATTTATGTGTTTGTTTATGTGCCTGCCTTTACCTATAATTTTATTTCTCTTGTTTAAGAATTATTTTATTTTTTTTAGAACTGATTTTGTTTAGTTTTTTTATTTAAGCATAATTTACAATTTTTGTCATTAATATTGTGTGAGGTTACTTGTTCTATGATTTCCCATTTGATTTTGCATTTGGATTTGATGGAGATAAAGTATTGCAGAAAATTGGATTTAAAAAAAGAATTGTAGTTTATATTATATTTATTTTGTTTATTTTTTAAGTTTGTTATTTATATTCATGTTTTATTTTTTTTTCTGTGTTAATGTTATTTATTATGGTAGCTATGTATATTATGTTATTGGTAAGACATTTGTTGTTAAGTGAACAGTTTTTTTTTGTTTCAGCAGTTACATTTATTGATGTTATTTAGAAAAAAATTACTTATGTGCCACAGAAACAACTTTTAATGAAAGATATAGCAACCACAAAATGTCATTTAAAATAGAAAAATAAAAAACAACGAAATACATATGGAGTCAAAAAGAAAATAATATTCCCACCAAAATCAAATGGGAAATCATAAAAAAAGCAGTTTCACAAATATAAATAGCAGAAATCGCAAATTATGCTTATAAGAAAAACTAGAAATAATTACTTTTAAAAAACAAAATAAATTCTTAAACAAGAAAAATGAAATAATGGGTAAATGTAGACACATAAATCCCTACAATTCTAACATTTCCTTCCACTCTTTTTGGGATTTTACAATCTTAAAGCAAAACTGACAGTTTCATGTTGAACAACCTAAAATTATGTGTGTGTGTGTGTGTATATATATATATATATATATATATATATATATATATATATATATATATATAATATAAAAAGAATATGTGTATATCTTCATCAATGATTTTCCTGATGTAATCAATTTCCAAGTTAACATTTATGCAGATGACACATCATTTATACCAGTCTCTGTAAGAAGTTTGCCAAGGTTGACAAAGTAAACCTGGCTGCTGCACTTCAAAAAACCTCCAATCTGTGATTGAATGGGGTAGAAAATTGCTAATAAATTTTAATGCCTCCAAAATGAAGCTGCTCCCCTTTAACAATCGTAAACAAACATTCATGCCTACTATTAGAATGAATGACGCTAGTCTCCTAGAGAGCAACGCACAGCACTTTCTTGGCCTCACTTTCTCAAATGACCTCAAATGGAATGACTACATTGAATCCATGGCTGTATCTACAGCTAGGAAGTTTGATTTATTGTTGTTGGGCCAGGAAGTTTTTCTTGTCAGAATCCATTTTGTACAGTTATAAATATATCATTCATCCATGCATTGAATACTGTTGCCATATCTGGTCAAGTGCTCCTGCTATTCATCTTGAAGTTCTCAACAAAATCCAAAGGAAGATCTGCAATATAATTGATTCAGACTTGGCAGCTCACCTTAAGTCACTTTTAGCCAATGTGTTGTAGCTTCCCTCTGTCTTTTCTGCAAGTATTTTCATGGTATGAAATCTGACAAGATTTTTTCTCTAGTACCCTGACCACATGTATTTACTCGAGCTACTAGATTGGCATCAAAGTTCCACCCTTTTACTGCTGAAATAGTTAAATGTAACCGCCTCTTCTACTCTAACAGTTTCTTTCTTGTACTTTCTTTTTGTGCAACTCACTTTCATTAGCTTGCTTCTCTGATAGCTACAATCTCCAAAAGTTTAAATGCAATGTCAATTGCCATCTTTCATCTACTTGATTCCCATCAATCTCTTATTTTTTTCTTACCTTTTTTATTCTCTCACTGTAACCCCTTATGCACCTGTTTTCCTGTATCAGAGCTCATCAGTGTGGCTAGACATCCACTTGCTTCCAGCTGGGATTGAAACTTGACCAATTTGGTGTCAGTCAAAGTGCCTACCTCCTAAGCTATTGTCACATGGAATGAGAGAGGAGGAAATTTTAGTGTGTTATATATGTATACACATGCCAGTCACCAGGAGAACTCAATTAATTACTGAAGAGTAATGTGCAAATCGCAGAAGTAGTAATTGTTTTTAAAATTTTCCTCTCCAGAGAGCTCATTCGTAATGAAAGCATAATTTATTAGACATCCACATACAAGCCTGTTTTGCTGTATCACAGCTCATCACTGTGGCTAGACATCTACTTGCTTCCAGCTAGGATCTAACTCAACTGACTTGGTGTCAGTTGAAGTGCCTACTCTCTCTCTATATATATAATGTTCTGGTATCATAACAGAGCTATTAAGTATATATGTTAATAAATAAATCCTATGTCTGTAGCATGACTTGGGGCTTCATGCACTATGCAATCATCTGATGCATATTATGAACTGACTGAATACTGGAAATGTATTTTTTGATTTCTTAATTTCATGATTTAATTTCAACTAAAACTTAAACTTGAAATTAAAAAAATAACATTTCAAAAGTTGATCTAATAGTGAGAACATTTTTAGAGCAGAGGGTATACAGTTTGTATATATGTATAAATGGGGTTACTTGTTGCTTTTACCTTGGGGGAAAAACATTAAAAATAATAATTATTGTAAAAAAATCTGTAGAAAAATCTATATCACTCCAGGTCAATGTATTTGAGTTGACATTTATTTCTATGTTTGAGTGGGTGATGAAAAGTTCTCTGCTTACTCACCAAAATATGACATGTTTTGGAGAATGTGTTCTTGATAGTCAATATGTTTTCATCATTCCCTTTTGTGTGTGTGTGTGTGTGTGTGTGTGTGTGTGTGTGTTTGTATAAAGCAAATGTATTTTTATTTTCTGATTATTTTTTTTATTATAAGTGCTCTGTCCCTTTATATTGGGCATTATAATTACAAAAACTGTTTGTGTAAAAATATTATCTTTCAGAAATACTCTGGTCTATTGTTTTTTGGCAAGACATACTTTGTTATATATATATATATATATATATATATTTTAGAACATGTACAGAATTTTTTCTTTCTGTACATGTTCTAAAATATAATTTATAATAAATATTCACAGCTCTATATATTATATATCAAGCACTGTTTTAAATTAATGTTTTGGATGTTGTAAAAAACTTTTTCTTCATTCTGTATTCACTCGGATATATATATATATATATATATATATATATATATATATATATATATATATATATTATAAATTATAGTAGACACTACCTGATGAGACATTGTCCTTTCAATGTCAAAACAAAATGTACACCTTGTAGTAGATTATAATTTGTATATGTTCTAAACTATAATTTATAATAAATATTCATAGCTCTATTTTTATATTGAGCACTGTTTTAAATTCATGTTTTGAACATTGTTAATATTTTCTTCATTCTTATTTCACTAATTCATTAGTGAATGAGCGATATATATATATGGTTTCACCCCCTGTGCACAAGTGACATTCCTTCCTTGTTTTGGGTGAAATGATTAAAAAAAATATTCAATAGCGTCCCTCTTGAGAGTTTTTCTTTTGAGCAAATTATTTTCTGTTTTAATAAATATGGTATTTTAGAACTGTTCCTCACAATAATTTGGGAAACTAGCACAAATTTAAAAAAACATATCAATGAACACAAAAGGAATCTTACACACAACAATTTATCAAGTACAGTAGTCATATGCATAGAAATAAATTAACAAAATCTTTGATCTAAAGAATGACACACTTATTAAAAGTGAAAGTAACTTACTTAAACGGAAAATTCTTGAATTTTATCAAAATTTAAAAAATAGTATGCATATACTTAACATCAGTAAGAGAATATTGCAATTTCTAGGACACATAATTAAGAAAAAGAGCTTGGAAAATTGATACTCACAGAACAGTTTAAAAACAAGAGGGCAAAGAAAAACGACGCATAACCTACTTAAGTGAATTGATGCAGAGCAAGGTTTTGGAGTGATGGCCAAAAAACAAAATTTAGTGAGAGCTACAAAGGACTTGAAGTTGTGGAGAGCCATAATCACCAACAACCTGAAGTGAGACAGTGCATAGAAGATATCCTTGTCTCTTTTAAGGGTAATTGAACATTGCTTTGATGTTATAAACATGAATGCATATATGCATACATATACAATTCTGCAAGTTAGTAAAATTCTTGTTTTTGTAAGCAAGTAAAACATTAAATGCTCTAAAGCTTCATATAACTCTGACAATTACAAAATGATTACAACATTAAATAAACACTTTTCCCATCACATAGACACATGCATATATACAAAAAAAAAAGTAGATTATATAAAGTTATTTTATGGAACCAAGACTAAAAAAAACTCGCTATCTATATAATTATCAGCATAAGCAGAACAGGCTACTGAAAGATAATTTTAGAACAAACAAATTCTGATAAATTCAAAATAGTACCACGTATCAAGAATTTCATTTATAACACTAGTCAACAAACATTTAATTCTGGCTTGAAAAGTTAGAGCTGATTTAGACTGATTTTGGGATGCTCAATCCAAATTTGATCTCAGATTTGCTCTATCACATCACATTTTTGTGATATCAGTATACTACATTTTCATGCATTTTGCAGAAAATAATAATTTTCAGTGCAGTTCAAAGACTTTTTTGGCTGTGCATTGTCATATGTAGGGTGACAAGTTTAAAATAGGTTGAATATATTGAAATAAATTACATTGTATGTTGTATGATATCTCATTTATTTATGATTGGCTGGATAGGTAAAGTGATAATGACAAGCTTCAGTGAAAGAAGACTAGCAAGCAATTGATTCACAGAAAAAAAAAATCAGCTGCTCAAGTAAGATACTGTACAGATAATATAGTATATACAGAATTTTAAGATAGATGTTATATATAGAATTCATTTGTGCATTCATTTTGTAGACTATAAAATAAGCAAGAGCACACATTAACAGGTTTTTGTATAGAGATTACTTATTTATTCTAATCACAAAATCATTTGAGATTACTTCCTAATTAACAGCCAATCAGAATTGTACATAAATTCCCTATAAAAACTCATGTACTAATCCTCGTAATGATTTGCTGTTGCTTGTTTAAAAATTTCAGTGTACAACCTCTGAGCTCTAGCAGCTATGGTTATAATATCACAAAGAAGTAAGTGCTGTAATAATTCATATATCTTCTACTATATCTGTGGAAACTTCACTTTACAGGATCAAAGATGTAACATTAATGACTTTATCAAGGTGTAGCTTGCCTACTTTAAAGTACCACGTGGAGATCAGAACAAAAGCTTGACCCCTCACACAATGTGCAAAACATGTATGGAAACTTTGTGATCATGGTCTCAAGGAAAGAATGCTAAGCTCAAGTTTGGTGTGCCAATGGTTTAGAGAAAACTAACAAGCCATTTGGATAGCTGCTACTTCTGCATTATCAATGTAGAAGGTTTCAATAAGAAAACTAAACAACATTTAAAATACCCAAACATTTCCTCTGCCATTCAACTAGTTGCACACTATAAGGAAATACCTGTGCCTGTATTTACTGAGCTGCCAGAGATTGATGTTGTATCCTTCAATTTGCCTTCTTCTACAGATGAAGATGACTGATATTTTTAAGCCATCTGATGCAGATTGTGATAAACCTTCTTTGTTTAGTCAGCCTGAATTGAATGAACTATTCAGGGATTTGTATTTGCCAAAGGAGTCTGCTGAATTGTTGGCTTCTAGAGTGCAAGAAAAAAGACTGTGAAACCTGTTATAGTTGTCTTCTTTTATCATAACAGAGATTCCGAACTGCAGAAATACTTTCATTCAGATGGTCAACTTGTTTATTGTAATGATGTGAAAAGATTTCTTCTCACTTTGGGACTGTCTGCATATGATTCAAGTGAATAGAGATTTTTTATTAACAGTTCCAAAAGAAGCTTGAAATGTGTTTTACTTCATAATGGAAATAAGTATGGCTCAATTGCAATAGGACATTCAGTGAAAATGGAAGAGTAAGCTAACATCAAGATTCTTCTGGAGAGGTTGGAATACCATGTTCATGAATGAGTAATTTGTGTAGATTTGAAAATGGTGAATTTTCTTCTTGGTCAGAAGGGGGGTTACACAAAATACCCATTTCTTGTGCTACTGGGATAGTAGGGCTACAGTGGATCCCTGGGTAAAGGAGGAATGGCCACCAAGAAACAATTTCATGCTTGGACATCAAAAAACATCATTAATGAGCCTCTGGTTGATAGTAAAAATTATGTCTCCCCTGCATATAAAACTTAGTGTAAGGAAGCAATTTGTCAAAGCTCTTGATCACAGTGGAGATTGATTCAGCTACATATGTTCATCTTTTCCAGCTCTCAGTGATGAAGAGAAAAATGCACGAATATTTTATGGATCTCAAATAAGAACATTTCTCATGGATCCACACTTTGTTGCAACAATGAATGTGGAAGAAGCTAGAGTTTGGAATGCATTTTCTGATGTGGTGCATAATTTTCTTGGGAAAAGGAAAGCTGACAACTACCAAGATATTATAAAAGGGCTACTATTGAGTTAGCAAGTACTTGGATGTAGAATGAGCATCAAGATACATTATTTACACAGTTGCTTGGACAAGTTTCCAGAGAACCTGGAGGATGTAAGTGAAAAGTAAGGTGAATGCTTTTATGAAGACATTAAAATAATAGAAGAACGTTACTAAGCTAGATGGAACTCAAGCATGGTGGCAAATTATTGCTGGACCTTGATGAGAGATGTTTCCAGAGCTGTACATCATAGATTGTCAAAGAGGAGGAAATTTATGCCATAGAATAGCTGCTGAAATAAATGGACTTTTTGTACATATTTTCTTATCATCAGACTTAATTCTTATATACTTATATGCATTACATTTACTCTTGTAATTTGTTATTAACAACTTAATTATTTTCTGTTTTTTAATTATGAGTACAATCTTCATATCCTGCAAAAATGCAAGTTTTTATGTCTCAAAAATGTAACATGAAAGGAAAAAAATGATACCATATTTGGATTTAGCATCCCAATATCATATAAAATGCATCAGAATACAATGCACTATAAAAATTGTGTTGACCAGTGTAATAGTTTCAATTTAGTAACCTTACCAGCAGCTCAATCTACAAGGTTAGAGTCTTATGTTAACATCAAAATTAACTGAAAAGTATATGACTATAAGTTTCTGATGAGCATTATTTTCAGTTAAGGTGTAAAAGATTTTGTTTGTCTCTTTTCATGATTACATGCATAAGAGGTTGAATAAAACATCCTTGTTTCAGCAATAAAAAAAATAACAATGATAATTAAACAATAAAATTTTATGTTCAGTACAAATATCCTCAGTTATAATTTGATTAAATCATAAACTAGTAAACAACTAACTTGTATCTGCACTGTCTTTTATGAATTCACACAATTGCAAAAATCAATGACAGACAGAAGATTTGTTTCGCAACATATTTTCATAAATGCATAATATCTTTATTTTAGTTATTTGTCTTTGCTCAGTAAATAACATATGATCAATGAAAAACATGTTTACATTCTTAACACTGAAATCTCATTGTATTTTTTCTTTATTTAAATTTTTCAAATAGTTGACAACTAGGGATATGGAAATTCCTTGTTTTGTTATGAAATTTTACTGCCTCTATTTTGTTTTTTGTTTTCTTACAACATTTAAAATTTTTAAATAGTTATTTTTGCATTTAGTAATCAATGCATTACTTCACTTCAGTCATCTGTCTAGATCAAGCAAATATGTCAATGTAAGCAACATCTATTTACTAATTAATTTAAAAGTAAAACCTAAAAAGTTCATTTGTTATAATATTTTACTTCTAGATTGGTTTAAGTTTCTATTAAACATGAGCTGTGTTTTTTTTTTTCTTGTTTTAAATTCTAGCAAGAAGTTCATTTTATATATTTTTTTATACATCATTATATTTTTATATATTCTCATCTTTTTATTATTCCTTTATTTTCATTTATGGATAACTATAATAATGGTCAATTGAGGTGTGGTAAATTCCCCCTCCTGATAGATTAGAAGCTTTTTTTGGTAGCCAGGCATTGATCAACAATTGGAGGAAACAGTAAAATCATGTTAGGTGAATAAGAAGAGCCCATGGGAAGCACTGCTCAAACTTTAGTCCTAGCTTGTGAAACTGTGGCTTAGGATATGTGAAGTTTGCAGGTTCATTCATTGTCCAGATGATAGTGGTTGTGGTGAATGCTCACTCAAGGTAGAATAAGGCTGCTTCAGTGAATACAAGCATATCAAGAATAACAATTTCCAAAGTTTTTATTTTCTACACTCATGGTCTATCAGAGGAACTTGTTGCAGACAATGGAATTAATTTTACAAGTGCAGAGTTTGCTCAAAATAAACTGCGTAAAGCATGTACCCACAGTGCCATATCATCCACCATCGAACTGTCTCATAAAGAGAGTTATATAATTTGTGAAAGAAGGCCTAAAAGAAAAAAAAGGAAATTTAATGACCAATGTGCTCAGTTCCTATTCTACTACCAGAACAGACCACACTCAAGCACAGGACACAAATTTTTGAAATGATGTTTCATCAGGAGGTTTGAATGGGAATGAATGTGTTAAAACCAGGTTTTGGAACAAAGATTCAGATTCAGCAGAATAAACAAAAAAAGCAACATGTTTCTCATGCTTGAGACTGAAAATTAATGATCAGCTGTTTATATGAGACATTGTCAGAGGGTACTGGCTACTAAATGCTATAACTGATTTCATTGGTCCCGTATCCTACATCATTGAATTGGATGATGGTTGGATGCCAAGACATTATCAAGATTGTCTTTGAGAACATGTGTGCATCAATAATGGAGACAGCCATTGAATATGTACTATTACTAGTGGGTGAGATTTCAGCATCATCTGCTAGAACAGATGACTGACATGCAAAAAGATACTTTTTTTTTGCTGAGATGAATGATTAAGGAAAGACTTTGCAAAGTAGCACTTCTGTTACATTGGTGAAGTCATTGCAATGATATTTAATGCAAGTAAGAAAGCCACCTGATAGACTTAATTTATAAAGAGCATTTGCGAATTAAAGAGGAAAGAATGTAATAACTTAGGTTTCCCATTCTTCTTAGAATACACTGCAGAAACTAGAAGGGCTATCACAGATTGTGCAATCAGAACTGAAAATATGAATGAATAGAGCATAGGATTATGACATGGTCATGTTGTATATTACAATAAAAATGATGAGAACCAAATCCCTTTTCCATGTTATCTTTGAGGATATTACATAAGACCATGATTAAATTATATTAAATTGCTTCAGTTAAAAGAAAGTCTCACTGTAATTAAAATTTTTTTTAGAGAGATTTCCTGAAAATTAACATTCAACCAAACAGATAAATTGATCATATCATTTATTTAGATGCATATTTACACACATATATGTGTGTGTGTGTATATATATATATATATATATATATATAACTTTTTTTTATTTGTACTCTTTTATTGCATTTATGTGATTTAGTTTAAGTGTTTTTAATGAGATATTTTCCCCTCTATACTGTTTAATAAGACAGTTTCAGACAAATCAAGGCATATCTGGAAAACTAGTCATGTTTGACTTGGTAGTAAACGCATTCACCATTCTCTTCTTGAAATTGCTAACACAAGATTCTAGCTTTGGTTGGCATCGTTCCACTGGTAATTTATTTGTCCATGAACCAAATTTTGTTCCAGCAGTAGGTGGAGATGGAAGTATAGAGCTATATGCATATTGGTTTTGGTTCTCTTGTAAAGTGAATGGAGAATAAATATCAGACTAAAGAAATTAAAATAGGTTTGTATGCAACAATTCTTTTTATTTTCCTACTTCAATGAATTATATTTTTTATGATCACAGACATCTAGAAATCAACTTTATAGTAACTTCTTATTTTAATATGAAATTAGAACTTTTATTTGTAATTTATTCAATCTAAAATATAAATAAATAGATGACAAAATTGTTAAACAAAAATAAGTTATACTTTGTGTATTAAAAGTATTTTTTTCAAATTGAAAAGAATATAAAACCATAAATGCTGCTCCAAAGTCAAATTGTGCAGTTTAATCTTTTTTTTAACCAATAGAACAGTATAATCAATGGTTAACATTTTAGCATAACAATTGGAATCTGTTAACAAAAAAGAAATTTTTTTTGTATCTAAAGCAGCTGATGAAGTATCATGCAAGACATTTCAAATCCTGGATTTTCTTATTTTTGCTGTGATCTGGATTGTGATTCAAGACAGTTTCTAGATTGTTATGAAGATTGTAAAAGCAATGATTCTCAGTGACTGATATGATATCAAATGATATCAAGTAAAAGAGAATGCTGAAACATTCTTTTTTAACCCACAACCAAATCCATTCATATTGTAATGAGAGTTTTTGGAAGAAAGATTTATTCTCCCTTTGATGTTTCTCCTGTTATAGGCATTATTATATCCATGATATAACAACACCAATATTTCATGGGCAATAGCTGAATGGAAAAAATGATGAACATGCTTAGTTCTCAGAGAGTTTTGTAATGCTACATTGTACAAAAAGCAGATCTGCACACATGTACACTTGTCCTACACTGAGAAATTATAACGTATATGCAACAACAGACTGTGTAAGAAAGGAGAACTTGAAATAATTTTCTGAAGTGAACAATGGAGTTACTCCCATTTCTCTATTTAGATCATATGGTTTTCTCACTGCTGTGCACTAGGAATATCCTTCCTCTCTGAGCTCTACATCATAACTCTCCTTCATCAATTTATCCCCTGACATCCTCCATGTAACCCATGTGACTCTCTCAACAAAGGAAGAGAATTGCCATTTGTAACCCAACAACATAAATATATATATTAATGAATTTCATTTTTAATCCATGAGTATTTTTTGTAACTTGAAATGTTATTTTAGTGGATACCCATGTTTGAATAGATTTTAATTTTTTAAACAGTATGAATTACATCTACCAGTCTACATATTCAAAATACTTAATAAAGAAAATGTACTCTCTAGCAGGCTTTGTACTTGCATCTCTCATTTTTATAAGAAACTTCCAGCTAAGCTGGCATGCTTTCTGCAGCTTAGCAGTCTGCTATACTTTATTTGTGACAGCCAATTCTCTTCTGAACTGTCTGACAAGCCAGACTTCTTAAATAGCCATTTCTCAGGTCTGATTTGAATAAAAAATTTGATACCTCAGGATCATAATTTACTTTCTTTCATTTGATAAAAAATCACAAAAGTATCTCTTAAACCATGCTTTTTTGCAGACTTTATTTAGGCAAATTTTGAAACCATAAAACTTGATTCACTTTTTCACAAATTTTCGTAAACTGTCAGTTTTCATTTTAGTTATATTTTTACAGCATCAATAGGAGCCTCATATATACAAAGTTTTCCCCATCAAATTTTATTCAAGCCATTGTTTTTTTTTGCTAACCGTCTAACTTTATTATAGCTTTTCTTTTAATTATTGGATTAATATTAGTAACTTGCTTTTAATAAATGTTTTTTAAACACTTCCCTAAAAAAATAAACAAACCTAGTCTATTGTTTTATATTTTATTTACTCTTTAATTATTTTTATATAACTTTACACATTTTTTAATATAAATTTTACACAGATGTGTTTGTAAAAATATTTGAAATATTTCTAATGATTAACTAGTAAAGTTGGTAATTATTATGTCATTTTTCATTATAAATTGATTTCTGTTATGGTTGCACTACCTGCCAAGTCTGTAGGAAGACACAAGGCAAGTAGTGGTGTGTTATTATGACTCCATTTCATATTTTTTCATATCTTTCTAACATCACTAGTGTTTTTTTTTTTTTTTTTTAATCATCTCACCCCAAGCAAGGCATTCCACTGCCACTATTGCGCATGGGGCTACATAGGGGAAGGTAAAGAGAAGGAGTGGATAGACATAGGGAATGTCAGGAGAAAGGTGATAGATGAGTAAGGATAGCGAGGATGAGTGTCGGGCAGATGGGAAGAGTGTTTGATAGAATGGGAGCAGGTTAGTGTGTTAGGAGGTGTCTATTGACCTTACATAGACAAAGTTTTCCTTAATGTGTGGGCTCTATTTAACAAAACAATTTCTTGTATATCTCTTAAGCTGGTGCCTCCAGGGATTCTTTCAATGTGTTTTTTTGTTCCATTTTTTATCACTGGGATGATACTTGTTTTCAATTTTCACATTTTTTCTATTTCAATTTCCAGTTCTTATATTTTTTGACAGTTTTTCAAATTCCTTGGTTGCTATGTTACAATTCACTGGACAAGCCATATCAATTAATAAGCAAGTTTTTTCTTTTTGGTTTCTAACAACAATGTCCAGCCTATTTGCTTCAGTTTTTCTGTCTGTATAGATGGTGTAATCCCATAGAATGGTGACATCCTCTATTTCTGTAACCAGCGCTGCACGATGCCCACACCAGTGTTTGTCCACATATTTTCCATAGGGTTTGCACATTGTCCAGTGTAAATATGGCCCTACTCTATCATGACTATTTTTATATTCATTTTGTGCAAGTAAAGAACATCCTGAGATTAGATGGTCCACTGCTTCTTGGTATTTATCACAGAACCTGCATTTTTGATCCACATTATTATGTATAATATTTGCCTGAAAGTTCTTAGTGAAAAGACTTTGGTAAAGTTGGTAATTATTATTATTATTGAGTACTTTTCTATTTTTTAATTTAATTTTAAAAAAAAGATTAGAACTATTTATTAGTGCACTAAATATTAACATTATGACAGTTTTTAACAAAAAAAAAAATGTCTTTCAATATGTCCATTTCACCATGTCAATATTTTGTACCCCTGCAAAATTAAAACCATTTAATAGAGTTACAAGTTTCTGTTTGGAAAATTTCCTCATCTGCATACAGCTATGTAATTTTTACTAATTTAAACATTCATATATTTGTAAATAACTGTATTCTTTTTGGAATATGCATGTAACATCATTGTTTCATTTTTTTTTTTTTAAGGTGGTTGGTTATCATGTGAAATACTTGAGAGAGTTAATGCCCCTGCTTTTCTTAATTCCAGATCACCCTTGCATGAAATGATAAGCTTTTCATTTCTGTTTAGTATACAAAAGTGTTAGAAGTCATGATTCTGGTTTTTCTAAAAATTTTGAACGTTTGATCAGGGAAGTTTATTGAAATAACTACTATTTGAAAGTGAGATTCTACAATTTTTATGTATATTCATGTGTAAATTGAAACAGTAACAAAATTATATCAAACTCTTTTTTTATTAACTCAATACTGATTACCTACAAATATACTTTTTTTACTTACATATGTTAATTTTGTCTGAGTTTTTCGTTTTAAAAATCCATGCGATCATAAAAAAAACAAAACTGGGATGTCTGCTCAAACATATGTAACTGCTAAATATAATGTTTAAAGTAATAAGGAATAATGTCAGATTATAAATAAACTTAAAAATTCCTTAGAAACTACTTTGTTAAATATGAAAATAAAAGCTAGTAGATATGGGCTTTGAGAGATCTGAACGAGAATATGCATTTCTTAAATAGGGTAATTGTTGTAATTTGCTTGACTTTAATAGTCTTCTTTGGCTGTGTGATCTAAAAGCATCTTGGGATAATTACTGGTTTCCTCTACACAGTGGATGCAGGTTCAAACTCTACCAGAAGGTACATTTTCTTTATTATGACTCTTGAATGCACAAGCCAGAAGATATAGATTTACACTGTTGTAAAAACAAAAGAAAAAAAAAAACATATATATAGTGGACTGTTCTATCTTTTGACATATGAGGGCCTCACATTTCAGTTTGTAGAACTCAAGTACCAGACTACTGAAATATATGATTTGATTAGACTGTATGTTGTGTAGAACCAACCACATTTTTCAAAATGATGTACAGTGTGCCACAAAGTCTCCAAACAGCCTTCCTTAGATTTTAATTGGTCTTCCTTCTCCTAGACTCATTGCTAACCAAGGCTTGAAAGAGCTGGATATATATATATATATATAGCTATCCCAAGGTAAAATAGAAAAGTGAATATTACAGACTTGGATGGAATTTGAACATGGCTTGACTATCTCTTGCCAAACTATTAATCATTACACTAATTGTACATTCGTATACATCACATATCAGGTATATTTAGACAGCAAGAATTCATCTAAACAAGTTTTGTTGAATTTAACTGTTTAATTTTTATTGTATGTTTTCAACTTTTAAATAAGATGTTATATGCCATGATCGAAATTGTGCATAAACTGTCTAAAGTGCATATTTTCTTTTGTTTTAATTTCATTAATTTCAACCATCTTAATCATTATCAAGAATTGTATGCTATCAGTAAGGTATATAAGATTTTGTTGGCTGCATCCTAGCAATTTTTTTTCTTTTTTGAGTGCTAGGATGTGAATTAATTTAAAGTGATGACATTTTTAAAATGGAGCTAGATCACACTAGAAAAGAATATGACAAATATTTATATATTATTATTATTATTATTATTATTATATTGTACACATTAAATATTTTATACACACTTTAACATAACATCTTTTGTGATGAAGGATATTTTATTTAATATGAATTGTTTTTTGCTTGTTTGTTTTTTGTATGATAATAGTGTCTAGAATTTTGAGTTTTTACTTACAGTGAGTACTGTATAGTATTTTAGTACTATCTACTAATATTTGTCATACATCCTTGTGCAAATTCATTGCAACAACTACTTTAGTTTCCTTTCTTTCATCATACAGTTAGTTTTAGATCCACTGGAGTGACAGGGTGAAATCAATCTCTATTTTTTTCTTTTTCAGATTAGGTCATTAGCAGTGGTTTGCAGTAATATGAATCTATTCCCAGGGTGTATGATGAAATTTGTTAGGCCTTGAAATATATTACATCATCTGTGATTGCATCAGATTTTTATCATGCCCAAACACTATTGTCTGACTGTCGATAAATTGTCCTATGGCCATTGCCTGGGATCAACGTTATTCCAAGGAAGCATACAAATATTGTAATGCTGCATGTACACACTGGCAAACTTTATAGAGATATTGCAGATATTGTTAGTGTCTGCCTTTCAACTGTCAGTCATGTCATCAAGGTGAAGAAACAAACTGGATCGATCAGTCCAAAACAAAGAAAAAATGCAATTAGAAGAGAAAAACATCACCAAGAGACAGCGTATATGTTATCAGGGAAAGTCTAAAAGATTCTAGGAAAACATTATTCATTTTGTTTTAATTAATTTGCATAAGGGTGTATGTTGATAATTGTATTTTAATTGAATATATGCACAAATGGGACTAAGTTTCAACAAGTCAATCTACAAGAGAGTGTGGTGCACATGTGGTTAATCTAAGAATTTAATGTTTTTTTATTATTAGAATCTCTCAGAGAATTCATAAACAGCATTGTTTTTACATAAGGGGTTTTTTTTAGGATCTAATTTATTATTAATAATTACATTAAATGTTTTTAATTTTTTATAATAAATGATAAATCTAAGGCATTTATTGGCATCATTAACTAATATATACTGGTAAATTATATTCTAATTGCTTTTTCATTTTGTTTGCAGTTAGTTCATGTATTTATGATAGAATAAGTTAATTGTGTATTTGTTTATATCAGGATGATTTTGTGTGTTATTTTTTCTAAAATTCTTTAAAGCTTATTTTATTTGCTCATCATTCCAGCTTTCAAAAAGAAATGCCAGGATGTATCCAATCAAATCTTATCTACCACACAGACAACACCCAGTTCTTGATAACAACTGAGACAGTCAAAAGTAACTGAACAAAAACAAAAAAGTGTATGAACTTCAGACAGTTTGATCCTGATGTACAATATCATAATCAAGAATTAGAAAAATACAATAAAATCAGTTGAATTTAACAAAACTTTTACAGTTATATATACTCTATTCCTGATATTGAGCATTTTACTCATGAATATAGCATACCTTAAAACTATATTTTTATCATGTGTGTGCACACACACACACACACACACACACACACACACACACATATATTGTTAATTAGTTAGTTTTTGGTCATAATTAAATTAGACCAGTACGCAGTTGTATTAAAAAGTGTTCAATACAATTATATTGTAGAACTTTTTAATATTTTTCATTTAGAAATGAGATATTTTGAAATAACTAATTTCCAAATTATATATATATATATATATAGGCACTAATGTTTCTATTGAATGTAGTAACCAGTAAAGAAAAAAATGTTTTGAAAATTGCTCTTTATATAAGCGAGAGAAATTAAATATTGGAAACAAATAGGTTTATAATTAACATTTATAAATGCTTTAACTGTATTATGTACTGATCTGTTAGCTAGTTATGATAATGATTTCACTCAAGTTCATTGTAAGTTCATACAGATTTTTGTCAATTCTCAGTGAAGATAACATGTATGGACATTGTGGGTTAATAGAATTCAGGTGAAAGTGTATGTCGTTGTAAAGGTTTCATGAAACTGAAAGGAATTGTGTGTAAGTTTCCAAAAAGACCTAATAGGCAGTTTGTGGAGAACAGATAGAAGACTATTCAGCTTGAAATCCTTTTTTATAATTATCTATACCAGGGATGTCAAACATAGGCCCAAAGGGCCGATTCAATGTAGCCCTTGAAACAATTTTGAACAAACTGAAACCTAGTGATGTTTTTCTTGCCTGTACTAGCTGGCATTTAAGAGATTAGTCCCACAGTTTATTCACACTGTCCAATGTGCTAGACAGGAAACATCCAGCCAGTTGGGATACATCAAAGGTTTGTATTGCCTGAGCCAACAATAGGCCACATGTCTAAAACCACAAATGCCTACGTATCTCTCTCTCTCTCTGTAATAACAAGAACATTGTGTTTAATATTATTTCTTGCTATTTCAGAAACCAGCCTAACATATTATATATGTTAAGTATATTGTGGCATTGCTTTTAAAATTCGGTTAAATTTTCACCATGTCGATGTCAAAAAAGGTTGATACAGAATGCAGAGTATTCCAAAAGATGTGGATAGAATCATATTTTTTCACATATGCAGATGAAAAATCTGTTTGTTTAATATGCATGCAGCAAAGTTCTATTATGAAGGAATATAACATTGGCACTATGACAGTCACCATATTGATAACTTTAGAAATTTTCAAGGGAAAGCAAACAACAAAGTAAAGGAATTGTCTGGTTTAAAGAAACAGCAGTCCATTTTCAGTCATAATACGGAGGTTAGTGATGTGGCTGTAAAAGCTAGCTAACTTATTGCTAAATAAATTGCTGTAGCATCCAAGCCATTCTCTGATAGGGAATTTGTGAAGAATTGTTTACTGAAAGCTACAGAAATTGTGTGTCCCAAAAAATGCCAGTCTTTTGCTAATATAAGCTTGACAATGAACACTATTTCGGATTGTATTTCAGACATTGCTGCTAACTCAAGCAAAAAGTGCCATCTTTTGTTGCATTTTCAGATGCTATTGATGAGAATACTGACATTACAGAAATTACTTAGCTTTGCAATTTTCATCTGTGGAGTTGATGTAAGTTTAACAGTTACTGAAGAGTTTGTTCAGTTATATCAATGACAGGAATGACAAAAGCTGAAGACATCTTCAGTTCACTTGTTGGTGCATTGGACAATGTTGGAGTAGACTGGGCTCATGCTGTCAGTGTTGCTACAGATGGTGCAACTTTAATGACTGGAAAAAAAGTTGGTGTTGTAGCAAAATTGAAGGAAAAAATGCATGGAGGGTTAGGCTTGTGGACTTTCCATTGTATTATCCATGAAGAGGCATTATACTGCAAGTAACTGAAAATGGACCATGTGTTATTGTTAAAACTAATAACCTTATATGTACCAGATGCCTGAACCATCGTCAGTTTGACACTCTTCTTAATGATATGGTTTTCTACATCATATTGAACTAAGATGGCTAAGTCAGGGTATTGAAGTGAAGTGGTTTTTTGAACTATGTGAGAAAATTGCAAATTCATGAAAATAAAAGGGAAGCCTGTGGTACAATTACAGTTCCTCGAATGGGTACAGAACCATGCATTTATGGGGAATAAAACTGACCATATAATAATTTGAATAGAATGTTGTGAGGTCATAACAAAGTTGTCACACAGTTCTATGACAACATTTGAGTCTTTAAGTCTAAACTTGTTTCATGGGAGATGCTATCGTAAAAACAATCCTGCTCATTTTCCATGTCTAAAAGTTCTTTGCAATGCTAGATGTGTTGAGAACTTGGGCCAGTACAAAGAAAAAATTTCCAGTTTGCTTAAAAAATTCGAGCATCGCTTTCAAGTATTTGATAAACTGGAAACATAATTCAATTCAAAATCTTCCGTAGTCTATTCTCTGTGACACCTTCTGATATGCCAACTGATATGCAACTTGAGATAATTGATTTGCAGTGTGACTCAGACTTGAAAGAAAAATTTGCCTCTGTTGGCCTCGAAATATACAAGTATCTTTTTCATGCTTATCCCAAACTGAGAGACCTAGCTGCCAAAATTTTCTGCATATTCAGAACTACTTACCTATGCGAGCAAGTTTTCTCAGTAATGAGTATCAACAAAAACAAGCTCTGTTCAAGGCTAACAAACAAAAACTTAAATGACATCCTGAAACTAGCTGCTTCACAGGAAATCTTCACTAATATAGATGCACTTATCAAAGCTAGAATGTGTCAAGTGTCTGGATCACACTAAGTTTACTGAATGTTAGAATGTTTTGTAAGAATTCAGTGTAAGCTAATTTAGTTCATTAAAAAGAATTGTATTGCATTATAACATGGAACAATTTTGATTGAATAAAAAGCAATACAATTTTCTTCATTGTGACATTTTCTGTACATCTCCAGCTCACTTGATGTAAAATTGAGCTCATATGGCCCATGAATCAAAATGAGTTTGACGCCCCTGATGTATACAATCCCAGAGCCTGCTCAGTGCAGTGAAAAAATTAGTGATGTTTTTTTTTATCTAACTCAGATTGTCTAGAGCAGTAGTGGACTAGAATGATCTAACAGAATAAAACTTTGTTTTTAAAATGCACATACACACATGGAATAAAAAATGTTGCATTTTAAAAGGTGTGTGTACACACACACAAATTTATAAAAAGAGAAAAAAATCAATCTAATACCCAAAAATAGCACATAAATCATTTTTTAACTTAGTTTAAAAATAATGAAAATGAGAAAATCTGCAGTTAATTGTTGAAACCTGACAAGTGGATTGAATGATTAAAAAAAAGTTTGTCTACAAAACTCTAAAGTGAGAGTGCTGAATATAACATTAATCAGCTAAGTCACAAATTGTATGTGTTAATCCTCTGTGTGTGTGTGTGTGTGTGTGTATACGTACACTTCCATGTCAAATTCAGAGGAGAGGTAAGCAATACTGTGTCGGACTCCATCTAACCAAGTAGAGTTCAATTCCTCTCCATGTCAGTGATTCTAGAAGTTGTTGAAAGCTCTGAAGAAATGGTTAGCTTAGCAATTTCAATGTCTGTCCACATCTCCCTAATATTTGTAGGTGCAAGATTTTACATGCAAACAGATATTTCTTTCACATCCCATAAATGCTAAATTAAAATTTTGTTGGGTGAATGTGGTGGCCAGATTGTCAGAAGTCTCTAGAATGCCCATCAGAATAATTCTGTGCAACTTAAGCTTGACAATAATACAGAACATTGGAATGACGCATTGTTGTTGTGGTACAGAGAAACCCTGAATGGATGCAAATGCTCACAAAGCAGTGCAGTATAGCAGTCATGGATCATTGATGTGATTAGGCTGATCATGTTAACACATCCAACCCCATTATAAAATCACTATCAGCCTACACATTGTGTTATTGATAACTAGAACCCATGGACACATTGGATCTGTATCATACTTGAACCCTATCTTCAATGGAAAACAAACATTTGGCCACAGCACATTTTTTGAATTCTTCAGATTTGTAATGTTACCATCCCAGGTGATAAACTGTGTCAAGTATTGTGGTGCTAACAGGAGCATCCTGGTAGATTTTCTGCTTCTATATCTCATGAAAGCTAAAGAATACTAAACTGAACTTGTCACTAGGCATCTAGTACTATCTGCATTCAATGTGGATGTGATTTGAACCAGCATCACTTGTCTGCTACTGTAGACAATTCTAGCCAGGTAACGCTGGTCATGATCAGTAAGGAACTGGGATCAAGCCACTGCAGTGTCCATAAAGGGGAGTAATGTCTTTCATCAGTTATTCTCAGTGTACACGTGACATTATATATCAAGGGATGTCAAATATCCCAACAATTTCAGAAATTAAATGTCTCACTCTATGGCACCCACTATCATGCTCTGTTTGAACTTTGATAAATCATGTCACTTTGCCATAAGCAGCTTAGATGATGATCACAATGTTTCACCATATGTCAGAGCACAACTAATGCATTTCCATGATATTAAGGAACAGTGGTGCCATCTTGATAATGACATAACTTTATATATATATATATATATATATATATATATATATATATTCATCATCCACATATATATATATATATATATATATATATATATATATATATCCAAATGAATAAGGAATAAAGAAAATATTTGCAATGTTCAAAACATTAATTTAAAACAGTGCTCAATATAAAAATAGAGCAATGAATATTTATTATGAATTATACTTTAGAACATGTACAAACGACAATGTACATTTTGTTTTGACATTGAAAGAACATTGTCAAAACAATATGATGTGACATTATATATATATATATATATATATATATATATAATGATTGTGTATATCCCCTATACAGTTCTCTTCATTATACTAATAAAATTTCCCATCATATATCAGTATAATATGTAATGATTAAAAGAAATATATAAAATGTTAAAAAATACAAAATAAATCTTTGTATGCACAATATTATAATACAAAAGGATAATGTGAAGTTGAAGTTTTCAGAGTTCAAGTATAAAAGTCTTGGTGCATAAGCGAAATAGATGGAAAGAGAAACAGTTTGGTGTCAGTAAATATATATTTTATTGACTCTAATTTTAGATGACTCCAAATTCAGTATAAGCAATTCCCTTCTCACTAATGTGTCGGCCATCAAACTTTGACCAAATGAGACAAATGTTAATATTTGGACATGTACTCCTTGTCTAGTGGATACATTTGATATAGAAAATGTTGAAAAATCCAAGGAGACCACATGTACAATTGTCCATATTGTTAGTTACCATAAAGTGGAGGATGCACACTACTGTCATAGTGCAACATTCATAAGGGGGGAAAAAAAAGACAGATTTATTATGAGATACCCTTTGATTAAACTATTAATCAATTTTTGTGTTTAAGTAAATCAGAATTCATAAGGTTGCATTTCCTATGCTTATAAATGAAGTGGAAGGATTATATTGAATCAATTGCTAGGTCTGCTGCTAGGAAAGTTGGTTTAGTGTTTTGTGCTAGACAAATTTTTCTCAACAGAATTTACCTTACATATTTATAAGTTTATGAATTTATTCATGTATTGAATTTTGCTATTACATCTGCTCTGGTGCTTCTGCTATGTATCTAGTGATTCTTGATAAAATCCAAATAATCTGCAATGTTATCTGTCCTTACCTGGCATCTTGGCTTTCTTCTTTGGTAACTTGACTTTATGAATTTAAGCACAGTATTGGTGTGAAACAGGAAAATGGAGAGCCATATTTGAATTCCAGTTAAATTCATTGCATTCACTTATGCACAAATGCTCTTGGGAAAGGTACTAATTCTTCTCTTCCCTCTAGCTATGGGTTAAATACCAAGACAGATTGGGTTCTCTAGCTTTATTTGGCAACCAGTCTACCACAGAAAGTATTGGCAACCTACTGCAGCAAAATCTTCTGCCCAGTCAGGTCTCTTCCGAGACATGATCGCCCATCACGTATGATACTTAACAGACTGACTGACTAGATTGAGGGCAAGGTCTCATCATTTTGAAATTGAAATAGCTTGATGTAACCATAAGTTTTATGCTAACAGTTTCTTCTCTCTCACTTCTCACTTGTAGAACTCTTTTCCAGCTTCTTGCTTTCCAGTCAGATTTGATCTTCAAAAATTTAAATGCAACATCAATCATTATCTTCTATCTTCTTAATTTCAGTTCTTTTATTGTTCTCTCACCTTAATGATCAACTTTGGATTTTTCCTTATATATATATACTCTGTTAAATTAAATAAATAAATTTAACATTGAGTTCTTTTGATTTCATCTCTATTGGAATTTGAAAAATTATTCTCATATTATCACCCAGTAAGCCCTTGCATCTCTTGGCTTGGTGTGAAATGATTAAAAAATAAAAATAATCATATTTATGTATTGTTATATAATTATACACAATATCACACAAATTTTCCATTAACAAAGAAAGTTTTTTTTTCCTGCTACTATCTACTTTTATTAACTCTGCTCAAGAAACACATACAAAATCAGTTCAACCTTTTAATATCTTTAATGACTTTGTGAGGAAACACTATTGTTTTTAATATTTGTTCATTCACTACCAGTTTTTTTTCTTACATGTCAAGTATTCTTTTCCCTTATCATTGTTTCATATTTTATATCTTGATAACTAAGTTTTTTTTTCAGCATTTAGACTGAAAGTTAATTTTGAACAAAAAAAATTACTTTCTGGTGTAGAGTCAGAAAAACTTACAAAGTATAAATACTAAATAGTATTACAACCACTACTTTTGGGGCTATAAATGCTACTCTACCTGCAAAGTAATTTAATAGTAGATCTTACAGTGTTGAATTAAAATGACCTGTGAATTTCAAATTTTTTTTTTTTTTTTTGCTATTAGTATTAGTCAGGTATAATGAATTTTGCAAGTACAAGGATGATCAATAGAGAAAACTTTTTTTTTTCAATTTAAAAGTCTTTTAAGATCAACTTTGGATTTTTCCTTATATATATATATATATATATATATATACTCTGTTAAATTAAATAAATAAATTTAACATTGAGTTCTTTTGATTTCATCTCTATTGGAATTTCAGTCAGTTAAGTGCCATACATGATACACACTTGGGCGATCATGTCTCGAAAGAGACATGACTGACTGGGCAGAAGATTATCCTGCAGTAGGTTGCCATTGCTTTCTGCGGTAGACTGGTTGCCGACCAAGGCTATATAACCCAACCTGTCCTGCTATTTAACCCATAACTGGAAGGAATAGACGAATTAATACCTTTCCCAAGGGTATTTGCGCGTAAGTGAATGCAATGAATTCAACTGGAATTCGAACTCGGCTCCCCGGTTTCTTGTTCCGAGCCGATTGGAATTTACCTGATTTAAATACCAAATATTCTACATTATATATCTAAACTTATTTATAAATGAAACTTTGTGTCTGTGTCTGTGTGTGTGTCTGTATCCGTTACCTATAGACTCCGAAACGGCTGAACCGATTTTCTTGAAAATTTACACAGTTGTACTATAAGCATCTGCGGGTGTTCTTAGCTAGGTTTTGTGTCGAGGTACCCCCAATAAATGCTGAAAATTGATAATCGAAAAAAATCGGGTAATAAAAGGAGTGGTCCGATTTTAATCAAATTTGATACACGCATAGACAAAGACATAAGAAACGATATTCAAAAGTTTCAAGGTTGCAGTTCTTACAATAGTGCAGAAAATCGATAATATATATATATAAATATATATATATATATAAAAGGCAAGATGTGTGTGTGTTTGTCTGTTTATCTGTCTTTATGTCCTTTATACAAATCTACAATTTTTATCTGATTCTCACCAAACTTCACACAAATATTCTTTAGGCAGAGTCTGAGCTCCAAGACAATGGATTCGTTTTAAAGCTTTCATTACACCTGAGCAACGCTGGGCTATACTGCTAGTATATATATATATATATTCACAATTTTGCTAAGAAATAACCATACCATGATAAAAAATGCCTTAAACTTAATAAAAACAAAATGTTATTATTAAGAGAAAAGACCAAAGAAAATTTTGATTACTAAATTATATTTTTTATCCTTTTTAGAACATTGGAAACTTTAGTTAAAAATCTTGTTTTTCTTGTGTCAGCAGAGGGACCAAAGATTAGTATAGAATATTTTAGCATCATTTTGCAGTGAGAAACAAAGTGATTTGGAAATTCTTACAAAAATCAAATAACTGTTGGATTTTAAAGAAAATTTTAGAAATTTTAGAAATTTTTTTTGTTTTTGTAAACTCTTGGCAAAAACTTTTTTTTTGCATGTGTTACTCACTTCTTACTTATTTTCAGGGAATTTCAATTAATTTTTGTTTATGTTAATATTAATTATATGCAGAACACCTTGGAGAATTTAAATCATCAATCAATTAAATCATTAATTTTTATTAAAAAAAATTTTTTTATAAAAAATCTGCTCTGATTTATAAAATAAAAAATTCAATAAAACTAAAATGCTAAATAATTAAAAACATTTTGAATTGCTTTTATGAATAAGATATATTATGAATACTATTGTCTTCAGAAAAACATTTTTTTCAATAAATAATAAATTTTTGTAAGAATTGTTTTTATTTTTTATAAAATTTTAATCAGAATAATTTATAAAGTTTTAAATTTTTGGAAATTTCTGTATTAATTTGTACCAGTTAGGAGATATTGTTATTGAGTAAAGATTATATAAAGAATTTTGTATTTTTTTTTGCATGTGTATAAATGTGCTGATTTGTGTAAACATGGACATTATCAGAAAATAAGAGTAACCTATAGTAAATTTAAAACCAAAGTACCTAAGAATCAACAAAACATTATATTACTGGGAATATTTTATGTTATATTCTTCATGTAAATATTACAAATATGTCCACTGTAGAAAAATATTAGATAAACTTCTGTCTGGGATTCAAGCTGTCAACACCAAAAATAAACTGTTATATCCATGTTAAACAATAAAAATGAATTTCTGTTATATTTTAAACTTAAAGTAATATTTGTTTCAAATTAGATTACATTAACTATAAATCAGTTAATATTCCTCAAATAAAGTTTCAGAAAAGTATGTTTTGTTTTTGAAAGATTTATTAATAAATAGAATTACTTTGTGACAAAACATGGCTAATATTGGTGCTAAAGTTAGGGATTTTAGAAATTTCAAAACAAAAGCTCCCTCCTGCCAATTTAAATTACTTTTGAAATACAGAAAAGGTATTTTTTTGCTCATTAGAAATATTAAATTTAATCTATTAGCTTGAAACTAAAACTAAAATAAAAGCTTCAATGAAGATTTGTAATTTTTAACCTAAGGTATTGCATTTCTGTGAAGGTGTGTGTGTATAACGTAGCACACTTGGTATACTATCCAGGTAAATTCCGATAGAGTGGGTCTGACGAGCTGCACTAATAACATCATGATGCGGTGAAATATGTATTCCCCATTGTAATAAATCAAAAATCTTTTCTAAATTATATATATATATATAATCATGATATTATAATCTATTCCATAGAATCTGAATCTACACACGTACATCTCAAACTTGGGATCTTTAATGGTAGAATTTCTCATCCAAATATCTATTGATTTATACTTTCTTTTAAAAATGACCAATGAGGGTTGAAATATTCAGACTATAACACACAATTTTACACATGACTTTTCTTACAAGTTTAAAACAGTTCTGACATCAAAAAACTTATTTAACACCAAAACTCATCAAAAGCCTAAACAGACAGTCCTTGTCTTTGTTATTTAAAGAAACATGTTTAAATAAAGATTGGTGCTTAGATATACATTTATATATATATATATATATATATATATATATAAACCTCACCTTATTTAACAGTGGGAATGGGATGTTGAAAATTAAAAAAAACAGTAGAAAGATATTCGCTAGAATTCAAAAGGCTCCAAATAAATGCTCTTATTAGTATCCAAAACAACACAAAAATGAAATACAACTTAAACAAGCAAAATATGAAAAGAAATTTAACAACACCTAAAGTGACTACTCCTCCTGAAAATGGCTAAAGTAGCAGAAGTGCTTGAGACAATAGACAATTTTACTACACTTCCTTACAACCACCAAATGTAAGAACACTGGAAAAACTAAATAAAAATTAATTAAATTTTCCTTATCGATCAAATTTAACAAAAGATGTTTTAAAGAAAGGTTGCTACTTAAATATATATATATATAGATGAGATTATAACTATACTTGTGTCGAAAAACCTTCCACGAATCTACGAAGAAGGAAAAAACGAGCTAAGTACATGAACATCAGTCAAAAGGGTTCAAACCGAGTCAGCATATAGCCCAAAGAAAAAACCCCAATATGAGTAATCAACTAACAAAAAGCGCTCAATACTTAGGTAGAGCAGAAGAAGTTAAGAATACCTAGCGAGCCAGACAGGCCTACCTAGGTTTCACCTAAACGGATTGGATCGTCAGGGAAAGCTTTCTCTGACAATCCGTTTAGGTGAAACCTAGGTAGGTCTGTCTGTCTGACTCACTAGGTATTCTTTACTTATATATATATTCTTGACCTGACCACTCCCCAAAATCTGATCAAAGGGCCAAAACATTGGATATTTTTATGGACATATTTCTTAGTTGGGTTGAGAAATTTTTAACACTACCTTGAATATACTATTAGATATTATCAATTATACAAATGCATAAAATATTCTGATTGCTGTCTACATTAATTGTGAAAAAACTAAGTAAATAAATGACAGTTTGAAAAGCACATTGCAGATTAATTGCTTAAAGAGTTAATAATTTTCATTTAAAAGTCAGAATTACACCAGTAGTAGAAGCAGGTATTGCTATCATTGGATATCATTATTTTACAAGTATATAAATGGGTTGACCTCATTACCTGTGTACAAACACTGATAGAATCATGATGTAAATGCTTATTTTTATAAAGGTAACTAATTAAGAAAGAAATAATTCTTATTTGATGAGTGAGAATAAATGTATTAATAGTTTATATGTATATAATTATTTTTATTGATTTTACAAGAAAAATAAATGTTCACTGAATTTGAAAGAAAGACTAGGAGAAATGGTTTGGGTCAGAAATAAATTTAGACTATTTTAATTCAATATATAATATATATATATAAAGTTATATGTATATATTAATGTAATACAGCAACCTCAAAAGTGGTTATAAACAAATACTTAAATGATTGAATATAAATGACAATTAATGATCAGAATTACAGGAATTGTAAAGGGAAAAAATATTTAAGGTCTTTCTGGTTCAAACTGCAGCTTATCTATATAACTAAACAGTAATCTTTACCTGAACAGCAAAAGCTGTTTGATTAGTACATATATATATATATATATATATATATATATATATATATATAAAAACGTGTGTGTGTGTGTATTTGCATATATAATTGTTAATTTGCCATTTATTTGATTGACAAAGTATCTATATATAATTTTATTCTGACATTCATTATGGAAAAATACAGACTGCTTGTTTATTCATTTTTCTCTATAAATTCTACTATGGTAGGTTCACCTCTCTTCAGATCAAGTCATTCACAAATAGCAATGTATTTCCCCCATGCCCCTATTGTCCTGTATTCCCTTCTACTTTATCCCTACAGGTAAGCATATATTCATCATTGTGTGTATATATCTCCAATACAATATGACATCACCTATTGCTACATTAGAAGATGCTAGATAATAGCCAAAGTGACTGAGTGTTGATGGGAAGCTAAGAACAGTACTGTTTCTGGATGGCTGTTACATAAGTAACTCCACCTAGTGGCAAACACTTCACTCACACTTTATTACATGCACAAAGCCATAAATCTTAATATATGCTATTAGACATATGTACATATGAGAGATTACTTTTTTTCTGCTTTGTGTGCTCTGCTATAAAATAAAAACTTGGAAATTATTGTACTATTTTTCAGTAATGTTTACATTGGGAATGATTGTGACATTTTACTTTTTTTGCTTTTAGTTTTTCAACGGAACATTTAAAAATCTTTAAGTAGAGATTTTTATATGATGATGAATCTGTGAACATATTTTGAGAATAAATTAAATACCACTACTTAATTTTAATGATAAGAAAAAAAATATTGTACTGTGTTTTTTTTTTAATTTTATTTGCCTAAGCAAGGTGATAATGCCACTAGGACACAGGGATTACAGGGAGTGAAAGAAAATGAGATAACTTTAGTGAGGGGAAATGAAGAAAAGAACAAAAAAAGGAGAGGATTCAGGAAGACAAAAGAAGGTGATTGATGTTGCTTTGCAATTTTTGAAGATTGTAGGTAGCAGAGAAGCAAGAAATCAGAAAGGAATTCCACAGGTGAGAAATGTGAGAAAAGAAACTATTAGAATAGAACTGATGGTTGCATTTAGGTGAAACCTAGTAATATGCTTAAATTCATGCACCAGAGACACTAAGAAAAACAGTTCATCAGTACAATTTTCAAAATGTTTGTAGAAAAAGACAGAATAAAGCCATGTCACATTAATGAAAAAGTGACTGAAGTCAAGATGCCAGTTCAAGATTGATTACATTACAAACAATTCTTTGAATTTTGTCAAGATATATAGTAGGAGCACCACCAGACCATATATGTCAGCAATATTTAATGCACGGATGAATGGTAGATTTATAAATGTGCAAGATAATTAACTTTTACATAACTTAGTTAAATAAATTGGCTTCCATAGTTTAATTCTTTATTAACATTTCTTGATGATGTATACATGATACAAAAATTATCATCACAAATCTTGTTTTAATCTCATAATACATATATAATAAAACACACACACACACACACACACAAATGAAGAGTGCTTGCTAAAAAGTTTTTAGCCTGACCCAGTTTCTAAAATATAACTAAATAACTAAGCATCAAAGTTTATTTTGGGATTCCCTTGTGGTTGGGCCAAGAACTTTTCAGCACCTATTCATTTGTATGTTGATAAATCATAATAGTATTAAAAAAAACATTTTGAAATATGTACTCATTAATAAATATATATATATAATGTATGCACATACACACAATGAAAGAAGAATAAAAAATAACCAACTTTGCACCACTGAAAAGTGCATAAATTATTTTTTACTCAATATGAAAGAAAAATGATAAACTAAACAGTCAGTTGATAATATCTTCTGGTAAGTAGACAGAGTGATTGCTGGAGGGTCCATCTATAAAACTCGAGATTCGGGATGTTGAGGGTAACATCAATCAGCTAAGTGGCAAATTTTATATTTGTATTAATCATGTGTGTATGTATATATATATATATATAGACATGGAAGCCTCCTTAAGCACAAGAAAAGTTATATTGGTAGACCTTTCACAATTTATGATCACTACTATGCAGGTTGTGTAAGAAAACTTGCAGAAACCACACTGGTTTCATCAGACATATAAAAATCTACAGGCAGGACAAACAAGTCAGAGCCTGTACAAAAAACTTAGTTTGTCACATCTGCAATAAACATTGCAAGCTCTAAGAGCCATTGTAATTCTCATAAGAACAAATAACATTGATGAAACTTGTCAGTGATGGTCATACTCTTTTAACAAGTCGACTGACATTTTATACATATTTAAGATAGAGAGAGATTTCAATATAGTCTGCATAAATAGATGTATACATACAAATTCCATTAATGTGTATTTATAAATATATTCATTTATACAAAATTATACTTCTGAATGTAATATATATATATATGGATATATACTTATCCATGTGGTGTCTATAGATATATAATATCTGTTTCCAGTTATTAAGATTCTATACATATGTGATGGATAAATTGTCATCTAAATTATGAAAAATGAAAATAAAATTGACATCTCATTTTAACAAATATATTTACTAAAATTACACAAAATATCTTGAAATACAAAAGACTAAATCTATTCAAGAAAATTGTCATTGGCTTTAATCACGCCCTCCAGACGACTTTGGAATCTCCTACAACTTTTCTGAATGATCTCCTTGTTTAATTTGGTCAATACTGCTGTAATCCTTGCCTTCAGTTCATATTTAGTGTTACAAGAAGTTTTGTTGGTCGTGAGCTCAACTGCATCCCACACATAATCAAGGGATTGCAGTCTAGGGAGTTAGATGGCCACATGTAAGGAGTGATGTAGTTGTAGAAACTGTGTGACAGCCATAACTTTGTTCTCCTACTTGTGTGGCATGGTGCAGTTTCCTATTGCCAGACATATGATCTTTCAGAAGTTACCCTCTTGACCCAAGACAGCACTACCTCCTCAAATCACTTGATGTAGGTCTCCATGTCGAGTCTGAGGCCCTCACTAACAGATTCTGGTGTTTTTTCTTATCAGAATGATCAGAGTGAGTTTTCCAAGCTGCTGTACCCTCATAATCATCATTAGACTCATCCAAGATTTTCTGAATTCTCTGCACTGTTTTCAAATTGGCACCTAAACAATGAAATGTTTGTATTGAAGCTTCCAGCACAAATGCCAAGCAGTACAGCATGCTGTTTTAAAATTTCTGGCAGAGTGAATTGCGTCATGGTGCACTTTTTTTCACAGTTGGTGTCCAACTGACTCTACTATACTGTCTAGTTGAAGAAATCAGAAACAAACAACATATATGTGTAGAATTAAAAATATAAAACGGCGACAATTTACTCATCGCATCCTGTATATATGTGTACACACTTTGATCCACAATAAATGATCAGCAGTAAATATTTACTTTTTAAAAATGTTTATTTAAAATGAAGAATAGATTATGGTAGTAAACTTTAAGGGTTATAAAAGCCCCATTAATGTCATCTCAATTTTATCATTATTTTTTTTTTAAATATTTTAAACTTCTAATTCCTCTCTTCTTGTATTTAAAAAATAAAATAAGAGAGAGAGAGAGAGAGAGAGAGAGAGAAATCCCACCCCCGGTATGTTTAAATATCTAACATTTTGTTTTTTTCTGTTTCAAATATATTTGTCTGGGATGTTTTTAATTGTTGGGGGATGTTTTATAGTCTTGTCTTTATTTGTTTATGACAAAAATTTATAAAATTCTACCTTTTATTGAAAAGAGCTATTATCAAAAATAAGGAAATATATTCAGTTACTTACACAGATATATTTTTAAATTTAAGTAATATTTAAGTTACTATTTTTGAAAAGAAATATTTTTTTTTGCGATTTAGAAAAAAAAAAGCAACTACATATAATGAATATAGCACTTATTTATTTATAACAGTTTTCCAAATAATATTTACTAAAGACTTCAAAGTTGGACTTTAAATGACTAGGACAATAAAGTTACTGTCAGTACTGTAAGTTCTGAATAAATTATATCTGGTTGTGTTAATTAGTTTATTAAGATACTTATTTAAAATAACTTTTACATCCATCTTGAAATGTAATTATTTTTTAATGTATAGCAAATATTAATATTGTTAGAATTATTCTTATTTATTGTATTTGAATATTACAAGGTGTCATATTTAAATTAAGTATAAACTTAATTTAATCAAAGAGAAAAGATAAGTGTACAGGTTTTGTTTTATAAATGACAAAATTAAGGAAAATTACATTTCATTGTGAAAATCTTAAAATATCTGAAACTTACAAAATAGCAAAATTGTGTAGTCATTATTTGTGTAAAATTTAGTGTTTTAAGAAATGTGATGAAAAAGAAAGTATTTAAATCACTAAGAATTTCTGGAATATAATTAATATTATTAATATCATGTGTTAAATTTATTTTTTTACTCATTTTAAGGTTCATCATTATATCCAGATAGAAAGGAAATGCATTTTTATTCATAATAAAAACAAATATCTAACATTGAAAATACTGATGCTCAACAAAATAGTAATCTTTTCCCCATTTGACATTTGTCTATAAAGATCAAGATAATGTTCAAAACAATATCCACTCAAAAATGAAAAAGAATTAAATGAAAATTTTGATATCATATTGCTGATGGACTTGAATAAGTCATATGATGCTCTTCTGTCAGACATGAACAAAACCAGAATAGTAAAAACCAATCATTTTAGTGAGCTTGATTCTGATTGGTCAAGACAGTTTAAATTAGCCAATGGTTGTCGGTTTTCCTGATGAACTCCTCCATTTAGGTCAGCTACAATGAGAATAGCTCTATACCTCAGCCATGCTTAAATCCATGACACATGGTTGCTGGAGGAATGTCTAGGATCAACCCTAATTTAAGGTAATATAAAATCCCTATTTATCCATTGTTTCATAGCAAATACCTTGTGTGATAATGCTTATTTTAATAGTACAGGTGAAATTATGATAACCTGGGTAAAACTATATTTCCTTCACCCCTCATAGTGTACAAGAAGCAGTAGCAGCAGTAAGACTACCAACCAGCTGTACTGTATTAGAGACTTCACAGGACACAATAACTTTTTTTTATTCATGATTCTTAATCCAGAATTATTTCTCTCTTAGCTTTTCTATTTCATTTACGTATATTAATAATCACAACAATTTTAATTAATAACCCATTTGGGAATTTAAATAAGTAGGGATAGTAACTAACTGATTAAAACTTTGAAGTTGATTAAAGCATCTTTAAAGTAGCAAAATACTTGAAAATTTAAAAAAAAATCATTTTTATATTTCAGTGAATTACAAAGTGATCATGTGTTTCTTAAAAGATTAATTTAAAATAAATGATTAAATTAAAACAAAAGCATTGTTTAGAAAATAGTTTTAGAAGTTATCCTTTGATCTTCTATTGGATATTTTAAAGGAAGAAGCTCATAGAGATTCAGTAAATAATTTACCACCAGATAGTTTTTCTTATTTCACTTTTTATTTTTAATACATAAGTTATTGTATAAATACACATACGCATTTACAAATTCTATTTGATAAAGGAAAAAAAAAATTAAACTTATAATTTTAAAAAAAGTTTTGATGATTTTAGATACAAGTATCTATGATATTTCAAGAAAATGACTTTATTTGGCCAAGTAGAATCAAGTGATGATATAGTTACTATATTTTATTTATCTTAAATATCCCAAAATATTTTGCATAAATGAAGTTATATACTTGGTTGGATTATATAGTAATGTAGACAGTACACTTAGAACCCTACTTACAAATCTTACGCGTATTAAATTTAATATTTTTATAATATATTTATATAATGTATCTATATCATTTGAGTTAACATACAAAAACAAATATAACCATATAACTAGCTATGATATTTTTCATTATTGTAGTTGTTTAATTACTCATTAGAGCATATGGTATCAGTAACACAAATTTGTATACACTCAAATAATGAATGCATTTAGACATATGTTTTATCATAGTATATGTGCAAAAACTTGTTCATGCACTCATAGCTGTAATCTATTATATTATTGATATATCATGACTAAAAAGATATTATAATATAGTTCAATATTAGTACCTTTATAACTGTAAAAGATTTGACTTGTATGCCAGATTGAACTAAGATTCAAATTATATACTTCTTGCATAGATGTGTATATTACAAACTTATATACTAATGTGATACACTTACTAATATATGGATGCTGTTTACTGAATTATAAACAGTAATAATAAATTTTTTCACAATATTGATATTTCCTCATTGTCTGTTTTAAGATATTTAATGCTAAGAATACATACATACATACATATATACACACACACACACACACACATATATATATATATATATATATATGTGTGTGTGTGTGCGTGTGTATTTTAAATGTTGATAGTTTTGAGTTACACATTTAATTTTGTAAGTATACAAATATAGTTTAAATAATTTAAGTACAACCATTTAGAAATACACACACATGCTAGATAGATTTTATAAAACTCTAAGTGTAGAAAAGGCCACTGAGGCTGATATGTAGGATTTAGAACCCCCCCCCCCCCGCCTCGTGTATCTTTTAATTCTTTATATGTTCAGGTGTAGGTAGTTTTTTTAAAATAATTAAGTTATGGTAAGATAATTATATTTTTCTGAATTAAAACCTTCTATTATATGCATGCACATACTCTCTTCTTTCTTCATTTTTCTTTCATGTTGCTATATAATGAGCTTGCATATTTAGATGGCTTCATTTCAACACAATTGAACACACATCCATGCATAGTTTTAGACTTACAATCATTCACCTATTTAATATCCATAATCAGATATGTTTCAATTTTTACATTTTGAATATTTCAGTTTTTATAAGAGATTCTTCTGGAAGTTTGTCATTTGCCGTTACTCAGTGACTGCTGCTCATTCCTCCTACTACCTTGTGAATTCATTGCAGCAGGAGAAGGGGCGGGGAATAGAAAACAATTTGCAAATGCTATGCTGGGGAAATGACTGGTGGCAAAGCTCCAAAATGGTTGTTTTCTTTTCCTAAATTAAATGTATTCAGAACATATGTTTACATCCAGAGACAAACAAATATTTTATGTTGATATGTTTAAAAATACATAAATTGTTTGACTGATTTGTTATCAATTATATTAAAAAATGTTTAGCATGCAATTACAGACATATTCTTGTGCTTATAACATGTTCTAAATTTCTCTTTTCGTTATAATATGAATAATTTAATGTTGAATAATACAATGATTCTGTTATGAAGAACAGGTATTTTTACACACATAAATATAACTTATTAAATGAAATGTTAAGACTTTTAAGAATAATACACAGCTTTGAATTGTCTGATACTGCATACACACACACATTAGTTCTCATAATATATATCACAGATTTTATTTTTATGCAATAACTATATCTGTTTGTGTGTGCATATTTCAATGTTGGCTTGGTTGTATAAATTTATGAAGGACTAATATAAATACTTATAAATGTTTCCTATTTGTTCCTTAATCTATCATACTTTTGTAAGTATATTATGATTCACTGATTAAAATATGTATGAATGATTATACTAGATAAGTAATATATGACACAAACATATATACAGGGTGTGATGTATAAATTGTCGACTGAATTATACAAAAAAATGAAAATAACACTGACATCTCATTACCAAAATTAAACCAAAATATCTTCAAATACTAAATTGTAAATTTATTCAATAGAATCATCATTGGCTTCAACATTACCTTCAGTTCATCTTTGGTGTTACAATGAGTTTTGTTGGTATCTCATTCAACTTCACTCCACATATAATAATCAAGGGAGTTGCAGTCTGGGGAGTTAGGTGGTCAGATGTAAGGGGTGATGTGGCTGCAGAAATTGTCTGTCAGCTATGACTGGGTTCTCCTGCTTGTGTTGCATGGTGCAGAGTCCTGTTGTCAGACATAGGGTCTTCCAGTAGTTACTCTCTTGACCAAGGGCAGCAATACCTCTTCAAGGAACTTGTATGCCTCCATGCTGATTCTGAGGAATTAATTACCAACAAATTCAGGAGTCCTTTTCATGTCAGAACAATCAATGAGAGTTTTTAGAGCTGTTGTACTTTCGTAATCACCGTTAGATTCATCCAACTCTTTCCAAATCCTCTGCACTCTCCTCAGATTGAAAACCAAACACTCTGAAATGTTTGTATTGGAACTTTTGGCACAAATGCCAAGCAGTACAGCTTGCTGTTTTCAAATTTCTGGTGAAGTGAATTGCTTCATGGTGTTTTTTTTCTTACAGACAGTGCCTAACTGATCCTACTATACTGTGCATTTGGCAAATTCAAAAACAAGGAATATGCATACTCTAAATTTTTAAAAAAAATATAACATGACGACAATTTACTCATCGCACCCTGTGTGTGTGTGTATGTGTATATGACACGCACACTCTTGATGCTATATAAAATACCCAATCCCCTAATAAGCCCCAGGTCTTACCTGTGAAATTGAAGTATCTGTTAAGTTAATGTTTACTCAGATGTTATTAACTACACATATTTATATCTAGACTAAACCCTTAATATTAAATGTTAATACTTTGGAGGGTCTTATATGCCATTAAATATGGTACATATAAATAATTCACATATCTATATATAATAAAATTCTGAATTTTTAACAATAAACATGTATTTGAATCTTTTAAATATCTTTCATACATATTAATATATTTGGATATCATTCAGTTGCATATTTATTTGTATGCAAGCATATGGTTAAAAATAATATTTTCTTATCAAATTTTTTATATGATTTATTTAATAAAACAGATATTATGTTTTATAATTACAGTAGTAGGAGAAATATTTATTGATGGTTTTGTGTATTTCTGTTAGTTTAATTTGATCCATATAATATTAGATAAATGTTTGAAAACTTGCACTTTCGGAGTTAGTTAATTCATTAGTGTTTTCTATTTCTGTTTTTTTTTTCTACAGAGCACAAACAAAATTTGTTGTAGTAAAAAAAAGAAAATGAATTACTAAGAAAAGAGTGAGAATTTTTAGCACATGAACACATCCATACATACTGACGTACACACACACACACAAGCCTCACTATCATCATCACATTTTTAGGGTCAGTTTACCCTTCTCTCACAATAATAGTTTTCTCTTTGCATGATTCATGATACATTTTGAGGGGCTCATTCTTTTTTACTGTGAGAAACCTTTCTTATTTTAAGTACTTTAGGAATCAGAACTATTTATAATTTTTTCTTTATAATTAAGTTACATTGTTTTCTTCACTTTTACCACTTTATCGAGAAGATGGATTAGATAAGATTATATAATGAATCTGGGAATAGAATATATTTCATAAATATAAGTTCTTTTGTTGCTAGAGTTTAGATCTATATTAGGTAAGTTATGCAATGTATAACAATACACAAATTAAAATATTCAATCAAGTACACATCTAAAGGCAGAATTTTACAAAAACTGTGTAGATATTTTAATAGAGAATTCCTTAAATATATAATCAGACTTTGTTTTCATTTATTTATTTATTTCATTTTTAGCATTTATTAAAATATATAAAGGAGAAGGTGCTAAGTGTCTGAAAAATGTTTTTAAAAAATTTTTTTCAAAATCTCTCTCTCTATATATATATATATGTGTGTGTGTGTGTGTTTGATTGAATAACATCAACAAGTTCTGTCTCTTGTCAATATTAAACCAAACATGTTTGAAAGAATTCTTGCTGCCTAAATACATCTTCTCAATGCATTTAGCCTAATACTTTTCCATTAATCACATAGATTAAATATTATACAATAAAAATTTCAGATCAAAATTGAGATAATTACTATTTTGGAATATGGATTCATTGATCCTCCCTTGTGTATGTATCTTGTGTTGTGTACTTTACCCTTGTTGATCAGTTTTATTAAATATGTTAAATTTATTTAACATGTCCTGATAAATTTTGGTCTTTTGAACTATTATCTGATTGTACATTCAAATTATAATTCATAATTATATTTCATTTTATAGCTTACAGGTAGAATATACAAATGAACAGTAAGTAAAATATTAATGTGGGTAAAAATTGTTTTTATTTTTAATGTTTATAATTTGATTAAAATTAAAATATTTCAAAGATTATAACAGGCTCTGTCTTAATGATATTTAGTGGTACTCAATAAAAACCAATTCTCTTTCTTTCATCTATAAATTCTGTAGAATGTAGTTGGCAAACAAATATTCAGTCATAAAGTGTCAACTTAAAATGAGGCCATTCCTGTTAAAGTGCTCTTTCATAACGAAATAAATAAATTGATAAACAGGAATTTTTTTTATTGTCAAAATAGTTGTCACTTAAAGAATTAAAAGTACATTATTGGAAAATATGTCAATAATCTTTTAGTGATTTAATTTAAAACTGTTATTGTCTTAGCAAAGTTATGTAATAAGGGAATTTAACAAATTTAGAACTGGAATATGTAAAAGTTTAAATATACATTAAACATTTTGGATTATTGAACAGTTTAAATTGCCAAAACTAAGTTGAATACAACTTCAAGAAAAATAATTAAATTTAAATTGAAAAGCATTAAAAAACAAAATATTTACATTGAAATGAAGTTCATTAAAAAAATCTGATTTAAGTTCTATTTTATTTTTACATAATTTACTTCATATATGAATTCTAATACATTGGATATTATCATTAACATAATGAAGAGAAAGCAAATCTGGTGTACGATTGCCAGTTGTTTAAGGTCAAAATTCATTACTCTCTAAATTTAACTGGTTTATTCATGTGAGACAGGTATAACATGCCCACTTGATGTATTTAATACATTCTTTATTTTGTCAACATAAAAATACTTTAATTTACTTAAATATGTAGGGTTTTATATTGACAAAAACAGTCTTGTTCATTATAAAAATCTCTGCTTACAGTTTGTATTGCTGATGTAAAAAGAAGTCAATACAAAGACTAAAGGGTAAAGACTGTTACTGTAAAAAAAGACTGCTTTTTGTTTGAGTAATGTAATAAAATAAACTTCATTCATATTTGTTAGTTTTTTACAAACAGAATACACTTGTTATATATTTGAAACAATATGGATTTTATAAATACACAAATGAAATTTGAATAAAAATGGTTTCATTGCTTTGCAGAAAATTCAAAGTTTTCTTTTTATTATTTTTCATGTCATATAAATTTACATTAAATGCAGTACCTTGAATTTTAGGGCCTGCATTTTAGTAATAATCTATCATGCATTTCTGTGAACAAAGTATACTCTGTTGATAAACAAAGATACATTCTTTTCATTCAATTTAAGTTATTTAATGAAATGTAAAAAGCTATTAAAATTTTTTAAAAATTAGCATGTATCACCCTTCATTTTTACTTGTAATTTCTTTTTTTAAATATATTTTTATTTTGGTGTTTTCTATAGCAAGAGATGATGGTTCTTAGATTTACGTGCCTTTTACATGCCTTAATATACAACAGATTAACTATCACACACACATAGTGTCTTCAACAATAAACTATTGTTGCTGTCTGAATTTCTAAGATAAGGGATTATTCACAAAATGAGGAGTTATTATTTGCAGACTATTAATATTAAATATATTTATACTCTGTTTAAGTAAATATTAATTATCTGCACACAAATAGTTAATATTTAAAATTATTGAATAGATTTCTCAAATAGTGTTTACAATTAGTAATATTTGTTAATGACATGACTTTTCAATACAGATTTAAGTTTGTGGATATTTAATCATTTCAAGGTGTACAAAATAATTCATAAGTCATATTTTTTATTTGTTCTCACTTTTTGGGATATTTTTAGCATTTTATCAAATTTGTTAACTCCTCATCATGATGTGCATGTTAAACATGTTTTATTTCATAGTTATACCTTTATTTGCTTGTCTCTTCCTCTCTCTGTGTCAGTTCTTGTGCACATTACAGTAGTAGCTCTTTATTGCTATTTCTGTTTAAAACACTTCTACTGCACAAATTTTGAAATTGGATAGTGTTATTTTGTTTTTTCTTCTTCTTGATAGATTTTGGTAATAACATTTCTTTATGAACTTTGAACTTCTGGTCAAATTCTCTATGAGATGAATATTTTTCTAACCAAACAGCATTCACTTCATATGAGTGCATTGTTTATAATGTTAGACATTTGAGCATGTATAATTGATATTAATACCTTTTTGTTTGCTTATTGTATCAATCAAAAGCAAAGTAGATGAAGACATCTTGGTTTGAACCTCAAACAGCTGATGTTGAAAATATATTTACCATGTGAATGATGACATCTTAACTCGATATGTAATTGATTAAAAGGAATGCATTGATGTACATGTAATAAAACACTGATGCTACCACATTAGCTCTCAGTATTAAATAAACACAAACAGCTAAAGAGAATACTAAATGTCAGTCTAAAAGTGTCTATCTTTAAACTATTTCCTTTCCAACCCATTGCATTTTATTAGTTAATTCAGTTCTGTAGTGAATAAGTTAGTGAAATATTTTAAGATATTAAATGTATAATATCTGAAAATATTAACATATTTAGTTTTGGAGAGCTTTCTCTGCAATAACCTCATTTGTATATCTACTTTATGACTCCTGGACATCAATAGAAAATAAGCAGACGTTTTAGCTGATATCACTATTCAAATATATACCGAGATAAGGATAATGCTAAATATTTAATATTTGTTCATTAAACTGAAAAAGAGTAGTATTATTATCTCCCATATCGATAATTTTAGTAAACTTTTATGGTTGTTTTTTCAAGGGCAGTATAATTTGATAAAAATGGTCCTTAGAATCTTAAAGAATATACATTTTATTTGAAATATAAACTGTGTTGTCTTTTTATTGTATTAGTTATATCTGTATATCTCTTTCATTCTCTCTTCACACACGCATGATATTGTTATGTTTACAGGTACATATAAAATTACATGAAAATATATTTTATTATTATAGTGTACACTTGCATATATTGTATATGATTTTATTGAGATTGGCAAAGGTTAACTAATGTATATTTGTGTATGAATGGCAGCTGGTATTTAATTATTTCTTATATATGAAGGAGACCCACTTCCCAAAATCTGACCAAACATCAAATCTATATTTTTAAGGGCATTTTAGCTTAGCCAAAAGCTTTAATCACCTCCTATCATAGTATGTTATAAATTGTGTGTATCATTATTTTAATACTGTTTGTTTATAAATGTTACTCCCAATATATAATGAGTATAGTGCAAGTTTTTATGATCAACTTTTTTAAAAAATAGGGATTTGCATTATACAAAACTAATTTTTTTACTGGACGAGTTAAAATTCATGATGAAAATTCTGCAGGTGAGACTGTACATGAAGTCTGCTTATACAAAAGTATATACAGTGTGGATATATATATATATATATATATATATATATATATATATATATATATATACACATACACACATATAATGGCACATTAGATTGTTGAATAAATATAAAGGGACAAAATATAAGAAATCTATTTAAACTTGAATATATACATAGAAAAAGGTAAAAACATAGGTAATTATAAATATTTAATGGGCAGTTTTGTTTTTTCGTTTTAGGTTATGCATGTTTCAACATTCAGGCTGACATGCATACATCATAAATATATGTGTGTATCCATTCTTTTGATAATATTTATAAATAAATAGTAAGATAATATTTAATGCTTCCTAAAAATATGATTGTTGTGATGTTTATTGTTTATGATATAGAATGGATGTCTTGACTATGATGGAGAACCCTCTCCCCTCTAACATCTAGTGCAGCAAAACACTCTCACTCACTCACTCATGTACTTGACCTTGCTCTACTAACAAAGACCTGTGTACAGTCAGTTCTTCAATAGATTGTGTGTACATGTGTATTTGAGAAGCACATAAACACACCTACACAATATCAATACCAACTCTCTTGTACAAGTATACTTTGCTGTACAGTAATCATTCATACATACATATATATAAGTGGACACTGAGGTCAACACTAAATAACAATAGTGTTTCATACTTCAATGCATACGATTGTATTGAAGCAGAAAATACATTGTTGTTCCTTGGTGTTGTTCTCAGTGTCCACTTTTATATTTGCATATGCACACTCTATCTCTGATATTGAAAACTTTTCCCCATAAATATAGCATACCTTAAAACTATATATGCTCACACACATTTCTTGACACAACTCTAAAAAAAAACATACATACTGTTGTGTATATATTTATGTATAAAGTGTTGTCTATACTTAAGCACATATACACAACCTCATTCTTATATTTAATGAGTGATCACTTGTTTTTAGATCTTAGCACCCTCTGCCATTTTAAAGACTTGTATAAATTGTATTTTTGTGAGAAAATAAACATTTAAAAGCAGAGTTTACTTTTACTCTATCTACATTTCACTGGACCTTTTTCAGTACCTTTACTTGTTTACATACTTGTGTATATAAAACATTCACTTAGTAAATAAATAGAACTGCTACTTTGTGGAGTAGACTCAGGATGATGGTTTCTTGATCATTACAATCTTAACCTCTTCAAATCGATGGTCAGCCATCATCTATCTTGCATACCCTCATACTCTGCACTTTCTTCCTCCCCTTACATCCAAACAACCTGACTCAATAATCCTCTACTTTGAGTACTTTTTGAGCCTTGTATTGAGTAAAAAAGATTCTGCTATTAAAGAATTTTAATACATTCATGTAGAGGCAAATCTGCACATTCATTACATACTGTTTTATATATATTAACACACACACACACATATATATATATGTACAGAGAGAGCTTATATATATATAGAGAGAGAGAGAGAAAGAGAGAGTGACATATTCTTCTGCATGTATACATTTTTATATATGTATACATTTATGCATACAAGGAATGGCTCATATACACTGATATATATGCCAAAAAATGTATTTAAAAGAAAAAATATCTGAACAATGTAAATTTACATTCAGATTCTTAAATTTCACCTTTCTTTGCATTCAATTTAAAAGCTTAAAATTTCAGCATTCCTCCTGTTTTGTGTACATGTATAATCATATCAATATAAAAATTGCTTTAGTCTGAAGTTCTAAAGGATGAAACAAGTCACATAAAAGTCTTTTTCCATCTTGTCATTGATATTCGCAATAGATATTTTATATTTAACAAAGTTACTCAATTTTGCTCAGGTTCTTTTTTTGCTTCAGAAATAATAATTAATCTACCTGATCTTATTTTGTCTGAGCATTTTTAGCATTTCAGTTAATTTATGAAAGAATAGGCATTTGTAATAAACAGAGAGAGCAAAATTATTTTATTTTTGAGTGCAGTATATCATTCTCTTTTCAATTTTTTTCTTTTTTTCTTTAATTACTAAGATGCAAATATAATATTATCTCCTTAAAGTAGACTACAGGTATCTTAATTTGAACCTCTTTTAAAAATTCTATCTCATTTAATGGAAAGTGAAACTGATGAGCCAAGTTCAAATTTCAGGCTAGTCTGTTACATTCACTTTCTTACAAATGCCCTTGAAAAGAGCATGAATCCAATTCTTCATCTTCCTGCAAACTCAGAGTTCAATTGCAGGATAGACTGGACTTTCTAGCCTTAGATGGCAACCAGTTTAAGAAAAGGAAAACTGAATTTCTAAACTGTGTAGAAGACAAAGGAAAACAACCTTACTATCTTTCCCAAGAATTCATGGTAATTCACAAATAATAAAAAAAAGTAATTTGTGGAGAGCTATGATCACTTACATGTTGAAGGGACATGCATTAAAAAAACTCATTTGATATAGTATAACTTTCAGCATTAATTTATAGGTATTAAAATGTCAAAAAAAAAATGTTTCTGATCAGTTCCTGTAGGTCTAAAAGATATGCTATTTCTTAAATTTTCTGTTTTAAAAATGATAAAACAAAAGCCATAAATTAATAAAATAACTCATGTACATGCTTACTCATATACTTACACTAATAGATTTATTTATATTTTTTGATTGAGATATTTACTCATACATATTTACATGCTTTACTCTCTTAAAAATTTTAAATATCCATAAATATTTTATCCTAACTTATATAAACTTCACAAAACACTCTTACATACATTAATATACTACCCAGCATAAAATAATTTTAACATTTGTGTTCAGATATAGAATTGTCACTTGTATGCATGAGAAAGACAAGAGTTCAAGCAACATAATAAATCTGTAATGTTAACTATACATCTTGAAAAATTCAAGTGAATATCAGAATAGATTAACTATAAATCTGTTCAAGATTGTGTTTTACCTCCACCTCGAAAAAAAGAAGCTAATCAGTGTTTTTCTGGAGGATAAAATTATTTTAAGGCAAACAGTCTTTGCTAGTAAAGTGCTCAATATTAAGAAATAGAGTATTTTTACTAAACAAATAAAATGAAATATTCAAAACTGAACTTCTTGATTCAGTTTTACAGAGAGTACCTATCATGGGTTTAGACAGTTAAATTGAATTTATTAACATATGCTATTTGTTACTGATATTATTATAATATCTGTTAATAAATTCAATTTAACTATCTAATTTTATTAGTGTAAACTACATCAAATATTCAACCATCAGTTATAAAGAACAGTGTAAAAAAACATTGTAAAGTATTAACTAATTGTAAAACCTATAGATATTTAAATTATGAATTAGGCAAATGAGCATATTACTTGTATTACAATATTATTCTTTTGGATAATTCAAACTAAATTCAAATTGTAGATTTAACCAAAAAAAAAAACATCTGGTGTATGTGTGTGTGTGTGTAAAAAGATATATGACATCATAATTATAATATGTAGCAGTATTCTAATGTATAGTATAGTAATTATAGTATGTAGCAGTATTCTCATGTATACAATGAAAAGAAAACATTATATATAATGCCTCAGACAAAATGGTCCAGTCTGATGAAGAAAATGCAGTTTCCAAGGAATTTAGGGTTGTCAAGAGAATGAAAATTATATCAGACATTAGAGGATTAAAAGGAAGGAGTGGTAGACAAGATGGCTATGGCAAAAAAAAAAAAAATGCGTGTAGAAAAAAAAACAGCCTTTCTCTTCAGACTGAACGAAAGATTTGGCTGATGGGATTTAAAAGATTATAAGGTTATGATTATATTTTTACAACTCTTTTTCATGGAGATGCAAGCTAAAAAAAAAAGTCATAATATGAAAAACAAAATTTTCAAAATCTCAAATGGCTGGTGTCAAAATCATCACATCAGAAAATCAAGATTTTTCCAGAAGTTACCCATTGATTTCACTGATAAGATCACCCCCTTTTATAACTTTGTGGCATAAAGACTAGTTAGAGATCTTCACAAAGTGATGGAACATTATTATACTTTTATCCTTATTAAATTCAAGGGTCACTTTAAGCATATAATTAGAATGTAATTGGGAAAATATGGTAACTTTAGCACCTCTTTTCTCCCTTTAACTCACACACACTAAAGTCTTTCTTGTCAATAATAAAGACTTGGTTATGAATACATGGTATGTTATCTGCACACATTATACATAAAAATATTAGTATCTAGTCATATTTCTGCATATATACTTGTATATATGCCTATTTGAATCAACATACAATTCTTTTCACATGCATAATGATAAAATGATCTTGCAAACAAACACACACACACACTCACATATAAAAATACACACACACATACATACATACACACACTATTAAGAGATTTACTCTTATACCAGCTCATATTGGCTGTTAAAATGCTAATGCATTCACAAAACAGTTGTGTTGCTGGCTTTGATATCTTCTAACAAAGATTTCATTACTTTCTGTATACACACATTCAAAATCTAAGGCCTTAATTCTTTATGTATTCACTGACTATCAGATATTCTGGGCTAAAGTAACTTACAGGCCTATTGCCACACACATACATACATATACTTTCTTTCACATATGCTCTCTCTGTAAAGATTGTTTTAGAATAAAGCCCATTCAAAACTGAGAATATGCCTAACAATGAGGTACTCATTCTTTAGGCTTATGAAGATACATAGAAAACTTAGCTACAACTGAACTATCCATATATATATATATATATATATATATATATATATATATATATAAGAATGTTATAAGGAAGGAAACATCCATCAGGGAAAGTGTAGTAGTAATTAATGGACTTTAGAAAGCTATTTCCCTGAAAAATTGTTTAATTGAGAGATTTTATAAATTTCAGATATTAGCACTAGCTACTTGGCCACTGAATGTGAAATGTTTCCTTATAAAGAAATATATATATATATATATATATATATATATATATATATACATTTTTGTCATTTTCCATCTGCTAAATTTAATTTCTGTTATCATCTCAGCTTATAAATTGGTAGGGTTCAAGGTTTACATCTTTTCTAAGTTTGTTACACTGACATTGGTAAATGGTTTCTTTATTTTCTGCTGACCAACATCATTTCTTATAGATTTATACTCATAAACAAAGTTAGTTTATTGATATTTTAAGTTTTTTTAATAAGTGATGGGCTTAATTTGTCTGCTTTTTGTTGTTAAGAAACGTAATATATAGATACCTATCATCTAAGGATATAAATAAACAACCTGAACTACTTATTCATTACAAAAATCTAAAAACATTGTCACCAACAGTACTTTAAAAAATGTTAACTATAACGAACCAGTTTTGTCTATTAATTTGCTTAGCTTTTCAGAAAATGTCTCACTAATAATATCATTATTATTATTGTGTGTGTTTGTGTCACTGATAGGACACACTTTGGCTAAAGTTGTTTTCTTGATGAAAAAGAGAAATGCATGTTCAATTCCTGTCATGAGGCACATTCTTCTCTAGTAATATTTTCTCAAATTCTATCCTGGTAGACATTATTTTCACTGATTAAAATAACAGTGGTGTTAACTCAAACATATAACCCCAAAAAATAGCATTTATACTAATAAGAAATATACACACACACACACACACATTCCTGGTCAAAATTTTAAGACCAGATACAAATGGGTTAAAAAAATATATAAAATACTATTACTTTAATTAAAATATATTTGCGAAACATTTACATTTAATTAGAAAATGTACTTTATCAAAAAAACAAGTGAAAATTTTAAGCTCTTAATTGATTAATTTACACAAACATTGAAAAGGTACCTTTTTTGGTTGGTCATAAAGGTAAGACCATGTCAATAAAAATAGAAAATACAGAACAAATAAGTCACAATGACAATTTAATATTAAGTATGTCCTTCATTTTTGCAAATTACTTTGAAAATTTGGCATGCTCATTATTAATTTCTTCATGAGGGTGCTTGAGATGCTGTTGTTTTTCATAGAAAAACTCCTTTGAGTGTTGTGGATTGTGATTCAACGCACAACACAGGAGTCACAAAATGCAACAAAAAAAGGTGTGGGGTCTGTAACATAATAATAGAAGGAAACCACTTCAAATTCGAAAACACATCTACATTTGAAATAAAAACAAATGTGAGCTGCAACTCTAAAAACATAATTTATGCTCTGAAATGCAATGAAAGCATAAAAATATACATGAGGGGGGAGACAATGCCTGAATAAAAGAGTAGCCCTGCACAGAAGTAACATCAAACTAGCCAATAACAGGAAATTATATGTTTCCCAACACTTACACCAATGTAGAGGAGGTAAATTCAGAATCATGCCTATCTACCAAAATGCAGACTATGGCATGCTCATCATGCAGGAAGAAATATTTATAAAATAATATAAGCCTTCACTTAACAAAACAACACAAAAAACTAACACAAACATACACACACTGAATTCCAATGCTATAAATTTAAAAAACAATTTAGCAAGCCATTGCAAAAAATAGTAATTCTAAATTCTGATTGGACAAAAAACAACAAACAGAACTTAGTGATCCATATCATATTTCTTATCACTAAAAAGTAGAATTGCACACACACAAAATTGGATCAAAATCACTGAAAACAATTTTCAAGAAATAAGATGAAAAGAAATTTTGCGAGTCAATGTAAAAAAAGTTTTCTGGCCAATGAAAAGTGAGTAATTCTCAGAACTGAGAAAAGTTTAACAAGCCAGTGTGAAATTAGCCAACAAACAAACAGGCATGCATATGAACTTTCTGACCTGTTCACCAACCACTTATCTATATATACACAGTGTTTTCACCCATCAGAAAAGACAAATGGATCTTGATATGTAAAGTTACAGATTTATTCACCTGAAGAGAGTCAACTTTGGACTCAAAATACATGTAGCGACAGAAATGGCATTATGGACACTTAATGTCTTATACAAAAGATAAGTAATATTAATAATAATAAAAATAAATTTACACTTTAAACAAATTGTTCATGGCTTCTCACACATTTTTCTCCTATACCAATTTCTCTTGGAACAACCTATGTTTCTGTTTTCAATATATATATATATATATATATATATATATACACGCATACATATATTAGAGCCTTGAATAAGTTCTTGCTGATTTTTCATGAAAAGTAATGTTTTATTTACAAAAATTACTAAGAAACATGTCACTGAACATGTCCATTGCTAGCTGCTACTTTTTCCTTTTTTCTGGTAGCATTTAAATTCCACATAAAAAAAACAAGACATCTTTTGAGGCTAACCACAAGTTAATCCATTTTTAGGCATCTTCATAAGAATGAAAGTGCTGCTCAGCCAGGCCCTATGCCATCAATCAGAACAAGTGATAATCAGACAGAGCAATGTCTGGTGAATACAGTGGGTGGAGTAGGACTTCCCATTTAAACGTTTCCAAGTAGGTTTTCACCAATTTTGCAAGATGTGGCCTAGTGCTATCATGTTGCAAAATCATTTTGTCATGTCTTTGCTTTTATAGTGGCCATTTTTTCCTTCAATGGTCAGTTCAAACACATTAATTGTAGTTGATAGTGATCTCCCATGATGGTTTCAGTTAGTTTGAGCAGCTAATAATAAACCATATTCATCTAGTCTCACCAAATGCTTCGAACCATGGATATTTGGCTTTACTGCCAAGGTTGATGCCTGGCCAGGCTTATCCCATGATTTTCTATGCTTAGGGTTATTGTAGTGTATCCACTTTTCATCGCTGGTCATGATTCAATGCAAAAAAAAACTTCTTTTTTTGGCATTGATGCAGCTGATCACATGTAAGAAGACACTATTGGACATCTCTCTGTTTCAGCTTGTATGACACCAATGTCCTTGCTTTTGAATCATTCCTAATGCTTTCAAATATTTCAAAACTGTTGTGTGATCACCTCCTAAAGATTCTCCAAGTTCAGCTTGTGCCTGACATGAGTCTTCATGAAGTAATGATTCCAATTCTTTGACTTCAAACTTTTTCGGTGTGCAAGAACATTTTTTATCCTCAATATCAAAATCATTATTTGTGAAGTGTCTAAACCAATCTCTGCATGTTGTTTCCAACAGCATGGTTGCCATAAGTCTCATCAAGAATTCTCTATGTTTCAGCTGCAGATTTCTTTTGAATAAAGTAGTGCAGTAAAATTCCCTGCAAATACTTTCTTTGGCATTAAATTCAACATGTTTAACACTATGAAAAACAAAATTGTTTACACTTTGGCAAAATGACATACACTGAATTTCAAGTTTTCTTACAGTACTTCCTTATAGGTATGTTACCATCTGAAAGTATATGCATACAGTTCTGTGAATGTTATCTATTGGAAAAAGATTAATATTAGATCCTAATATATTTATATGTATATATATTCACACAT